>CAAKHD010030647.1:10063-36409 GCA_901007705.1 Fistularia tabacaria
TTAAATTTTTATTATTATTTTTATATTTTTTTTTTTTTTTTTTTTTTTTTTTTTTTTTCCCACGCATCCTGCTCGGAAACGTCACCCCCGCCGTGCACCGCGCGGAGGGACGGAGGGCCCGGAGGTTACCTGCGCCGACCACCAGCGTCTTGGCCCCGCAGCAGTTGAAGCAGTGCAGCAGCGCCCTGGACCTGATGTTGGTGTTGAGGAACGCCGCCGTGCAGCCCGCCTTGGCCAGGCCGAACCACACGCACAGGAAGTCGGGCTCGTTGTTCATCAGCACGGCCACGCAGTCCCCCTTCCTCAGCCCCAGGCCCCGCACGAAAACGCGGGCCAGCCTGTTGCTGCGCAGCTCCACGTCCCGGTAGGTGTGCGCGACGCCGTCGTAGATGACGAACGGCTTGTCCGGGACGCGCCGCGCCTGCAGCACGAAGCGGTCGAGCACCGTGCGGACGCGGCCGGTCCGCTTGTAGACCTCCAGCCGGGCGCCGTAGCGCAGCAGGCTGAGGAGGAACACCAGGTCCCGCCAGAAGTAAGGGAAGAAGAGTTTCTGCAGGACGTGAGCCGACAGCAGCCCCGCGGCCGCGGCGGAGAGCCAGCCCAGGGACGGGGACATGTCTGCGGGGTTGTGCCTGCGCGGGCGGCGCGCCGCCCGGGATAAACGCGAGCTGTCACGCCGGGGGAGAGACGGGGCTCCGGAGCGCGGTCGTCAATACCCGTGAAACACCACCGGCGCGCCGGAAGTGTCTCCTTCACAATAAGAGCACCGGGTGCAAAAGGGGAATAATGATCAAAATCTTTGTCCTGTTGCAACTTCTCTTCGTGGCTTCCTGCTTGGGTTCTCGCCCCCCCCGCCCCAGTTCACAGCGTTTTGATCAGGTGCTACAGGTCCACCAAAACAAGGCCAAATAAGATGAAGAAATGTCTGTGGAGGTTCTCAGTCATCCAGGTCACGGTGAATTCTTGTTGAACTTGTTGACCTGAAGAGGAGGCCTCTCGGGTCAGGGATGAAACGTCTTCAAGTGAAGAAATTCAAGTCCAGTTGCCACGACAAGAAGATTTCGACAACTCAGAGAGTCGCTTTTCCCAAAGCCATCACCAACCCGAACTCTCGCATGCAACGGCCATCGCCATCGGCGTACCTCAGCCATCAACACACGACACTGTGCAATACACCTCACCCTGTGCACTATACTCCTGCCAGCTACCTGTGCAACACTTCTTTACATCCTGTGCAATACTTTTTAAATGTCTCCGATTCCTATTTTTATCGCCACTGTTAAGGAAGTGGGTTTGAACAGCCTTGCTCTTTTTGCACCGTCTTCTCCACAGAGTGAATTTGCAATGTCTCCTCTCCAGAGTCAGCCTGCACTGCACTGTCTTGTCAAGAAATCTAAACCCGCATTGTCTTCTAAGATTTTATCTTGTTCATATTTGCATCGCTTACCGTTAGCACTGAAAAGGAGAAGCTCTCTAATCTCTGTGTACATGCAGTATAATGACAATAAAGGGGCATTCTATGCTTCTATTCAATTCTCTGCTGTCCTGCCTGGGTCCCCTTGCATTGGCTCCGTTCCCTGGCAGTCATATCTCAAGACCTCCCCATGATAAGCGATGTAAAACACCAGGGATTGTTACAACTCGTCCTTTCAGTGAATCTTCCCCTCAAGGGATGAAAATCAAGTCCAGTTGCCACGAGAAGAAGATTTGGACAAGAATTAACCATGACCTGGATGACTGAGAACCTCCACAGAAATGGAAAAATCCAATCTCACGATGGCCGATGGAGGTTCTCGGTCATCCAGATCGTGCCCGGCTTAAGATTTTCACAGTCACAGAGTTGAAACTGGAAGTCGGAAAGAACTCTTAAGAGTTTTCCTGCAGTTGAGTGTGAGATGGTAATCTTACTGGTAGCTCAGTCTTTTCCCAGTCTCGGGCTTCTGACAATATCAAACATGTTTGATATTATCGCCAGCTTTTCAGTCTTTACGGTGACGTAACACAACCAATAGATGAGATCCAACAAAACCCGGGAAAAGGAAACCTGGTAGACAAACAGTCACCGGAGCGGTTTCGGCGGCAGAGACTGTATTTCTTTGCGGTGTGGATGAACGGGGACGGCGAAGGACGTCCCGGTCAGTTTGAAACGTCCAGACAGAGGAGCGGATGGTGGAGCCGTGGACAGAACAGCCCGGCTTGGATGGCAACTCTCCAACGTATCACCATCAGGTGGAGAAGGAAAAGCAGTGGACTGAAATAGCAGAGGCTCTGCAAAACATCGCACGGCAGGAAAGAAAAAATGCCGAAAGAATCAAGTTGTAATTTTCCAAGTCTTTGAGAAATCTCAGTGTGAGACGAGGCTGCGGCTAAAAACTCTGATAACTTGTCTTTAGATGTGAGCAGGTGTGAGATGATAGTTTTCCACCAGTCTTTTCCAAATCAAGTCTTCGGATGGCCGGGCTGCGTCATGCCTGATTCTTGTCAAAATTTCTTACGTTATCATAACAAGACCACATCAACTTTAATCGCTATTGTCCATTAAATTTCACATCCTTTACAGTCAAAGTCATAAAATGATAGAGCGTCGAAAATGGGTATTTTATTTTGAAACGACGGAGCCGCTCTTCATTTCCTGCAACGCCTGTTTTGCACGGGAAGCTTGACGATGCGTGTTTGTGGGTGTGGCGTCATGTGACCTGCTGTGGAGGAGTGATCTGCTCAGGGCTCTTCCCTCTCGTTTTAAACCTCAGATAAGAGTGTGTGTCTATATGTGTGTGCGTGTGTGCGTGTGCGTGTGTGCGTGCGCGATGACAGTTGACCCACCAAACGCTTCAGCAACTTTCAAGAAGCACTGAAAAGAGCGAGGGACGTGAACCAGAGGAAAACACGTGACGTCACGTGATGGAATATTGAAATTTAACTTCTATTTAAAAGCAAACAGTAATGATATTTATGGGAGGCAACAACTTATTTGCCATAATTTTATGAGGGGGGGAAAAAAAAGCAACAACACCCCATACTAGGAAGAGCTAATAAAATTATATGGAATTATTGATCGCTCCATAAATATTCCAAGACACGTGCTGACAATTTGTCAGTAAACGTTTAAATACCTACAATTAAATAGATGATGTAACTGGGTTCAAGAGGGGAAGAGCAAGCATCCGAAGTGTGTGTTTTTCCCCATTGCAAGCTGTCTAAGTTCACTCCAACACCAAAGTACGTGAGTCCCAGCGTCGTCAAAAGGGTACCTGGGGGGGGGGGGGTTGCAGCATTAATTAATTAATAATAATAATAATCATAATAATAATACTTTTAAATTAAGGCGCATTACTCGAGAACACTGTACAGACGTATACATATACACAAAATATAGAATTTAAAAGAATGATAATACTGATTATTATCATCAAATTGGTCTAAAACGCTCCAACTCGTCGAGATAAACACTTTTTGACCAACATCGCTAAAACTTGTAAAGTTGCAGCTGGAATTCAGTCATTTTGACATATATTGCATTGAATCACATCCTATTTAACATTTTTCTGTAACTTACACCAGCTTTAAGCATTCATGTGTTGCTTCCTAAAGTGGTTCTAAAACGCTCGAACTCGGGAAATGAAAACCTTTTGACCAACAAAGCTATGACTTGTGAAGTTAGAGATAGATTTCAGTCATTTTGACATATCTTGCATTGAATCACATCCTATTCAACATGTTTCAGCACCAGGCAGCTGCTCTTAAGCATTCATGTGTTGTTCACCAAAGTGGACTAAAACGCTCGAACTCGGCGAGATGAAAACCTTTTGACCAACATAGCTGTAACTTTAGAATAATTATCTATTTAAATTATATATTTAATAAAAATGACAAAGTGGTAAAAAAAAAACATGAATAAAAAAATAGAATAAAATCTCTGGGAATCCTGTTATACTGTATTTCCCCATTGCAGCCACTCGCACAGATGTACAGCCATTTCCACAGATGCACAGTTTATTTACAGTGGTTGGAGTCACTTCGCTCTATTTTTAACTTGATTTACATTTTATTTTTCATTCATTTTTTTATTTATTTACACTTTATTATTCTTACTTTTATTTTCCCTGTATGTATAGATTTTCATTTTAAATATTTCTAGATGCTGGATCCCCTCTAAGTTGCCACGCTGCCCCTTGAGCCCTTCAATGACATGTCTCTGACTGTGGTTCAGTCCTCACCCCTCAGGTCGAGGGCGTCACCGATGTAAAACCTTTCCCCTTCCCAAGGAAAATCCGTCCCACAGCTATTTTTTTTTCATCCGTCACTCCTCCTGCGCCGGCGTTGCAAAGCGCCGTCACATGACGGTCACGTCGCCTCCATTAACGGCCCCCGCCAAGTCAGTCCACTCCACTGTGTGTGTGTGAGAGGGCCAGCCTGAAATATCATGCAGGCCACACGCTTCCTCAAAAAACAAAAGAGGGTGAGGGTGCATTTAACACAAGACCGGGACGTCTCACCGTCTGTTCAGGTTTGGATTCCTGAGCCTCGCCCGCTCGGAGGACCAGGCCCCCTGCAGAGCCAGGGGCCTTCGTTTGATTTGATGGCGGGCCCCGAGCTTCTCCTCTGACGAGCCACTGGGAAACTCAAGGTGTCCTTATTTCATTTGAATCTAAAAGGAGTCGTCCATCGCCGTCACGGTTAAACTGTTAATTTTTCAACATTGTCATGTCCTGTTTCTTCTTTGTGCTCGCAGTCATGGCAGCTTTTGTGCTTCAGCTCCGGTGCTTTCCTTGCATTACATTTGTTCATGTTTCATTTATGAAAACAACAACGGCATCGTGAACAATATGTTGTTCTGTCCGGCCTCAGAGAGCGTACGTCTTTAGATCCTGCAGGGGCGGAGGAGGACGAAGGACGCCGAGGGACTCGGCTAAAAAACATCTGGGCTGAGCCGTGAGAGCCAGAACGAAAATACACGAAAACAAAACTGAATTTATTCACGAAACTAAGACTCCTTTTAGCCCGACAGTGTCGGACCTCTCGATCATGAACAGACAAATCAGAAAGTGAATAAAACTCTTTCTTCTGTTCCTTTGGGCTGCTCTTTTCAGGGGTCTTTCACCGAATCGACCTCCTCCATCGAGCCCGATTCTCTATACCCTCTTCTCTCACACCCACCAACTTCATGTCCTCTTCAGCTCCATCCATAGATCTTCTTTGGTCGTCTTGTAGACGTCCTGTCTCGCAGTTCCGACCCCAGCATCCTCCTGCCGATACATTCACTCTCTCTTCTGTGGAGGTGACTGAGCCATCTCTGTCGGCCTTCTTCGACTTCATCTAAACATCGAACATGTGCCGTCCCACTGATAGGCTCATTCTTCATCTCTGCTTCCTGTCTTTTCCCTCAATGCCGCTGTATCAGTTCATGTCTGCCTTAAATATGAACGGACATTGACAGACAAAAACCCATTCACTCGCAAGTTATTGAGGGACATACAAGTATTCGTCCTTTCAGTCACACATCATATAGACCGGCATGGATTCACGACTGGGGGAATTCAATCCTGAAACGAAACTCGTCTCCATTAGCGGCAGCTTCTACCCGCGAACGTAGGGAGGAAAGTCGGGGAATCTCATCCTGAAGAAGACACGGGTGGAGTAAATACGTGTAAAAGAAAAAGCACATTTAATAATTCCACTATTGGGATTCCAGCCACAGCATGCAAATGAACACACCAACAGGAGTACTTCAAACACTTCAAATAACAACTTTAAGAATATTTAAGAATACAATCAACTTTGTAGTGGTGCGACACCTTTTTTTTTTTTTTTTTCCCCCCCCTCGCAAGTCAGTGAGGAACAGTAACTATTCCTTTCCTGCGTGGAGGTCGAACGCGTGTCGTTCCTGCTCCGGCCGGCAGGTGTCACCAGAGGCCGGACCATGGAGATCATTGCAGTAACTATCCTCTGACTTCAATATAAATATACAATCGTGGTATTAAAGTCCATCTACCCATGCTAGAGGGTAGGCGTTTAACAGAAATGACAAAATTATCATTGAATTGAAAAAGTCCCCATGGACCGAATTTTGGGTTAGTTAGTGTATTTGTCTTTTCAGAAGTTGAATTTTTTTTTTTTTTTTTTGTACAAATAACAGACGGTGAACATTTCTTCCTTCACCGAACCTTGAACGTGGATTTCCCGAGCAAGTGACCCCGGGAGCTCTTCGTGTCATTTAAAAAAGGCTGAAGTCACTCATAATAAAATATAAAAGTTAAAACAAAATTAAAAAAAAAAAAAAAACGTTACACACAAACTCCTGTTCTTAAAAGACGGTCGGTCTTTGTGTTAAACCACATTGTATCTTTTAAAAACAAAAGTTTTTAATCTACAAGTTTCTTTTCAAATAACTATAATTGTTTTGGTATCTGTGAAGTATCTACCAAAATGGATTTTTTTTTGTTGTTTTTTTTCAATTCTTAGGAAAAAGATCAAATAAAATCCATACATTGTATTGAAATACACTACAAAAGATAGAAAAATAGTTCTAGTACGAAGTTGGCAGCAGAGTGGCGAGGCTCAGAGGAGGAGGGGGCGGCGGTCGCGTCGCAGGATCACATGATGGAGCAGCCTCTCTTGGCCGTGCGAGGGTCGCCCTGGAGACACACACACGCGCACACACACGCACGCACACACGCACGCACACACACACACACACACACTTAGAAGCTTTCACACTTGTACACCAACGGTCAGTTTGAGTGGCAACACGTTGCTGAACGCTCAGCACTCTGGGATCATACAGGAATGAATGAACTGGGATCACCGGTGATTTTACGAGGCCTGCGTTCAACGCTGTTCATAAACGGACCACCGTCTTCGCCCTCCGTCCATCTTCGGCCTTCTGCCCCCAGGTGGTCTCTCGCGTCGGCAGCCGAAGCGGTGAGAAACTGACTTCCCTCTCCCTGTCCACTCCATCCAGCTCTTCCGGGGGAACCCCGAGGCGTCCCCAGAGCAGTAACTTCCCCGGGGCCTCCTGCCAGTGGGACGTACCCGGAGCACCACACAGGGCGGCCGTCCTGACCCGATGCTCCGAGCCCCACTGGTTTCCGGGATCCGGTTTTCCCTCTAACGTAGATCGGGAGCTTCGCCTTTTGGCTCCTTCTTCACCCCGACGTAGCGATGGTCTACACTGAACCTCACTATTCTTCTCGAACGCCAGTCCTTTCAGGCAAATGCAGGTGGAGCTCCTGACCTCCTGGCGCCTTTCCTTTGGAGAGCCTTGCGACTCAAAGAGCAGCTTCAGCCCGAACGCACTTCGTCTTCAACCTCTGGCGCTCCGTGGGTCGCCATCTCAAATAAACTCAAAGATAGTGTTGCTCCATTGCTCCGACGTGCGGCGTTTGCGACGTTAAAACTAATTTCGCTCGGGAACACGAACACATCATCACGCGCCACGGAACGCGGCTTTGTTTTCATTCACTGGCTGTAGGCCATATTGCATTGTGCTACATTCGCTTTCTTTCTGTTTGTGTTGTTATTTTTGGACACGTCTTGCCCTTCATTATGGCTCCCGAGCGCAAGTCCGACTCTCCTGACGGCAGTGCCTCGGAAAAAAAGAAGGAAAGACGTCTACAAGGCCGGGAAAATAAGACAATAAAAGGCCAAACACAGGTGAATCGGCCGATTGCTCTGGCCCAAGTCACACCACCGTCTCGGCGACAAGAAGCGGATACGTGAAGACATGAAGGGATCTGCTCCTGTGAAAACCTGGCCTGGAAAGTTTTGTCAAGCAGGTGGAGAGGCCTTCAGCAGATCCCGTATCCTCCATGGGTTTGGTGGCGTCGATAGACCACCTTCCGGGACAAGCGCTCAGAGAAGCTTCATCGGGCTGATCTAAGAGTCTCCACCACGGGTCAGCGTTTGACTGGAGGCCCTGAGGCCAGAGAGTGTGCGGTTTCCCCACAGGCCGTTCAGGCTGCAGGTTTCTAACCCTTGTGAGGCCACATGGAGGCATCGTGTCTGGACACACCGAGAACAAAGTGCTGTGAGAGACGGTGCGGACGAACCTGCTGCTGGAAGAGGTCCTCTTCCTCCTCCTCGGCGGCCTCCAGCCCGTTCTCATCTTCCTCGCCCTGCTCTTCTTCTATTGCCGTTTTGTACGTTGTGGTTCTCTTCGCCACCTCCTGCCACGCAGACGACAAAGGTGTTTAGAGTTCGGGGACCCCCGACGCCACCGCCGCTCGGCTCGACGCACGCCGGGGATCTTCTCGGGAAATACGCTAGGAGGTTCGTGGTCTCACCTCGCCCTGAGGGTTGATCAGCACCACGTGGACGTCCTGCCCTGAGCTCCATGATGACTGGCTCTTCCACACCAGGTCTGTGGGAGGTTTGGAGGTCACGCCGGCATCGGACGCCCAAATCTGTCAGACATTTTTTTTTTTTTTTTTTTTTTGGACTACATGGTCTTTCTCCAGACTTTCCTGACCAGACAAAGACTGCGCGTTCAAAGTCTCACCATGGCTTTCTGTCCCGCCTTCAGGACGTACTTGGGGGTGAACTTGTAGGTGGCCGATACCCCTTCGATGGTCTTGATCATCTCAAACCCCACCATGGCCTGGTCCTGTCAGGGCACGGCACAGCGGAGGTTAGCACGCAAGTGACATGAAGCAAGGCGGAGCTGCGTTTCTCGGCGGGCGGCGCACCTCGTCCCCGCTGTTCTGCAGGCTGATGAACTTGCCGTCGGTGTCGATCTCGTCGATGCAGATGGGCCCGGTGGCCGAGGCCGAGTGGGCGATGGACACCGAGCTGCTGGCTTCCTGCTCCTCCACGTCCACGCGCTTCCTCTTGCCCTGAGTGGTGCGAACGCTGCGGCTGCTGGAGGAAGCGCGAGACACCGTGACGCGAGAGGACGGGCTGGGGGACAGTTTGAGCCTGGGGGAGAGGAAGAGGAGGGGGGCGTCAGTGCGGGAGCTCGGACGGTGATGATAAAAAAAATAATAATAATTAAAAAAAAAAAAACGGACCTCGTCCGGAGATCAACCTTTCATACACCTGAGGTGTGACCGCAAACCTGCTGCTGTCAGTTTCGATCTTCTCCGGAATAGAAACGCTTTTAAAAGCCGGCCGCCCGTTTTCATTAACTCTCGCTTTCTCCGTATCTGCCATTAAATCCCTGCAGAATCTCTGAATTGGTCACTACTCCACAAGACGGTTGTAAAAACTCTCCCACTGCTGTTTGGTAAGCCCGGGTGCCCTGGGCCTTCCCCCGGCTCGGCGAGGACGCCGCAGCTCACCGCTCCTCCTCTCCCTCCAGAAGCTTGCGGTACGCGTTGATCTCCATGTCCAGGGCCAGCTTGACGTCCAGCAGCTGCTCGTACTCGTTGAGCTGCTGCTGCATCTTGGCCTGGATCTCCACCACCTCGCGGTCTTTCTCCGTCAGCAGCTTGCGGCTGGCGTCCTTCTCCTGAGCCAGCGCCGCCTCCAGCTCCGTGATGCGGTCGCGCCAGCCCCGGGTCTGACGGCGATCCGGGCGACAGTGAGCCACATAAAGACACATTTGACCCAAGATAACACATTTCAATTGGAAAAAAAAAACCAAAACCAACGGTTTCTGAGCTCTAAAGCGTTCACCTCCTTCTGCAGGGCCGACAGCTGGGTGGTGAGGCTCTCCATTCGCAGGGTGGACTCCCTCAGCTCCTCCCGGGCCATGCTGGCCGACGCTCCGTTCATCTCGGAAAAGCGACGCAGGTCCTCCAGCTGAACACACACACACACACACACACACGACTTCAGCATCATTTCCTTTTCATATACAATCTAAAAGAGGAAGTTAGCGCCAGTGGTCATTTCCTGTGTAGCACCTTGCAACACTGACAGGATTCAAAGAAAAAAAAAATATATATATGAAAAAAATATATTTTTTCCCCCCGTCAGTGAGAAGAAAATTCCATTTTTCTGCTATACGTTTTTACCCTCTAAAGCTAAATATTACTTGATAGGTTGGTGCTGTGTGAGGGCGCGCTGTGCATGTGCGCTGTCTGCAGCGACCTACTTAATTTGACACACACACAAGTCAAGAGTGTTGACGCGTCCCGTACTTTGGTAGCGTAAGTGCCCTCCATGTTGTCTTTGTAGATCTTGATCTGCTCCTCGTTCTGGGCCCTCATTTCGGCCAGCGCCTGCGTCAGCTTGAACTCGTACTCCTCCTTCCGGCCCGAGTCCACCTCCACCAGGCGGCTCTCATAGCGTTGCCGGGCCTCTTTCACTTCCTGCCAGAAATACAACACACTCAGTCGGGGGTGGCGACGGCGTTTTAAGCACAATGTGAATGGAGAAGCTCAGCTGAAGTTCTTCAAGAGATCTTTAAGGCAAGATCACAGCAAAGATGTTGTAACTTTAAAAGAAACTGGACTTGAATATCCTCACTTTAGGACGTGAAGACATTCAAGTCCGCTTGCCATGACAAGAAGATTTGGAATGTCACATTCATTTCATAAGGAAAATAAAAATGCATTAATAAACTACGGCTCCGACAGTGACTGGATGAAGATGCCAGCGGATGAGACAAGCGGAGGACTTTTGTGCTCTATCGATTAACTGAAGTTCCTGGCTACACACTTGATGCTACACGTTATTGCTAAATGTAACTGGCACACTATGCTAAACTTTAATGCTAATTGCAAGGCAAAAAACGACTGAGCGGCGGCTCGTATCTCGGAAAAGCCGCACATCGACGCAGTCTTACGTCAAGGTTCCACCGACTGTATTTAAAGCAGTGCCTTGTCACATGGTTTTAAAAGGAAGAAAGGACTACTGTAACAATCCTTGCGTCAGGGTCACAGGTGTTGTCACCGCCGTGGTCTCACCTCCAGGTGCATGCTCTTACGGAACTCCATGTCCTCTACCAGGCTCTGGCAGCGGTTCTCCAAGTCGATGCGGAGCAGCGTCTCGTCGGCGAGGCTCTTCTTGGCCTGAGCGAGGCCGGAGTCGAGCTGGCAGACAGAAACGACAATCTCACACTTCCGATCCAGCTGGGACGACTGCACGGGGGGCGGCGGAGCTCTACCTCCTGGATCTGCTCCTGCAGGTCGGCAAGCATGGCCTCCAGGCCCCTCTTCTCCGACAGCGCCGTGGTCAGCACGGCCTCTTTGGAGTTGAGCTGAGCCTCCAGGTCCTTCAGCCTGGCCTGGGCTCCGGCCGCCTCCGAGTCCCTCTTGTTGAAGCTGCGTCGGCGGCGAAATGGAAAGGCATCAGGAATCCGCATGCCAGTCACCGAGAGCGCGAGAGACACTACATCTGCAACTCCAAGTAGTAACTTGTAAATGCATCTAAACCACATGGAGAACATATCAGTGGAGTTTAGACGGGTTCCTTCTCATCCCACTTCCTCTGCAGCATTAACAGCGATCCGGTGTTTGGAGGAACAACAAAAAAAAAAATAGTATCCTTCTCCTTCAAATGTATTTGGATGAGGGTGAGCTTGCAAAATTAAACAGTCCTAAAACCCGTAGTGGAGCTGTGGATAAAATAACACTGGTAACTTCCTGTTTGGACTTAAAAGTTGTGTATCGTGTGTACGCGTTGCGTTCCAGCACAAAGACGAATGAATACAAACGAGAGCGTCTTTCACTTCATTGGCATCCAAATACCGGGCAGGGGTCAAAACGGGACCCCCATTTTAACTTGAGATTTTGGGATCCATATCTGGCTGTTTCGAGCGACCCGGACACATTTGACAAAGAATTGCGCGGTCATGGCCGATAAAGAATATCCAACGGCCTCGCAGTTAAGAACGTGCGTAAGAAATAATACACACTGGAATTCTTGTGACTCATTAATGAATCGCTTATCTACAAATGTAAGCGCTTGGCTGCTCAGACACGGAGCCCTTGTCGCCTTCCTCATCTTCAGCAGAGGTTTCATGAGTCACATACTTGGGTGGGAACCTTGAAACACCCATCACAGGAAATTGTGTCTTAAGAGTCGTTGCCCTTGGAAACGCTTTCAGGCCCCGACCCCTCCGACTTGGTCCCTCTGCGAGGGACGACGTCGAGAGGTCATTCGAACGCCAACCGAACTTGTCAAAGTGAGGCGCGTCGGTTAAAAGCCATTTAAAAAAGGTCCCGCTGCCAGGTGTCATCCAGTTTACAGCCAACAAAGTCCTCCGGCGGCCTTGACAGGGCGAGTAACAAAGGGACTCCGGCCCCGTCGCCGCTGACAACATTCCATTATGTCACTTCTTCACAGGTTAACCGTTTTTTTTTTTTGTTGTTGTTTTTTTTTTTTTACATTTCCAACCGATTTTCCTCATTTCTGTCTTCTAAATGAATACATTTCCGCTCCTAAAAGGTTCTGAGCGTGTTGTTGGAAGAACTGCGGGCAAACAAAGCCTATCCACGAACAATTCCAACATCCGTTCCCCAGCTCAGGGACAGTTTTAACTGTGTCAACAGGAGCTTTTATGAGTGGAGCGCTCTGCCGGGAGACCTCCGCGGGGACAGTGGCCATTTATTTGCTGGTGGCGAGCCTCAGGGTTGGAGTGGGCTGGCAGGAATGTGTGTTAGACTGAGTGAAGTATGAAAGGAATCCACTACGGCATATCTGCATCGTCGTTTTACGGGGGAAACGCTAGCCGGCGGAAAAACCAGAGGCCCAATGGCTCTCACTTCAAAACAGCATTCCAACAATAACACTAGACAAATACCAAAGATGCCTTTAGAGTCGGTTATCGGGTGACTTTATCTGAAAACACAGTTCGCCTGCGCTTCCTGTTTTCCCAGGAGGAAGATTTTGGTCGACAAAAGAAGGAGGGACTCGGAATCTTTTTCTGCGAATTATTATTTGCGGACGATGCGTTCATAATGTCAGTCATGCAAACGCGCGACTTCACAAGCTCGCCGCAGCTTCACTTCCGAGGGCCAGGTGTCAACAAACGCGTACCGGCAGACCGATGAACAATCTCAATCCAACTGCGATTGACCAATCGGTTCATACTCATCTTTCAAAACAGGTTGCCAAAAAAATCTGGAGATCAATCGGCTTGAGCAGGTTCAGAAACATTTCATTCACAAATGCCAAATACCGTTCAGGCCGCAGACATTTCAAGATGCCAAACAGATTCGCGTAAACGGAGTTTTGTATTAGTTGCTGAAATGCACATCCCTTGTATTTAGTGGAACGCGGTGTAATCAGGACGAGCACCTCGGTTTACACCGGGCATCTAAACGCTTCCCGCACACGGACCAGACAGCAGTCGTGAGTGGGGACTGTCGAACACTTGAAACTGGGTCAGTCTTTATTTTTGAGCAGAAATACTTATGTTATGGCTGATTTGCTCCACAAAATACCAATACATACTTTTGGCCCCTCTACTTAACTACAACCATTTCATTTTATGACGCTTGTGACGCCGGCCCGCTGGCAGATGCAGTCACGAGATGCGACGGCTTTCAATGACAGTCTCTGCTGGCGCGGAGCATTATTTCCAACCGGTTTATATCGTAACGGGACACCGACCGGGCCCCCTGTCTGGTCAGGCAGCCGTTTGCTTCGGCAGGACTGAGGAGATGTTCACTGAATCCGCATTGAATTACAGTCGCAGCCTGGGCCAGTTTAAACTGGACTAATGGGTCTATGAACTGGCCTGTGCGTCGGCTGCGGGCTGTCACTGCCACCTGTGCCTTCCCGTCTCGGGTCTGTGACCGCACATACTATTTCCTCTGTTCGAAGGCCCCCTGCTGGGCTCTAAACTCCCGATCAGCACTTGCCATTCATAAATTTCACTGGGCTGTCACAATGTCAGGATTGATTAGTATTAAAGAGATTGAGTTTAATAGCAAACCAAAAAGATAATGTGCATTATTAGTTATTTATATACAATTGTCCTGTGCACACTACACACAGATACAGACATATTCCAACATATATGTAATAAAATTCATGTGGATTAAGGTTATTGAATATTTACCTGAGGACATATAATAATAATAAATAATAATAATAATAATAATGGCGTTACTTCTTTCCATTTATTTGAAAATGGAAAGAGCCCGTGGGTTAAAAAAATGAGGAGTACTTTGGAAAACTTCTCTCCTGGGTTACTCAAGTAAAAGCTGGATGTTCCTTCAACCGGAGGCCTACAGCCTCTCCCTGTTAGATTTCACACACAAGTGAAATGCAGCGAGAAGCCGCTCTCTTTCCACACAAATACCACAAACGTCACAGCTGAGGGTACCTGCCGGTCAAGAGCAAAAGGTCTATAACGCCAATCAGTCAAATTTGCACAGGTTTTTCGTGCCCATAAGTCGACAGCTGTGTATTTGACAGGTGCTGTGGTCAAGTGGTCCAGATATATGGTAACACGCGCGCACAAAGACACCGATGTCTGCACACACGTGGCTCCTGTAAGACCCGATGAAGTGACGAGGATATCACATATGGCCCCGAGGGCCAGCTAAGGATCTATCTGGCCATGATACATAATCCGCCGACCGGACGGTCGAACTTACATATTTATTTACCATTAGGCCAGGTGCACGTTAGATTGCGACGGGGTTGTGTAATATTGTAACATTTTTCAGTAAAGCGTGCGTAGTCTTATCGGTGACTAATCCAGATAGAATCCAAATGGAAAACCTCCATCCAGCGCAAAAAGTCACCTTGACCGGCCAACTTTTTGGCAGTTTGATTTATTCCCCCTCGAAACTGACACCAAAAACTCATATTGAAAGTGACTGCAGTGCCTCCCTCTGCGGGAGCAGTACACCCCAATAAAACAGCTTTCCCTTTCCAGGGCAAAAGCACTAAACAAACAACCCCTCGGGTGGATTTACAATGAAAGACAAGGCGGCGACGTGATTATCTAGAACTGTATCTCCATGTTTCACCAGAATTTAACAGTGATATCGCCACCCCCACCCCCCAGTTGAATGCGTATCAGCCCTGGAAAAGAGCGGGTTAGGTATGAAGATCGGTCCAGCTTCGACTGGTGTCCACGGCTCTCGCTGTGGTCTCGGGGCCGACAACAGGATTACCTTATCTCATCTTACTGCATTTGCTGATGGCATCGGTCTTTGTGATTTGGCCGCATCTGGGAATAACTCGCTCTTTTGTTTTCACTGCGGGCCAACCAACTAACCAACTTTACATTCAACCCATTGGACTGAAATCGCGGAGCGTTTGCTTCCTGACCCCCCACCCGCGAAAACTTTGCAGACCCCAAAGTAAACAACGCCGACCATGACATCACCCCTGGTTTACACAGCCATTCTGCATCGGACGCAGAACTAAAGCTGCTCCAGCGGTCCCTTTTTCACAGACCTGATCCAGCAGTGCAAGAAAAAGTGGATACACACCCCACACACACACACACACACACACGGGAAAAAACTCAAGGACGAGGGAGTGTTCTATCCAATGGCTAGACTTGTTCCTGGATTCTTCTTTGGAGGGGGATTTTTCTGCGCGGAGCAGAAAGGTGAGGTGTACATACCACACCACGTTGAAAGCACTTTATTCCAGCAGTTGCCTTTTTTTTTATGTGCTTTACGAATAAAGTTGATTTGACCGAATACTTTGCATGCACGACGGTTTCAGGTGAGCCATTTCTGTCAATTTAGGTGGTGTGATACCAACAACAGGGAAGAGGAATACTCCGATTATTTTGAGACAGCACGGTTGTTTCAGTTCCAGATCTGCGCAGGTTAAGGATATAAACTCTTTTCGAGCAACACTCCGGAAGGGGGTTGCATTTCTTGAAGATTTCTGAAACGACTTTGCTCAGCATAGTTTAAGTTTTATACTCAGTGCAGCGCGTCGATATCAAACTGCTATCAGTCAATGGAAGCGATCATTATTTGCCCCTTTTTTTCATTATCGGCTTCTGGGCGACCCTGCAGCGGGAAGGGAGGGAATGATCCCGACAGGCGGTTCTTTGTCACCGGGGGCTCTCCGTGAGCCCGCAGCGCGCTGCAAAAAGTGGCTCGAAAATCAAAAAGCCGGCGTCCGGGCTCGCAGGCTCAACTCACTCCCCGCCCCCACCGGGTAAAGTGCTTATAGCATCGGCTTACTTCTGCAGCAGCAGGTCGTACTCGGACTTGATCTTCCCCAGCTCGATCTGCAGCCAGGCCCGCTCCTTGGACGAGTCATCCAGACACTTCCTGGCGTCGGCTAGCTCCGTCTCGTACAGCGCCTTCAGTCCGCTCAGCTCCCGGCTCCTCACCTCTTCCTTCTCGCTGATTTGCAGGTGGAGGACGTCGTTTTCGGACTCCAGGCTGCGGACCTTGTCGATGTAGACGGCCAGCCGGTCGTTGAGGTCCCGGAGCTGCTGCTTCTCCTGCAGCCTGGTGATCCGGGTCGGGCTTAGCGGTGTACCGCCGCCGCACGTGCTACGCTGGCTCGTCGGAGTGGCCGCCGCGGTCGCCATCGCTTAAACGTAAAAAATAAAACGACCGAAAAAAAAAAGGGGGGGGGGAACTAGACCGACGCTGCGTGCGGGGCTTGTGCGGGAGTGCCGAATTAGCGACCGGCACTTCGGTAGAGCGACTCCCAGAAGTGTCCGGCGTTAATTCAACGGAATGAAAGAGGGGTTTGGCTTGGGAATATGGCGGCTCCTCCAAACTATGACGTAGTGTGAAATCGACCAATCGCGTGCGCCGACGCAATGCCTTTTCCTAATTTCAATTTCTTCGTGCGCTCGGAAACGATGCTGTCGCGCACCGAAAGCCATTCGAGCGGGCGGAGTCATCTCCGACAGGCGTTTCCTCAAAGCGAGGTCGGTGTGTGGAAATCAAGCGCGCCAGCGGTGAGAATAACAAGCGCTCCTTTCTCTTTTCGATAACGGCTGTGTTGTGACCGCTATTACTACGAGAAGCAGGACTTAAAGAAAACACCACCGAGAAATATCCCATTTTTGGTCGCATAATACTATTTTTTGACTCTACAAAACACAACATAACCTATCTTGAAATACATATCAAGAAAAATCGTCGGAAACGTTGAAGTCCATCAGAGAAAAATCTGTAAAAAGATTTTCTTTTTTTTTTAAACAAAAATAATTTGTCCATTGTTGTCTGGTTGTGTGTTGGCCGCATAGGCGGGTTTTTTGGACTACAAAAATATATTTCAAGAAAAGCGGTGGTTAACGCTCAAGTCTAAAAGCGAAATAACTATAAAAAAATGTTTGTTATTTTTTTTTACGAAAATAATTTTGTCCATTGTTGTCTGGTTGTGTTCTTTGTAGTTCAGGTGAAATTCCCTCTCCATGACATAAACATTTTTTGCATTGGAATAACTCGATTGGTCAAATGAATGAAACAAATTTCTTGTTTTTGTACTGTGAAAAACAATCTGACACCATAGAAATATTATTTTTCCCAGGGTTGGAGGAATGTCCAGGAGCCTCCTGTGGAGTGGCTGAGCTGTCACATCTGCCAAAGCCTGCAGGAGTATGGAAGTGTGCAGTGGATAAAGACAAAAGAAATAGTTGCATATTGAAGCACTTAAGTCTTCTGCTCAGCAGCAGTGACAGAGAATACATTAGTTAGTTGGCCAAGTATGTTTGCTCGAGAAAACTTCTCACTTCAAATTTATGGATTTTTTTTGGTTTGTTTTGCTGTTCCGTTTTAGCCCAAACAATTAGTTTAAAGTCACAAACAAAAGTTGCAAATTAGCAAACATTGTAATTACCTTACTGTATGACTAATCCTCGCTACTTTCCATGTGTTTAGATACTTATGAGAGACTTCAAAAATCATAAAGGTAATCTACACATCTATATTTTGCCTTGGACGCAGAAAAATTAGGCAATTTAACTCCCTCAAGATATAGGGAAACAGCCAGAAGAGCCCTGTTGCCTGTTGGTTCAATACTGGCCTGCTTAGCCCTTATTGTGTTTTGTCCCCTACAACGCAAATTAGAAGGGACCGCACGATGTCACCTCCTCGACCCCTTGTTCTGTTGGCTTTCTCAATTTCAGGATTAAACAAATACCAGTTTGAGGGATTTCCTCTAACCCTGCATTAGAACCTCAAGATTTCAGCGAATGCTCAAACGTCAAAATGTCACTATGGTGCCACCCGCAGGGCACTGGGGAAAAAATACAGAAACTGGCACGGCAAGACGACAAACTGCCTTTCGAGCTCAGAGAAAGATTAGCCCCGTCACTTGTCCCACTGCTGTTCATTAGCCGGTCTGACACCCTTAAACCCTGATCTGATGACCACCGAGGCTTTCTGAGGGGGACGGATTTCACGTGAAATAAAAAGAAATGGGTATTTTCATGGAATGTAGTACAGGATGTGATCACCAGTAGGGGTCAGGTGATGTCAAAACACAATTGTTGACCAGACTAGGCGAGTACTTCTAAATGTCCAACTACCGTCATGACTAAAATCCACTTTGTCAGAATAATATGTTATCAGCAAAATTAGCAAAATTGTTTCTCGTGTTTGTCTTGTTACCCAATTCTCACCTGAAAATCCACTGGGAGATTCTAACAATAGCTTTAGAATTCGAAAGAAACAATTTCTTGCGTTACTTCTTATAATTGCATAGGTAAAAAAAAAAAAATCTACATATCTATAAATCTTTTCTTATGAAGGCATCATTGATCCAATAGTGCCAGATCACGCTGTCTCGCTCTGTCTGCTTTGATAGCGAGTCTGTATATTCATTACTTCATTAAAACAAGGTAAGTACCAAAATTCTGTGGGCCGCAGATCTCTCATCTCATCTCCTGGCTTTCCAAGTTGGCTTGGAGTAGAAAACG
Source organism: Fistularia tabacaria (assembly GCA_901007705.1). Classification (NCBI taxonomy): domain Eukaryota; kingdom Metazoa; phylum Chordata; class Actinopteri; order Syngnathiformes; family Fistulariidae; genus Fistularia; species Fistularia tabacaria. The sequence goes on from CAAKHD010030647.1 coordinate 28,812, forward strand.
TCACAATCCTCCGGAGGTTTTTTCCAAACCCGGGATTAACTGCACTGTGGGCACGGGTCAAGGTGTAAAGGGGGTTGGCTTTGCAATGCGAGCCAATGGTACGTGAGCACTGGGGATAAAACAGCACAATGCAACAAATAGGCTGTCATTAGTTAAGTTTATCAGCACTATGTTAATGATTTGCTTATTGCAAATATCAGAAGGTCAATGTAGACACACTGATGTTTGGTCTAACAGTCATCTTGAAAACAGACAAAACTTTGGCTACACTTGACCAGCAAACACAGAGAAGGACTGGACGAAAGATGGGAGTATTGGCGGTCAGTCGTGAGCTTCTTATGTAGGAGCCAGGGGTTGAAACACAACGACCGCATCGATTCGCGCCCTACGACAAACTTTTGGTCAGTGACTGACAAGATGACATTAGCAAGGGTAATAATGTTCCTGTGTCGAGCCGCCGCTCTGTGGCACCGTGACTTTCAGCTGCCAAACAAAGTTGGCTAATTTGACAGCGCAGTCCAAAGCTCGATCGGACAGGATGATCACAAATATTTAATTTAAGTCACACTAGACATCAAGTATTAAAGGTCCCCTGGTGACAAACAAGGGGAATTCCTTCATGTAACACATGTACTCTGGCTGACCGAAGTCACTGGCCGGTCCAATAATGGTTGATAGTATTTAAATTGAGCAGATTATCTGCTTGGCTGGACCAAACCACTGGATGTAAAACTTTTCTCCTGAAGTCACTCAGCTTTCACTGGAGAACAGTGGTGTAAAATAATGTTGTCAGCAAGGATTAATGTCTCTCATTCTACTCATCACTGATGGAATTCCAAGCTCCTCCTCAGCTGAATGATTTATCTCAATCAGTTGCGACCGCCGCCAGCACTGGTGGAAATCACTCTTTCTTCACACAAGGTTAATCAAACATTTAGAGTCGCAAGAATGTGGCATTTCTTACTGGCATTTCTTTACAAACTGAGAGCGGAAATCTCAATTATTCAATATCTGTAGTGCTTTTTCTGGAGTCATTGGGCAAAAGGCAGGGTTCCCACTGGACTGGAAACCCCGTTAGTCACTGAAATAGAACATGGAATCCATAAACAAAAGATTAAGATGAGAAAAGTACTAACCCTCTGGACTTTAAGTCTTGATCTTATTATTTGAGAGCGCCTTAGGGAAAATAGAACCCTAAAACCCTAAAAGAACTCCAAAAGCAGGCTCTTCTTCAGAAGCCTCTCAGATGAAGGGTGAAACGTCCTCCAGTGAAGAAATTCAAGTCCAGTTGCAACGACAAGAAGATTTCAACAGCTGTAAAACTACATAACAAGCCCCTCAAAAACAATCACGCATACCTTCATGTAACAATTATTGATTCCACTTTAGCTTCTGGCACAGCGTGAAGGTAAAAATACACAATGCAACACATACACGGGGTTAAATATTTATTATAAATATTCATTTCTTACTACACCAGCTGTTATTGCCGACACCTATGTTTGAAAGGCTGAACCATAAACAAGATAGAAATTACACAGACTTGCATGGAAATGCACATCTCCAACAACATTGCATTCATGTATATGTGTATGTATATATATGTATACGTATATACATACATACACGAATAAAAAAAGCATTGTCCTGCAGTGCAATTCTATAGAAATGAAGAGGGAAATGTTTATGGAAACTAGCACTGTGACTGTTTGTGTTCTCTTGAAGGTTATTCCATGCTTAATGAGTAAATATTGTGATTACATTATTACAAGTACATTTAACCAAATACCTGAGTGTGTTAGTCGTCAGCTATCTTATTACTCGTTTCTGTATTGCTGAAAGGAGAGAGGTGTGTACGGCAGCAGCCAAGAACTGGAAAGAAAACAAAACAAAAACAACGAAAACAGTAATTTGGCTTGCTTTTAAATCTCGCAGCGAGAGCCGGGCCTCGTCGCGTCTTCTCTCGACAGCGAGAAAATTTGAAATTTGGTAATAGCAGTGTCTCAATAGGCCTAGGCTACCTAAAAAAATAATAAAAAAAAAAAAATTAACTGGCAGGTTGCTCCATTCAGCAGACTTTATTTGCACTCAGTGGCAGTGGGTATGAGATCTAAAGCACGAGGCTGCGTTGCACGAGGTGAGACTATGGACCTGAGGCAGGAGTACAAACGCCCTCCTGACTGGCAGTTAAGAAAACACATCACTGGTTACTTCATTGCATTTCGGGAAATGCAACAGAACACGTCTCACTCGATTCAAAAATACAATTTGGTGGATCCTGTACAAATGACACAATAATTCAGGATGGAAGTAGCTAGCTATGTGAATTTAGCGTCAAGCAACGTGACCGGGCGTCCGGGGTTTTCTCAGTATTGCCGGCTGAGAGGTCTGGCATTCCTTTCAGTTTGCGAAGCCAAAGTAAAATCGGCTGTTAATTCGACATGCACGGGGGGGAGCGGCGAGGGGACAGACTTCCTTCTCCGCCCCCACTCTTTCACATAATGTCCAATTTGAACAGGGAAAGTGTCTTTGAGACCACATGATCTTCATTTTTGTACACTCCTGTGGCCCTTTTAGAGCAAATCATAATCCAATTACAACAATCGGAAAATGCCTCACGAGAAATCAAGATGGCTATTTTTTGGCTGTTCGGATCAACAAACGGACCAATTAATTAGTAGTCTTCGAGAGATTTCACCTTTGCGATACACTAGTATGACTTGCTTCGTCTCAGCACCGACTGCCGACCTGCCCTTCGAGCACTGACACGCAAGCGTTACCTCTGACACGACTGTTGCCACCGATACGAAAACTTCAAGGAGTCCGGAGAAAAACCTTGACTTTAACCTGAACGCTCATGGAGTAGCGAGTTGCACTAAATGTAAACGACCAGCATCCTAGTCTACGCCGACGCGTCCATGGTAACAAAAGCTCACCGGACCACACGACACGAACGGTTATGTCACATCTCCGACGACCGACGGAAGAGTTTTATCAGTGAATCTCAATGTCACCTGTTGTATCAACTCACTTTCGCACTTTCCCTGTAAAATAATGACGACGGCAACAAAAGTAACAATCACATCGGTATTTCAGTTCCAATGCGGCTCTTTCTGTAAAGTGTTGGTTTGGATTCAGCATTCGGGTGAATGGGATTATTACCGCTTAGCACCTTGCGGGTAGTTACATTCGACCGACGGCAGGGAAAACACTCGCAAGATGAGTAAACAGCAGCATTGGACGGGAGGCTCGACAAACGATCGGTCTTCGTTAGAACATTCGAGAAGATGATGCCGCCCGAGTCCGAGCAGGCTAACTTCATCCAGGAAGATCGGTATGCGTGAGACCTTGGGATTGCATTTAGACATATGTAACATCTGTGTTCCCCGGAATGGAGTTCACGATCCGCTGCCGGCATTCACGAGAACTCTTAAAAACGACAGTGATTGAGAGGTTAGGTTTCCCTTACACAGCCTCATGAACACCTCTTACCACTCCGGTAACATTTTGCCCCCCGTCGTCGCGGGGTGAGCGTTGTTTCCGGGGCGCACGTGCACGACCCGCCCACGCCACCGACCTCAACAGCCCGACTGATGCTGCTGTACTACTTTTATTACCCAACAGAAGTTCGACCGCTGAAAGAGTAGGTGTTTATACCCAGCTGATTACTTATCGCGAAGCCTGCGGGAGCGATGCGTCTGACCCCCGGACATCGGTTGGTTGAAAAGGCATCGATTGTACCTGCTGCTGCGATTGTATCGTGAAAACTTTGCGCCCGTGCTATCACGCATTTTTTTTCTTCACTGAGCAGCCAACCTGTGGACGGGTTGAGGGGTGAACGGCGGGCGCCTCGGACCGGCTCCCATAGCCTGCCTTCGTCTCCTGGCTCCACTTTGTTCCTCGAGGAGCTCGAGTGAGTCTCCTTCACAAAGCACTTCACCTGGCAGCGGGGATCCAGGATTAGTCTTCTCAGACTCCCAGGTCCGACACAAAGCTCCCGGCTAATGCGGTGTCTTCCGAATGAAAGCAGCTGTTGCATGGACGGATCCACGCTTCATGTCGTACTCTGTATTTCGGGACTTATTGAAAACAGAGGCGGGCTTCCTTGCTAATATGTTACAGCCTTTTGCTTTGGGCTGCGGAGGATGAAGTTGAAGCTGCTCGGTCGCATTTCGCTGCGATTGTACCTTTTTAAGAGACTTTAAAGCAAAAAGAAACGATACACCTTTGGACAATAAAAGACACTGCCATGTCTGTACAGTGTAAGGCTTAATGTACCAATTACCTGTTGCACTAAGTAGGTTAGCAAGAAGGGCACTAATCTTGCACTTCGCTTTGCCGCACTATATCCAATGGGTTCCATCCAGGTTGAGTCTCTGCCTGCTCTGAGTCCACTTCAGATGTGACTCTGTGTGGTTTTAACAGTTTGGCTCCAGCTCCCCTTTGGCTGATGCAGTTTTCTGGTCCCATCTGGGTCAAATTTTTCCAGCCAAAGAAGACCGTGTATTCCCGGTCACATGACAAAAGTCCACTGCTGTCTGTCCGCGCCGGAGCAGACGTGAGGTAAACTTGCACGGAGGTGTCCGGAAAAGCTACAGCGTCATGACGAAGTCCTGTTGTACGCAGCTTCTGCATGTTTCTCCAGCCAAAGCTCCGCTAACTGCATTGTCGATGCGTATGTACTTGCTTTTGACCCAAGGCACATTTTGTATTGCTTTTGATTGAGACTAGAGTAGTTGCAGTGGATGGGGTGATACACGTGGATAATTCCTGGTTCCTGGCTGCGTAACACTCTGAAACCGGAATTGACAACTTTTGTGTACAAGTCTACGTCTTCCATTCCCCAGTCTAGGATGGAGGTATCGAATCCCCCGGATTTCAGCAGATCGCTCTTGAAGATACAGGCGATCCCGAAGCCGTAATCCCGCCAAAAACCACTTTTCTTGGTGAGCGCAAATCTGTTGTCACTCGGGGGCTTCTCGGCAAAGACGATCTTGGGGCTGTACTGACTGAATGCAACGGGGAAATAGATTTGCTTCCCCTGCACCGTATTTTCTCTGCAGCGCTGCAAGGCCTCGCCGCTGAAGATAAGATCCACATCGCAGAAGAACAGTAAAGTGTCATTATCAAGCTGCGAGGAGCCCAGCTCCAGAGCAAATCCCCGTGAAAAGTTGCCCGTCACGGGGATTACAGACAAATCGGCTTTGGGATACTTCTTGCGGTAATCTTTGATTAACTGAATGTGTTTTCCTCCGTCGTTGTCCACCAGAATGACGGTGAGCTTAACGTTTTGTTTGGGTATCAAACACACTTTCTCAAAGTTCTCCATGAAGTGAACGAAAGTGTCAAAGCGACCCGACAGCGGCACGAGGATGTTGACCTTCCTCTGGCTCTGCTCCCACATCTCCTGCGTCGACTCGTGGAACTGAAACGGCGACAGGAACTTGAGAGAGTTGGACAGGAAGGACAGGGACTGGGATTCGGAGTTGATCGCGGCCACCAGTTCGGCCACGTTTAACTCTTCCGTTTCCCGGAAGAAAGGCCGGCTGAAGGACTGCTGGAGGTACGCGTGTCGCCTCACGGGCACGACGATTTTACGTCCCTTATGTTTCTTGTACAGAAGCAGTAAATCCAGGACGTACTCTGCCCCGTGCAATGGGTTCACACGGTAGTAGCCGTACTGGATCTCTTTGAAGTCAATGACGCGGCCCCGCGGTTTGGAATTCTCATTGATCATTTCGATGACCTGGAGCACGATGTCATCCAGCGCGGTCTGCAGCGAATTCCCCAGCCTCTGGCGCGCCATCTTGTTCTCCACAGCGGAGTAAAGATGGCGGCCGGTCAGAAAATTCCACTCGATGACGTCGTTCCTGTCACCGGGGCGGTAACGCATGAAGGACGGCGGGGCCCCCAGCTGCTGGTCCTCCAACAGCAACTCCACGTCGGTGAGCTGACTCATCGTCAGGCCCTCGCGGTGCAGGAGGATGGTGCGGTGACGGAGGCTGGCGATCTCGCGGGTCAACATGTAGCTGTGCAGCCGGTACTGGTAGGCGGGCCACTTGTTGGGGTGCAGCGTGATGGCGTTGTGGATCTTGCTGCTGTGCAGCTCCTCGATGAAGCCTTTCTTGTTTTTCTCATAGTTCTCGTAGAAAAGCTGCTGCATCTGCGGGCGACAGGTTCCACGTGATTACAACGGGGAAGTTCAAGACCGCGGCTAATCACCGGCAAAAACATGTCATCTCCATCCGCTCGTTGCACCAACGCAAATACCGGTGAACGCAATTTGGAAATGCTGGCGGGAGGATTTGGCTGACACTTCTCTGGAAATGACAACAACGCTTGAGAGAGGTAAAGAAATGAATCAATTGCAGTCGAGGGATCGCACGCATATGTTTTGGCGAATGCACAAAAGTTCGATGAAATCTTTCATTCACTATCTGGGGTCGGGGCTTATCCCAGCTGTCATTGGGGTTCCCAATGCGACAGGGCCACATGTAGAGGAACAACAACGTTCACGGACACCCCACACCGAAAGCCTCCCCCCTGTGGGAATCCAAGCAGGGACCTCCTCGCTGTGAGCCAGAAGCCGCCGCGCCGCCCATGTCGTCAAATGTGATTTTCTTAAGAAAACTAAAAATGTCCGGTCGGTCTGGAGCGGTGACAACCTGGAGGAACGGCGTACCTCGTAGGACCAAACGCACTGCGTCCCCCCAAAGCGCCGTACGCAGCGGCCCACTTCCACGTCCTCGTGCGGCGTGTACATCTCCCTGAGGCAGGTGCCGATGTGGGGCGCCATCAGGCGCAGCACCTCCCTGCTGAAGATCATTCCGGGGCCGCCCATGCAGAAGTTCTCCCCGGGCTCCAGGGCCAGCCGGCCGAACTCCTCCGCCGTGCCCAGGCCGGTCTGACCCAGGTAGAGAGGCTTGCTGCTGTTCAGTGACCTCAGGAAGGACTCCAGCTTCTCACCTGGGGGGGGGGAATGCAAAGTGTAAATGACCAACACACACACACACACACACACACACACACACACTGCAATCACCTCTTATGTAAACATCATCGTCAGCCCGCATGAACCAGTCATACTTGTCCAGGTAGTGGTCGTGGATGTACTTGAGCATCATGAATGACTTCTTCTGTGGAGGGTAGGAGTCGTCCACGCCCGCCAGGGAGACCACCGGGACGGCGTGGCGGAGGCGGATCTCCTCGGAGCCGGCGCTGGAGAAGAACTCCACCTTCCCGGGGATGGAGCGGGCCCAGGTCTTCCAGGCGGCCACGGCGCGGGTCCCCAGGTACTTCTTGGCCGTCATCACGCCCACGTAGAGGAAGCGCTCCGGCCGATCCGCGGTCGCGCCGCGGTCCCCGCTGCCGTTGCCCGCGGAATAGCCCCCGGTCGGCGGCGGCGGCGGCGCCGGCAGCGGCGGGCGGGCGGCCGTGGTCTCCCGCGGCAGCTTGCTGTCTGCCGGGTCGCCGCGGCGCCGACAGGCGGGGGCCCCCCGCCGCTGACCCTCCAGGACGTGGGGGACGAGGAGCCAGGAGGACGCGGTGAAGCCGAGCAACACGCCCGCGATCAAGGTCGTCCACTGCCTCCGCCGCTT
>CAAKHD010030647.1:42434-59068 GCA_901007705.1 Fistularia tabacaria
ATAAATCTTTCAAAAACCCCCCCCCCCCCCGAGCAAATGATTTCCTCTTTCATGTTAAAACGAGAGCTGATCAAACTGGTTACTCTGTAAAATATCTTAACGAATAAACGAGGAGTGATTAATCTTTTTTTTTTGTGGTTTATTTGAATGTTTGAAATCTGACTTCTGTCTCTGCAGGCTGATCACACTCCAACATGACCTTGCTTCCAATCTTATCTTGTGTCCAGTATATTTATGAAGAGAAATCAGTGGTTATCCTCTAAGAAAGACCTCCTATCCTTCCCTCTTCTTCTTCTTAAAATCTCAGAGGGGAAAGAAAACTGTCCAGTCTCCCCTGCTTTGAAATCTGGGGGCCAGAGGCTCAACTTGTCCATTTTCAAAAGTTCTGGCAAAATAGATTTATTTCAATCTATTTTTATTTCTACTGTGAATTTTATATATTTTTATGACTCTTTTTATGCACGGCTCTAGCTGTGAGTCTCCACAAAATGTCAATAATCTCAATAAAAACTCTTGAATCTTGAGTACATATGTTTGTGTGTGCGTGAACGTCTGAAAGAGTTCAACACAGATACTGGTAGTTAGATGCAAAATAGCATCAAAATTAAATTGAAATAGAATAGAAAATGAAAACAGTGCAGTGGCAGTGAGTCCACCGCTGGTTTGAATGACTTGGTGTTATTACTCTGAAACACTAATGCAAGAATGTAAAGAACTGTGGGAGAGAAATGGCTGAAATTAGGGTGCGGGATGGGGCTGGGGAACTAAAATAGCTAATATTTAGGGTAAGGATGAGTATGAGGATTGAGTTTATTGATCCCACGTGAAGGAAATTCAAATGTCACAGCAGCATAGAAGAATGTTCAGGAAACGAGTACAAAAACATGACAGAATTGACTATATACATAATAATACAGTCTCGTTCAAATTCTTAAAACAGGGGGTTTACACTGGGAATTATTGCAGAAGGGACAAAGGGGAAATGTGTCCTTGATAGAAAATGCACAGCAATATAAATAGAGGCATAAATATCACTATTGCATGGATAGGGGTGGTGAATGATTGCAATATAGTAGGAAGGTAGTGCAAAAAGTGTAAAAAATAGATATTTTGGTGATGCCCTTGGAGCAGCATGTACGCTGAGCAATAATTCAAGCAAATGCTCATTAGTCTGTGGAATTAAACAGTTACATGAAACATCATCATTGTGCTTTTATTGTTTTTATCCAATGTCCTCTATTTTAAGTTGTGAGTGAGTTTTTGGAAAGGCGCTTTAAAAAAAAAAAGTATTATCATTAGAATGAATGTGTGCGTGTGTGTTAAGGGGGATATTTGAATGTGGCAATTTTCTCAAAATAAAAAAAGTAAAAAAAAAAAATCTCCAAATACACATTGGCGGGTTTATGTCTTGTGCGGATGTTGCCCCAGGGTCAGGATGGAGCTCTGACTCCAGATAAACTTGTCCTTTTCCAAAAGTCGTCTCCCATTGGCTGAGAGGCCGCTGACGTCATCGAAGCGGTGCTCGACGGAGGGGGCTGTGGGAGGTGGAAGTTGCCCCAGTGCGCGGATGACACTCCGACGGACGCTTTCGTGTTTTTTTTCTCCCCCTCCTCCTCCTCCGGATCCTTCGATGACCCCCGGGCCCCCGGAGCCGCCGCTGCCCGGGAACCACCGCCTCTGATCGGGACGTTTTACCGGTGCAAAGTGGACCCATGAGGTACGACCTCCACCACTCACCTCCACCTCCTGGATCGCAGGTCTGAGCCTTTTACAGATGACGAGATTTACAGAGAACGACTGAAATCCGCGAGTAGTAGGAGTACTAGTAGTATAATATGGAGAAGAGATTTACATCTCTTTTTCTTTTAAAGTGAAAACGAATTGCTTTGGTACTTGATCCACTGAATAAAAAGAAAAAAAATAACAACTTAAATTGTATTTGATTTAAAATCCAACCGTGCAGAAATGAATAGAAGTGGTTTGTTGTTACACCTGGATTTTTTCTTTCATATCCACTTTTCCTGTTTGTTTGTTTTTTTTAATTGGGATTTGTGACGCGGATGAATTTGCTCAAAGTAATCAAGTTTGGTCCTTTTAAACACGTCACGGTTCCTCTTCCTTTCTTTCTAAAAAAAAAAATTAACAAAAAAAAAAAAACACAGTGAAATAACTTCATTTAAGTATCATTTTGAAGGCATGTGTGTAAATTCCCATCGGAAAGTTGCTGCACCCCCCTGTGGAAAGGAACCCCACAGACCAGGGCCTCGGAAATACTGCATGAGAAAACACACACACACACACACACACACAAACACACTGCTTGAGGAGATGTGGTGGTGGGGTCGCTCCCAGGGCCGGATGCAGCACTCCAGACTGATGGAGGACAGGCTGAGGCTCCTGGAGGAGGGGCTTGAAATCACAAGTTTAGCTCCGAGTTTAGCTCCCGAGCTCTGAGGGATTCGGCGTGATCGAGACGTTTCTCCACTCCAGCGGTCGGGGCTCTGGTTTCTGGACATTTATCATCTTGTTGTGTGTGTGTGTGTGTGTGAGTTATGGAAACCAGACTGCGACAGCAGAGACGAAGGCTGCAGGTGTGTTTGTGTGTGTGTGTGAGAAGGTGGCAGAGGGGAGAGCTTCGCGTGTGTGTTTGTGCGATTTGTGACCCGTAAGGAAAGAAAGGAAAGACGGAAATCAATCCTGCGTCGGCACACGTGACGAACACAGATCGAATAAATATTGACCCCGGGGCGCCTCCCCCTCACAGCCAGAAGGTCCCCGGTTGGTTTCTGACAGGGGAGCCTCTCTGTGTCTCCATGTCCTCCCCTGAGTGGGGGGTTCCTCTGGGTTCTCCGGTTTCCTCCGACAGTCCAAAAACATACAGAGGCTCATTGGACACCTGGAATTGCCCAGACGTGTGAATGAGAGAGTGAATCATATGTCTCCATATGGCATTTGAATGAGAGGGTTAATAGTGCTTTGTCTCAATATAACGTGCCAATGAGAGGGTGAATCCAATGTCTCTGTATGGCGTGTGTGCAGAGGGTGAACGGTTGTCTGTCCCTACGCGGCTTGTCAATGAGAGGGTGAATCAAATGTCCCTGTTTTGCATGTGAATGAGAGGGTGAATGGTTGTTTGTCCCTATATGATCTGTAAATGAGAGACATATTGATTATATGCCAACATGAGGTGTGAATGAGAGGGTGAACGGTTGTTTGTCTCTATAGGCCTTGGAGGAATGAGTGGGTGAATGGTTATATGTCTCTATATGAGATGTAAATGAGAGGGTTAATCGTGCTTTGTCTCGATATGATGTGTCAATGAGAGCGTGAATCAAATGTCCCCGTTTTGCATGTGAATGGGAGGTCGAACGGTTGTGTGTCCCTGTATGAGGTTTGAATGAGAGGGTGAACGGTTTTCTTTCTCTATATGACATGTCAAGGAGGGAGTGAATCCGATGTCTGGATGTCATGTGAACGAGAGGGTGAATGCTTGTCGAAATTTTCCTGTTGTGGTTCAGTTCTGAAGAAGCCTCTCAGACGAGGGGGTGAAAAGTCTTCGAGTGAAGAAATTCAAGTCCAGTTGCCACGACGAGAAGATTTCAACAAGAATTCACCATGACTTGGATGGCTGAGAACCTCCACAGCCAAAGGGGTGACTAGTTATATGTCTTTGTATGAGGTGTGAATGAGAGGGCGAACGTTGTATGTCTCAATGTGTGAATGAGAGGATGAATAGTTGGATTTCTCCAAATGATGAGTGAGTGAGAGGGGGAATGATTATTTTCCTCTCCGTTACTTATGGATGAGAGAGTGAACGGCTGGATTTCTCCGCATTATGTGTGAATGAAAGAGTGAACGGTCGTGTGTCTCCGCATGTGACCCTGCGATCGACCGGCGGCCGGTCCAGGTTGAGCTCCGCCTCTTGCCCAAATGACACGCGAGGCGGCGACCCTGCGTGCAGGATAAGCGGTATAGATAATGAGCGAATGAATCAATGCATATTGACAATCATCTGGCTGCTCTCTGCAACTGTCACAGGCTCCTCGCCATCAAACCCACATTCCACATTTTCTGTGACCGTTTAAAAAAATTTTTTTTTAGACACGTTCTTTGTTTCCCATCTGTATTTCTAAATTGCGACGGTTTAGGAAGGACATGCAACAGGAGTCCGTTTTTTTTTTCGCCGACAGATATTGAAGCGCGGAAACACACTGGGCGCTTTCATTTGCTTCCTGGATCCCCCTGTCGCTCCTCGTCCCGCTTTTCCAAATGGACCACCTGTCCCCCCGTTAAGAGCAGCGAGGCACCCACCGGAGAAATGACTGAACAAATAGTGCCCGGGAGACTTTAATGAGTCTAATAAGTTGCACCTGCCAGAATCACACACACACACACACACACACACACACACACACACACACACACACACACACACTTGCACTGTTTCTACTCCACATGGTATTGAGATTGAAAGCCGCCTTTGCTCACGTGCTCATGAGTGCTGTCTTTGTTTGTGGAATATATCTGCTTTTATTTCAAGGATGTCAAAGAGTGTGAAGGGGTTTTGCGAGAATGTTGATTCGAAGGTGTGTCAGAGTGACGGCGTTTCCGCCTCCACCTCTTCGGGTTTTACCAAACCCCATCGTTCGTTTGTCTCGGAAGCTGCTCCGTGATGAAGTTGTTGAATTGGCGTCGTTGGAGAAAAAAAAAGCGCTGGGTTCATTTCCTCTTATTGCAGTGTTTGGCCGGAAAGGGGATTTGGTTTTGAAGAAGTGAGCAGTGATCAATCCTCGGGTTTCACCAGCTGGTCATTGGTTACCTCCACATTGACATGTGAATGAGCGAGTGAACGGTTGTGTGTCTCTAAATGAGTGTCTCTATATGATGTTTGAATGAATGAGTGAATGCTTGTTTTGCACTAAATATGTCCCTGCGATCGACTGCGACTGGTTCCGGTGAACCCTGGCTTCGGTCTAATGGCAGCTGGGATAGGCTTCACCGCCCCTACAACCCCGAGTGCAGGATTTGCAATATCGATCATGAATGAATTAATTATTGAATTTTGGGGAAATTTAATGAAGGGTTTTTTTTTTTTCCCTCCCATTGTTTAAAAAACGATGCTGTCACAGTAGAATCCTCCGTTCCTCTTGTTCCTATTTTTCCCCTCCATTGTCAGATAGTGTTTCTGAAGTAGCTCTTTGGTCCGTGTTCTGGTTTTTATTTGCGGGGATAAAAAAAGAAGAAAAAAAAACCTTTCTTCTGGGCCGACTTGACAGCTGCTGACTCTGCACATTTGGGTCCATTTGTCTCCTACATGCTTGATCTTTGGCAAACAGGACGCGCAGAAATGGTGGGGGCCCGTAGAAAAACGGGGGGTTAGCGAATGATGGGATGGACGCGAGAAAGCTTCGGTGACGTTCTTGGCTCCCCTTTCAGCCGTCAAATCCTTCTCCTGGGTGTCGGGAGATCTGTTATTCTCGTCTGACGCTGGCTGGTAACTTATTCATCCCTTTTGACAGGTTTGGTTTAAACCTTGTTCCATCTCGAGTACGTTTTCCCCGGTCGGTTCCGTAGAGCGTGGGTAGGCTTCCCGTCGAATGCCGAGCTCTGTTCTAAAAGCAGCTCGAGTGTCAGGTGAAGTGATTCTTCAGTGTTGGAGCCGGAGGGGAGCTCCGGTGACTCCTGTTTTCCCCAGGGAACGTGGGCTGGCACAGCAGGAGACAAAAGGCTGTGCGTGGACGGAAGTTAAAGCAGGGTTACAATGACAAAACACACACACAGCAGCTGTTTGTTGTGGTTTTTTTTTTTCTTTTCCCAAGGCTTTGCTCGGCCAGTCAAGAGCGATTGTTTCTTCTGAATGAACGATTCCTTCGCAGCCTTGCGGCTTCACCCGCACCCCCCACGAGATACCCCTCGTGTTTTGGAACCCGTCTCTTTGGGGAACTGGATGATCCGAAATATCCAGGCCTTCGGAGACATGCTCGCTCTAATGGTGTTTACAGGGCATCGCGGGCTCGGCCTGTCACAGTTGTGTCAGTCTAAGCTTTACTTAAAGTCGGGCCAGTTCAACGTCCATTAGAGTCAGCTGTAAATCCACTTCACCCGCCTCAGCTGTTGTTTTGTCAGGCACGACCAATGAGGCTCGATGGGAAAAGTAAAAGCACAACTCGTTTCCATGTCATTCACGAGAAACGCCGGATTCTACAAATAAGATCGCCCCGTTCCCACAAACGTCCCGCTTCAGATTCCTCCGAAGCCAGTAAAACTTTTCTACTGAGCCGTTAAAACAATTCTCTTTGCCTCCATGCGGTAAATTATCAGATGTCTTTATTCCATTTGTATTTGAGCACAAGATGTTTTCTGTTCGGATTGTGGAAGAAGGTCCGGGAACCTCGTGTCGGCTGAGGTCAGTCGTCGCGTCGGTCAAAACGTGGCCCTGAAACGCACCGCGAAGACCGAGCCCACTAGTTAAGTAGCACCTGCGTGTTACATCTCCATGTCAACAGGTCGCACTAGTCCATCATTAAAGCTACACTGTCAGGCAGTGCAAAACCAGGAGTACTGCCAGCATCAATCGTATTACAAGAACCAAAAGTACCGTCAGTGCCTGACCTGATAGATGGGTATGTCTTCCTTGGGCGGTTTGGTTAAGAAAAAAAATTCAATGCATACAAGTATGCATGCCCTCCCGACCTACGATAGATGGGTGACTCGTAACTCCAATTGAAATAAAAAACAACAACTGAATAAACGGTTTAGCTTGATTGAAGACATAATGTCACAGTCAGTCGTCGTAGCTGATCGTTGCCTTTGTCTGGTGCTCGATGGTAAATACGGAAAATGGTGTCCACTCACATTTCGCTTTCACGCCGTGCGGTTGACTTTACATATTAGTCACCCTCTCACACATGGTCGCAGTCAGAGTTGCGATGCAAAGCGCTAACCGGGCCATCGCCAGCAACTTCGGGGTTCAGTGTCTTATCCAAGGACACTTTGGCATACAGTCAAGGGGAGCTGGGAATCATCCCGCCAGCCTCCTGGTCTACCGACTGAGCCACAGTCGCCTCAAATGGTTATTTCTGCTTTGATTCTGGATTTTTTTTTTTTCTTTTTTTTTGCTACTGACCGTTGGAAATCATCTCTGTCAGCGTTCTAAGTTTGACCGTTCATTTACATGGCTGTCCCGACTCACTCTCCACTCAAACCCAATAACCTCAAAATTGTGATGTTTCATTGTTACCCCTAAATGTCAGGGGAGGGGGCGGGGAGCTTCACGTCTGCTCCAGAGGAGCTGATCTCCCCTTAGAACCCCCCCCTAATTTGAATCATGTGCTGGTGTGTGTTCGTCTTTCTCCAAGAGAAGGCAGAGGACCTCAGACTGCGGAGACAAACTAAGCAGCGCTTGCTTTCCGTATTTAACGCCGCTCACTGATCCAACACTGATGAACAACAGACCCGCGGGTTTGAGTCCGCCGAGGGAGGATGGCGGAAGAATAAAGGGAGTGTGCAGACGAGGGACTCGTTTTTGAATCATTTATAATCTTTTCTTTATTTCTCACCGAATCGTGCTCTGGATTTGTACTCAGCAAAACAGAACTGGTTAAAAATCGTTGAATGTTGTGGAACTGGGCCCGACATTTAGGCTCGCAGGCAACATGTGGCAACACTCAGGCAGCTGTTGTCCGCTCCCCTCCGAAAGGTTGCATGTAGACTGTTGCCGCTCTGCAGTAAATAATGTTTTCCACGTTCAAGCAATTATCACAATGACAGGTTAATTTGTTTGCAGTCAGTTATTATGTCCTTCTGTCATCTTGGAAGCCAAAGAAAGACAAACCCAACCGTATTCTAATACCCGAAGCCCCTGTGGGATGATTGGCTTCAACCCATCCTGCAAAGTGGTTCGGATTTCAATGCATGAAAACATACGAGTTCTGCCTCCTTTTCAATCAACAGCACAGGGTTAGTTGTGAAAGAAAAGGCATTCAGACATGTTTTCATTTTCATTTTAAAACTCCCCTCAAGGTTACGAATCAATGAGTTTGTGTAGTGTTAGCAAGTGTGCGCTCGAGAGAGATGACCTGTGATGTTGTGTGTCGTCTGGCTTAGGTGAGACTCTGCCAGTCAAAACAAGTACTTTCTACTTTGACATTACTATCATTATTATGCTGCTTGTATTGAATGTCTGATAAGATTCAAAGCTCTCTTTGTCTTCTTGGGGGAGGGGGTCACATGACCCTGGTGACATCGGAATTTGCCGATCAGGATTTATTGCCCGCAATCGTTTATTTTCCTGCTTGAGATTATCGTGATAATTGCCTTTTGAGTTTATTAGTGTTTTGGGGAATTAGGGACTCCGCGAATCACAGAGTGACTCGGCCTGAATGTTTGCATAGAAATGTCCTAAAACGTGGCTTTCCAGCGTAACTCCAGCCCAGGCTCCTGCTCATTTCAGAGGAGCCTTCAAAAGTGGACCTGCAGAGCTCGATTTTTGTCCATTCAACACGGCTGACCGCTCATATCATTTCTGTCTTTTGTAATATCTCTAACAGCCCTAAAGTCGTGGCGCACAGCACCATGCCAAATTGCTGGCCAACTATATGTGCACATTTTCATATTTTTGGTCTTAGTGGTTAACACCAGTTGAGCTCACGGATTTAGATATCCCGTACAACCTCGCAGGTTGCAAAATTCAGTGTGAGTTTTAAAGGCTGCAAACAAGACGTACGTTGCATTCGAGCGGCGTGCCTTTGTGGATAACCGGCCCGGTGAGAGGAGAAACCAAAGTATCCACTTCTTTGCCATTGGAAGTCTCTTTAAACGCTAAACCGTCGACTGAGAGTGGAAGGACGAGCGCAGGGTTGGCTAAACATTTGACACACTCAGAGAAATCAGGTCCCAAAAAGTGCACGAATTGGCAGATAAATATTGGTGCATGGCATGAGTGCAGCCTTTGTCTGGACCTGGATGGACTTCAGACACCAGGTCCTGGTTCCTGGCAGTGCTTCGTGTGCGGACAGAGAGGCGTCAACACTGCGCTGCCTGGAACAGTGTATCAAAGTTGTGCGGCCCTGCCTAATCCGTTCCTTTAGGGGTTGTGTGTCTGGAGCTCTTTCACACGCACAGCATGGCCCTTGTTTGTGCAGCAGTGCAGTTGTCGTAGGGCGGGGAGGGCTCCTGCGTTGGTGGCTGCAGCTGTGCCTTCGCAGCTCAATGAAACCAGAGAGCGCTGGCCCCGCTGGGCCATAAAGCGGCCGTACAGGCGCGCCGTCCGCAGCCACAGGAGATGTCTCGCAGGCTACCGCGGCCAACCTGCTCCAGGTTCGGGAAGAAGCCCGGTCAGAAGGCTAACTTGCTGGCCTCTGTACATGTAATTTGCCAACGCAGAGATATCAGTCAAACATCTGGGGCCATAAAGTAGCCATATTGTTTATTGCTGTCGCCAGCTGTTTCTCAACCGTTAAACACACAGGCCAGGAAAACTGTGGATACGCTGGTAACATTTCTCCAAGCGGTTTAAGTGATATGTTTATCTTTGGGTCACATTTTCGCATGCAGGTCTGTTTTTTATGATTGTACCGCACTTCCCGCTTGGAATCACCATGCCGAATCGTCCAAGTAAAATTTGGCCCGCTGTATCTCACTTGTTCATGTTCGCTCCAGGGAGGGACGCTTCACGCCGTGCAAGGTCTGGTGAAGTTTTGTCGAGCTCGAATGTGGTTAGACATTCTGAGATAACCAGTTGTGTTTGGCGCTAAATTTAAAAAGGAACCCAACACCAGGCTAAAGCTTGACACCTCTCATCACAAATATAAACAAGGAGTGGAATTCCGAACTTCTTCTTGACCCTACATTCTAAAAGACCAGCCTATCCAATATCCCATTTCCCATATCCAATATCCAATATCCAATATCCAATATCCAATATCCAATATCCAATATCCAATATCCAATATCCAATATCCAATATCCAATATCAAATATCCCATACCCCATATCCCATCCTTACTTTAATATTGGCCACAACTTAAATACTTTTGTATTTACATCCCGTTTGATTGGTTGGTAGAATTACTTTGTCTCTTCTCAAACATCTCGGTTTAAGTCTGCTGATCCGTGGTCGCTGTCTGCTGCCCCAATGTCATCGAGATGGAGCTTCGTGATGCAAGATGATGATTTTGTTCCAGTGAACGGGGCAAATGTTTTTTTTAGACTTGAATCCGGGTAGTTACGTGTTAATTAATTAGCCCCTGGAGCCCCTGGAGCCCCTGGAGCCCCTGGAGCCCCTGGAGCCCCTGGAGCTCCTGGAGCCCCTGGAGCTCCTGGAGCTCCTGGCCCGCCTGTGCACTATTTTTGCCTCGTCACGTGACTTCTGTCTGAAAGGCCAGAAAAAGGAGTGGACGCCCAAACAGCCACAGCACATTAGGGCGTGCCTGCTGCAACAAATATAGTGGGATCAATAATAACGCCAAGCTGACTGGTTAATTAAGGAACTTCGTCCCAAAACAGGACGATAATGGAGATGGATGATCGTATAACTTAACCTTGTGGTGCTCAAAGACGTTTGAGACACTATTGGACCAAAGTAGGATCATCCGTTGTGGGTCCTTGCCCTGGCCATGGTTGTGGCTTGTGTATGTGCATGGTTTGAAGTATTATTTGTCTCCATGACTGGCGTCACAATTACAGTTTTGCACTTTGGCTCAGGGTCAGGTGCCTGGTTTCTCGGTATCCGTTGGGCTGTTTCTGGATGGTAGCTCTCCATATTTCTTTCAATAGGAATGGACACCTTTGTCCAAATAACCGACAAATGGATACATTTTTCAGGTCGTCCTTCTTTCAGACATTATATGACTGGACCACAGGAGGTGATTCTGTCAGAGGCTTGTTTTGGGATTTTGCGTCAAACTGTGCTTTGAAGCTTTAGCTGATCTTTCTCATCATTGTTATCGAAGATGGGTAAAAAATACTGACCAAGAAAAAACCAAAAACAAAAACATCTTTCTGAAATTCTGCCATCACAGTCAACAAAGTACAACAACTCAGTCATTTAATTCAAACCTTTCGTTAGCTCAACTAAAGGCCCCATTTATTCAAATTACAGGTCGGCTGTGACCTCTGTATGCGTATTCGTTCAGTGACTAATGTGCTTAGTTGTGAAAGAAAGCTGCAAATTGCAAAGCTGTAGGTCTTGTGGAATTCTCATTCTGACCAGATCGTTCAAACAATAGCAACAACTCCAGAGGGGAAGCGTCGAGTGATGGCATCAAGTTTTTGAAAAAGGTGACTCATGCAGGTATGCCAGAGTCCACCTCCTCCAGATGTTCTCACGCACGTATACGTCTTTGACACTGGACGAGAAACCTACCACCCACCAACATCTGGCTTTTGATTCCGGGGCGGGGGGGAAAGGTACAAACCGGATTCGATTTCCGGATCACATTTCTCCGTATTCGTCACAGCAGCGTTCGGGCAATCGCCGAGGTAGAGCAGGTCTTTTAGCATTTTACAAAAAAATATTGTATGAAATATATGTATTTAAAAACTATATAAATAATATAATATAAAAAAAAAAACAATTCTATTAATAGGGATTTGGGTGTAACTCATTTCACATTTAAAGGTCATGGGGTTTGAGAATGAAGTCGGAATCTGATTATTATAGAGGCTTGTGGATCAAAGTTTTGGTCACCCTTTGGATTCGGAGCGGCTCTCCCGAGTCCCCAAGCGGCAAACTCTGCTTGTCGGTAACCGAGATGCTAATCAGACCTTTAACGTTACCTCCCTCTGTCAACCTTTCCCGTCCGAAGGTGCAGCGCCGACTGACATGGCCCTGTCCCCGCGGTGCCACCGGACCGTCTTGTTGGCTGTGGCATTCTGTTTCCTTCCTTGCATCACTTCCTCTCTCAACCTGGAGGATCCCAACGTTTGCAGCCACTGGGAAAGGTCAGTGACATTTCATAAACTTATGAACTCGATAGTTTTTTTTGGAAATTAGAACTGAGCCTAAATGCACAAAGGGTTAAAGAAAAGGCAAGTGTTCCAATAACACATGAATATTAAGTGTTCAAATTTAACTCGGGTCATTTTGCATATGAAGCAAGGTTATACTTTAATGTTTTTATATTCCCAAGATAGCTTCTCCATGAGTAAACACTTGGCAATGGTTTCAAAAAATATAGAGAAAAGGCAGAAAAAAGGCTTTTAACTGGCTTAAACCTTGAACCGGACCAGACTCTAGGTGGGCGGCCATCTGCCGGTTGGGTTAAGAGAGAGAGAGAGATCAGTGTGAGTAATTTTTACCAGTGGGTGTTTAGCAGGAGCAGCTCTGGGGGTTGGAATACCCGCAGAGAATGCAGTAGAGAGAGAAAAAAGTACAAAACCTGTGGAGACTGGAGATAAACAATTGACCCAGTTTAGTAATTCACTCCGTCTGGATATCGTCCTGATGCACATTTCCCCCCGACAGCCGGACACATTTTCAGCAACCATTTTCAACTCTTTCAAACACAGGAGGGGCTGATGGTTTTAAAATGCTAATTTTAGAAACCACTTGATTTCTACATAAAGTAAATGCTGTGTGTATATATATATATATATATATATATATATATAGATACAAGCACAGTATATCAGCATATCAAAAATATAGACTATCAGAAAATAAATGAAGTCTGTTATCAGAATATGTTCAGTGATGAATGTAGAGATTAAGAGATCGACAGAGTTGCAGTGTTAAAACAAAAAATAATAATCCTGGAACATGACTCTGCTGTCAGGTATCAGAATCGGCTTTATCGCCAAGTAAGTTAACAATCGCAGGAATTTTTCATGGCCTGTTTATGGACACAATGACCAGAGTATAAATATGGAAAATACGGGAAAAAAAATTCCATGACGCACAACTTTGAATGAATTTTAGTCGAGAAAAGTGTATTTGCAGGTGTGGGAATGCTATTGTGCTACTGTGTATAAAGGGGTTGGGAGAGGGGAAGGAGGGCAGTGTCAATGGGGGTCACTGACCTTGTTGATAAGACCAGTTGCTGCGGGAAAGAACTGTTCTTGTAGCGTAAGGATTTGGTCTCGATGGACCAAAGAGGCTGTTAACATGTTTGGCATGTTAATGACTTAGTCACCCTCCCACCCCTCAAAACAAGGTCTCAAATGCTACTGGTTCTCTAGCTAGATGGTTCAATTTGTCAACTTCATCAACTTCAAGGTGTCAAACAAATGTCATGTCACATAACGTCTGTCCAAAATACATGATATGTAGTTTTTGAGTGGTTCATGATGGTTGGGGGCCGATAACTTCAGAGTTCACCGTTAGATTATTGCAGGTCCACATCTGTCTTTCTTTATAGATAAACATGTTTGTCGTCTGCATAGAAATTGTTTTCATTGTTTCTTACGAATTTTGACCTGGAACTTGATATATTTACTTGCATATGTACTTGTATTTTTCTTTTTAAATTGACTCTTATGGATATTTTTTGTTTTAACGCTTATATTTTTTTATCTTGTACCCTTTGAGTGGGAGTTGCTGCTGTCACAAAAAGCAAATTCAGTCAATAAAGTAATCATTCTGATTCTGATTCTGATTGCCCGACCAAAGGAAGCGAGTGAGCATCCGAACACACAACCTGGTCGACTTTGATTTTACAGACGGTTTATGAGTGGCATGAAACTGACGGACACGGCGTCAAAGGAAATCCTTCAAGGCCAATCAAAAATCACTGTCTGTAATAGGATGCAATGCTGTTAAACGCAGCGATAAGGCACAGTAAGACGAGTACAGAGAAAAGTCTTACACGATTGAAAACTCATTATTGAGTCGTAAAAGAAGAGACATTTTGGCAAGGTTTCCCGCCCATAATGCCTTTCATGGACTAATCTGGGGAAACAGCTGCAGATGCACTCAGTTCACCCCGACGCTCTTCCCTCCGCGGATCAGACCCGCCGTCTTGAAAGCACCATGGTCGTACGACTGAAAAACAAATCTCCGAGTTAAAAAGTTCACTCGACTATTCAACAGTACTGTATACAAGAAGAGCCAATGCTAATTTGGAGCTGCTCCCTATCCAAAGCCTGTGGTCAGAACTGTTCACGAGGCAGTCATAAGGTACCTTTCGCCCCCCCCCCCCAACCCCACCACTCCAAGTCTGTCTGATTTGCGGTGGCACAATCACTGAGAGCTGACAAATGAGGCCTCAGAAATGAAGGGCCACACACACAGTACTGTAGGCAGCCGTGCACAGAGTTCACCAAAGAGGGTCTCCAGCCCTGCCTGATCATGTATGCACACACACGCACACACACACACACACACACACACACACACACGCACACACACGTCTGATCCCTCGTCTGCCTCTTCCTGTGCTTTCAGCTACTCTGTGACGGTGCAGGAGTCGTATGCCCACCCATTCGATCAGATTTATTACACCAGCTGCACCGACATCCTCAACTGGTTCAAATGCACCAGACACAGGTGAGTCACCCCACTGTCGCGGAGTGTATGTGTGTGTGTCAACATTTTTTATGGATGCGTATACATTTTTAAGCTCATAGTAGATAATGTTGTTAGACGATGGAAGATATTTGATTTGGTTGACGCTGAACCCCCCCGATGGGCTCGTTAGCGCTGCAGCTCTGCCGCCATCGGTGTCTGAGTGTGTGTGAATGGTTGAATCCAGTCGAGCATTTTGAGATCACACAGCGACGAAAGCGCTGTGCAAGTGGAGACAATTTATCCTAAATTATCCGAATGAAGTGGAATTGCACCATCAGGGAACGTCGAGGACAGGGGTGCTCAATGCGTTGATCGCGATCTCCCTGTCGATCCCAAAGCTAGTATTGGTAGATCGCATGACATTAAAAAAATAGGCGTCAGCCTATCATCCAGCCCATCATTTGATTGATATACAGGGCGGCAAGTCAGGTGACAACTGAATTTTTCCGACAGCTAGGTCACCGCGCAGGCGCAAACAACGACGCTAAGTGCAGCAAAACTAACAAGCTAATCAGCGAGCTACCTCCAATTTTAAGCCCTCGCTTTTTTTGATCTACCCGGTAGATCATTTTGACTTGGTCACTTTAAAAGTAGCTCCCATGCTGAAAAAGTGTGAGCACCCCTGGTCTAGGACAAGACGGACAAACCACACACAGTACTTTATGTTTTTTTTATATTATCCAGGATGATCCATCCCATAAGTGCTCTGTGCATCGGGTGGCATTGCTTGGCCTGAGAGTGTGATGAACTATATGACATCACTTCCTGTGTTTTTGTTAAGGGTGAGCTACCGGACGGCCTATCGCCGAGGGGAGAAGACCATGTACCGGAGAAAGTCCCAGTGCTGTCCGGGCTTCTTCGAAGACGGAGAGATTTGCTCCCGTGAGTATTTCCGCAAACACACCAGTATGAACACACACACAATATAATTTGTATTCTATTTCTAACAGTAAACTTTGCCAGTTTAGTAGTATTCAGGCGAAACGAGTAACATGGTCAGAGGGATGATGTCCTTGGATACACCAAGAAATTTGCCAGAAATATTTGGCACATGAATTTTAAATGATTTTGTGTAGCAAGAAAAATGTTCCACCTCCAACTGACAATTTGACAGTTGTTTATGTTTTGAATCGCGATGAAGGACCAGTTGATTTTATCAGCCCGCCCCCCGGCAAAAGCATTGGACCCACAATTGCACTGTTTTGATTAAAATAAGATAAATTATCGACTTCCATGTTCCTGAAAAGATGTCCTTGGCACAGCGGAGCGGTGGTTAGCGCATTGAGTGCACATCTTTTCGCCGATGTGCCGTTAGCCCGCTTAACCCGCGGCTATTGCACCACAATATGAGCAGGCATTCTCAAGAACACACAGAATCAGCAGGGAGCGGGGATCGGGGTCACCTGACTCGAGGCGGAGTGCTGATTGGTTGCTTTGCAGCTGCAATGAAAAGCCCATTTATACCATGTGTTCCTTGAATCTCAGATGGAAAGTGGGTGTTCGGGAGACCTCTGACCTTTGCGCAGAAAAAAAAAAAACACAACCTGAGTCGCCCCCCGCGCGTCGCCACGGCGAGGATCTCACTCGTCAACCGTTAGGGCCGATCCCCGCACCCGCCCCTCCTCCCTCCGCGCGCGACAGGTGTGACAGCGCCTTGGCCGGTTGGCAAACAACAACTGCGTCCGTGAAAGGAAGCCTTTATTTTCACACACGCTGCAGCGCGAGTAGCCGGAAGATTAGACGAAGATGAAGATGAAGAGGGGTTGTGATGATCCGCCGCAGGGGTTCAGAGGGGGAATTCATCCTCAGTTGTGTGTGTGTGTGTGTGTGTGTTTTTTTTTTTAGTAACCGTCACATGTGACCCTCCCCCGGGCAACCCCGAGGAAAATTTTCGAGGAAGTATAGTCGTTGAGTAAATTTTCCTCGGGGAGGCCTTTTTAAATCGTTGCATATCAGCGTGAAAGACCCAACTCGCCCCCCGATGTTGCGACGTCGCCCCAAAAGCTTCTTCGTCGGGTTCTTCATCGGGTTCTTCTTCCAGTTGTGCCCCCCCCCCCCCCCCCCCCCCCCCCCCCCCCC
This sequence comes from Fistularia tabacaria, assembly GCA_901007705.1. Taxonomy (NCBI): domain Eukaryota; kingdom Metazoa; phylum Chordata; class Actinopteri; order Syngnathiformes; family Fistulariidae; genus Fistularia; species Fistularia tabacaria. The sequence continues at coordinate 59,020 of CAAKHD010030647.1, forward strand.
CCCCCCCCCCCCCCCGACCCCACCCCGAGCAATAAAAACAACACCCAGA
>CAAKHD010030647.1:60010-85693 GCA_901007705.1 Fistularia tabacaria
CCCGGCCTGCCGCCCGCCGCCGTGCGGACTCGGCTGTTATTTTTGTTTTTACCACCCTCGCTAGAAGAAGGGGGGGAAAGAAAAAGAAAAAAAAAAAAAAAAAAAAAAGCAGCGGGGGGGGGGGGGGGGGTTGTCTGGATCGTCTTACAGACGCGACGCTTTTTTGGTTTGCGGTTCGGACATGCACGCGTTCGCATGAAGTCGAGGGTGCGCGTGCTCAGGGGTGAGGAGCTGGCATCTGGTGAAGACAACTGTTACCCCTGGTGGCGGGTAATGTTTTCCATCCATATCGTTTCATGATCTCCAGGAGCCTGTTGTTCCCTGGAGAACCTGTTCAAACACACCAACAGAACGAGTCTTTGGTCCGGCTTTCAGTGTGGACACAGATGCTTATGTTGATATCATCCACTCATTCGTTCATTCATTATCTAGACCGCTTATCCTGCACTCGGGGTCATGGGGGGGGGCTGGAGCCTGTCCCAGCTGACATCGGGTACGAGGCCGGGGTCGCCACGATCACAAGGCCCCACATAGAGGCTAAAAACCACTCACCCTTTCATTCACACGCCATGTAGAGGCTCACGATTCATCTTGTCATCCGAATGTCAAATAGAGACAAACGGCCATTCACTCACTCATCCACACAACATATAGAGAATAACAACCATTCACCCTCTCATTGGAGCGTCGTATAGAGACATGCAGCCATTCACTCATTCATTCACACATCATTTGGAGACGTACAACCATCCGCTCCCGCATTCACACGTCACTCAGAGACATGCAACGTTCAATCTCTCCTTCGCATGCGATGTAGAAGATGCAACCGTTCACTCTGTCTTTCAACAGAGACACACAAAAATTCACTCTCTCATTCACACATCTGGGCAACTCAGGGTCTCCAGAGAACCTCCTCCTGCATGTTCTTGCAGGACGCGGGGGGAACACGGAGACTCCACACAGAAAGGCCCTCCTCTCAGAACCCAAGCTGGGACCTTCTTGCTGTGACACTGAAGTGCTTGTTCCATTGTTTAGATCCTTTCTGAGCGGGTTCCTTGCCGTATTCATGCGTTCCTGATAGTTGTATGAATTACGGCCGTGTCTCTTAGAAATTCCGCGTCACAGGTCACGCTGCCTCCAGGCTGACAGTGAGACTCCTGGGCAGACGTTTCAGATGGAAATTGATGGCCCGTGAGCGCGAAAACAGAATAACCTCCTACACACGCGTAGATCCGGCCATGAATCTGGCGGAGCTCAGCGATACTCCTCGCGGCTGCCTGTCGAGGCTCGGCGGGCGCATTCTGCCGTCTGACATCATTTATCCGAGTCTGGCGAAGCGGCCGCTCCGGCCTCCGGGCTTCGGACGTCTACGTGATGCATGATCCTCGGCACCGCGGCCGTCGCCCACCAGCTGCCAGTTTGACCGGCTGCCGAAACCGTGAATTTCCGAAACCGCGTTGCATCACAACGGTGAAGGAAAAGGTTTCGTGTCTGAGAGCTGAGACGTTTCCTGTGAGGTGATTCTGATGAGGAGCAGCGCAATAACGTTCAACCAGAGATTTTTTTTTGGCCAAAAATGACGAGATTTTCCAATCGCAGCTCATTAATTTCGAAATTCCAAAACCGCAAGCGGGCAACGGCACGGATCTCCAAGGCGAACTCCAGAAAAACAGTCCCAACCGACCGGGCGGAGCGGATCGCTTCCGGCCACCTGGGATTCAACAACTGGAGAAAACAGTTGATGATGACGAACGTCAAAAAACCAAAACCCAGTTTTCATCATGGCTGCTTCTCATCAGAAGGAACTGGGCCCAGACTGTCAGCGGAGGTGGGAGATGCCAAACTGGAACAATCCGCATTCATTCATTCATTCATTCATTACATGTACACGGCTTACCCTGCAGTCAGGGTCGGGGGGGGAGAATATCCCAGCTGTCAATGGGCGAGAGGTGGGTTTCAACCCCGGACCACTCACAGGTTGCTGTCAGGGTCACATATAGAGTCACACCATAACCATTCACAACTCATATAGAGACTTACAACTATTCACTCACTCATTCAAATGTCATATAGAGACATACAAGCATTCACCCTCTCACTCACATGTCATAATGAGACTTAAAACCATTCACTCCTTTTCAACAGTGATATACAACCATTCACAAACTCATTCAAATGTCATATAGGGACATCGAACCATTCACCCTCTCATTCACACGTCTTTTCGAAATACACAACCACTCATATATTCACATGTCAAATTGAGACAATTAACTTTCACTCACATGTCATACAGAGACTTACAACCATTCACAGAGCCATTCACCCTCTCATTCACCCCTCATTTAGATATACAACCTGTCCCTCATATGCCAAACAGGGACCTACAACTATTCCACCCCTGACCCCACACCTGGCTCCGGATTGGGAGTTTGCGATTGAAAACATAAACATTATTTGGCGAGGGAATGGGGGCGGATCGCGCTGAAAACGCGGATCTCACAGGGTCACAGTCTCAGCGTAACGCAGCGAGATGTTCATGTAGATCCCAGCGACTGTCTGCGGACGGTTATTTCCCTCCCCGGAGAGCCTGGCAGCGAGTCTCCAGCCGGGACTATAGGCTGATACTGTATAAAGAGCCCACAGGGCGGGACCCCGCTGTCTTCACTTTCAGCTTGTAATAAAGGAGCTTATTGTTGTGTCTGGGGCCCGGGGCTCCCCTGGGCTCCACTGGGCCTGGCTTGTCTGTCTGCTCACACACACACACACACACACACACACACACACACACACACACACACACACACACACACACACACACAGCAGAAGCCTCTGCTCCGACAATTGCCGATGATGATACCACGCTGGTGCCTTTAATATCATCTGAGCGCCGCCGAGGCCGAGCATTACTTTATCCAGATACAAAAACACTTTCTGGGACTGGGGGGAGGTTGTGAGCGAGCAGGGGTTGGGACGAAGTGAAACGGATTCTATTCTTGTAGGCTCACATGAGGCCAAAAACATCCGGACCAAGTCTGAACATGCATCGAGAGCGTGGCCGTCCAGCGGACTTCACCTGTCATGAACACGACACACGCGATCGTTCGTTGCCGTTTACGGGCCAGTCGTGACGCAGTTAGCCAGCAGGACCAGCAGGGATGGGCAAGACACCGATCCCACGGCGAACTCAATGACACCGGGGCATTGCATCCCACAGCTAGCAGCAAATAATAAACCATATACACTGTCTGGGTGTGTGATTGAGTGTGTGTGTGCATGTTGGACATCTTGCTCATTCACACGTCATATAGAGACATGCAGCATTGGCTCCCCCATCCACATTATGTGTCCTGATCTACGACATGCTCAGAGCGTTCTGCTTCTGGAGCAGACGGCGCGGCAGGGGTTGGTTGTCTCTGAGAGCAGAGAGAAACAACGCCCGCGTATTGAGTGTATTAGGTCAGTCAGTCGCCGTGTTTCAACATGGCTTTCATTTCCCAGAGACGCTCTAAAGGCCTCTGTCTGACGGCTCTTTTCTTTACAGGTCAGCAGACCCCAACAATAAGTCTGAGGATCAATTTAGGGGCCAGAAACAGGAAATGGAGGATGGCAGCGTTCAGCGGGTGGCAGGAATAATAGTAGAAAAATTGTGTGGTAGGAAATGACTGGAGGCGATGGGGCTTATGATTCAGCACACATGACAACAACACAAGACGCTCAGGAGGCCCGAGTTCAGCTCCCAGAGTTTGGGTACAACAACAGCTGGCCGTGACGTTAATCGCACTGATATGCATTTCACACTTTAGCCAAACGGAGCTTGCGCAGCCTTCCGTTAGCCAAGTCGAGTCCGATTTTATTTCTACTGAGCCAAATCACAACACAGTCTTCTGATGACACCACACTCTTAAAGATGATTTACAGAACACCCCCCAACCCCCAGGAGCTAGCACTGGAGGAAACACCCGAGCTCGATGTGGGCGGCCTTCTGCCTCGACCGGTCAGGGCAGAAAGAGAGAGAGCGAGAAAGATGGACAGAGAGATAGAAAGCGTGTGATAGGGACAGGCACAAAAATGATCTCTTACCAATGATAATAGCGCTAGCAGATACATGCTAGTAGCTGAAATGATGCAATATTAGCTTTGCTGTTCACAAGAGAAGTAACAACGGTGGACGCCGGGCAAGACCGGTGTAGTAGATCAGGCCACGCCCCCTGGGGACTTGTGGAATGAGGGAACCCGAGGGGCAATACGGGCGACTCGTGACGCGGTTCAATGGATGATACATGTTTGGAGACTCTCAGTGGGTCGAACCAGGATGGAATGGAAACAAAACGAACGTTTTTCTTGTTGACACGCATCCCTGCTTCTACATGAAGATGAGTTCAATGAGTTCATAGGAGGAGCTTCCGGATGGATTCTGCCATAGTTTGAATTTTGTGAAAACAATGAAATCCTTAATAATGGGATTATTTGTCAGATAGGGCAGAATAAGAATCCTGCTGGTGAGCAGCCTCCTCTGTGAGATCCCTTTCGTTCAAGTCCGTGAACTTGCCGCCTTTGCCCCCGTTGGGGCTTTTCCTGCTGAATCACGTCATCCTGAGGCCCTCCGGGGTCCGCTGAACTCTTAACCTCCTGTTGTTTTCTTCTCTGCCTGCGTCCAGAAGCCCCTCTAGAAAAGTCTCAGCACATAATTTGTCATTTTGCAGGAAACAAATTGGTAGCAAACATCAACCACATGGGATTTATTGAAGAAGCTTGTACTTTCATGGACGAGTCAATACTTTAGCGATGCTTGTTCAACTTTGTAGGGATGGGGTCAGGTACATTTTGAGTGTGAATAGAAGCGACTTTATTTGATATTTAGAAATATTAACAACTGAAATAATTGAATATTTTCATTCATTCATGATTGGGTAGGCGGGGTTCACACAGGCTCTGTCGCCAGTGGCTCACAGGGCCACATATAGAGACATATGACATTCACCCTCTCATTCACTGGGCAATTTGGCGTCGACGATGAACCTCCTGCATGTTTTTGGACTGTGGGAGGAAACCTGGAGAACACGGAGGAACCCCGCGCAGACATGGGGAGAACATTGAGACTCCACACGGAAAGGCCCCATGTCAGTAACCAACCAGGGATATTGTAGCTTTGAAGCAGGAGCGCTAACCGCGGCGCCACTGGTGCCGCCACATCATCAAATATCTTAAATATTGTCACCGAATAGGCAACCGATGAGTCGGTAATCTTTTGAAAATTCAGTAGCAGTGGATGCACCATCTGTCCGGTCAAACACCGTCATGTTATGATTTCATCGGAGTCTGATTGTCTCCACGCAGACGTGCTCCGTGCAGAAATCCGGACGATGTTCTCACGCAACATGGAGGGAAAGGGGGAACGCTACAGATGTCTTCCCTCAACAGGAATCCTCTTCTATCAGTGGGAAAGCCGTTTTTTAAGTTCCCACGAGCGCACCATGCCTGGTGGACTGGGTAATCACTGAATAGACGGGAAAACAAGAGCCCCCCTGCCGCCGCCGCCGCCGCCGCCCCCACCCTCCTCAGTATGAAAGGGGGGAGCCAACTCTCAACAACTGGCAGCTCAAATTACCGGTTCGAGATTGAACTCCCCTTCCCCCCCTCCCCCAAATTTTTCGACGTGACAGCGGAGGAAAAGAAAGAGGCCCGGAAAAGGGGGGGGGAGGGGATGGCTCGCGGGCTTTCGCGAGATGTGCCCGGCAAAACATGTAAGGCATTATTAAAATCGTTTGCTCGGTAGGATGGCAGGATGCAGATGGGTGTGAAAGAGGAAGTTCAGCCAGAAGAAAAGTTCAGAAGATAGCGGATGTGCCGGCTGAGGGACCAAAAGGAGACGTATTAACTGGCCGACGACATCGCCTCTGTCGTCCAGCATCAACCTGGAAACTGTGGCGCACAAAGTTGTATGCTCCGCTATTAACATGTGACAAGATGAAGCAAATCACTGGAGCGCCAAAGTCGAAATTATGTTTCAATAAAGGGTTAATTGCTAGCTTGAGGGCCGGTTCAATTTCCGTCTCCACCTGTCTGACAGCCAAAGTGGGCTGAGGCGGAAGTTGCCCCTGATGGCCCAGATAGGGCCTTGCATGGGCTCTCTGCCGCCATGGGTGTGTTAGCCGGTGTGTGAATGGGTGAAAGGGTGACTGCTCTCCGATTTGAGGTGTTTAGAAACTCGAGATTTTTAAAGAGCTCCTTTGAACGAAACCCATTTTCCCGACCTGGTGTTTCCGGCGTTTCGGATGTCTGCCTTTTCGGGCATACTTGTATGACTTTGTTGATTCCGGGCGGCGGGGGAGCGCCTTTTTTTTTTTGCTGTGATGGTGTTTGCCGTGCGTTAGCCATCAGACCGCACATTTAGCACCTGCTCTGACAAAAACATTGAATTCCTCGTTCATATCCGCTGAAACGAAACCATGTGACCTCCACTTTGCTGAGCCCAGCCTTGTGACCGTCACAGTGTAGCCTTTTTTTATTTGTTTATTTATTCTTTTTATACTACAGTCTTGAATAGTCAGATGAATGGGAACAGGCTGTTCTCAGGCGAGCGAATGAGGAGCCCCGGAGCTCTCGGAGTTTGGCCTTTCTTCAATGTAGGTCAGGTTTCACAAAGGTACCAGGATGCCAGACTTGAATGCAAGAGGGTTTTACATGTGCATCTTCCTATCTCTAATCTCCTCCTCCTCCTCTTTGTCCGCTGATCCTCACACAGGGCCGCGCCGCCCCGAGGGAAAGGAAGCATGCTCGGATTGAAGCGGGCTAATGCGGGGCAGAATAAAAGGGGCCTGTTAATCACTTGAACAGCTTCAGAATGGCGAACTGCTTTGACATGGTCGCGTTGATTTGCATGCTGGGCACACAAACGCTCCGGCTCTGTTTGTGCATGCTGGAAACAAGAGCGGCCTGGTTCGTGGGGGAAATCCACAGAGACGCGAAAACACGATCCTCGCTTCGTCCGCAGGAATGTCCGTGACGGGTTCGCGGGGAAAAAAAATAATCAGACTCGGATTCATAAAAGAACGCATGGAAGATTTTTCGCTTGAACTTCCCCATTTTGGCGCTCAGTTGTCAGAGCGCGCACCCCGCTCCGAAAGGTTGGCAGTCCGATTCCCCGGCTTCTCCTGTCTGCATGGAGGTGTGTTCTTCTTGTCCCTCTTGACAACAAAGAGACTTGTGCAGGGATGTCAAAGTTGACTGAACTAATTTAGATGAATTCATTTGCATGATTAATTTGGTTTAAGCAGGTGAATGATTGTATGTCTCAGTATTTGGCCCTGCGACTGACTGCCGAGCGGTCATGGTTGAACCCCCGCCTCTCGTCCAATGACGTCCAATGACGTCCAATGACGTCCAATGACGTCCAATGACGTAGTCTTCAGCCCTGCCACTTGTCCGCAGGACAAGCGGCATAAATAGTGAATGAATAAATGAATTTGATGAAAAATTCCAACACTAAATAACGCACGGACGGCGCGAAATGACTCAACATTCCACAATCCCGCCCATCGGCGTGGATCGGCGCTCCGAGATCGGCCTCGATGGGAAGTTTGAGTTCAAACAAACCCAAATCGGGACGATGGAGCGACAGGAAGTCGTCGTCGTACTGTGTGGGGGTATTCCTGTCACCGAAACACTTCCTGTTTAGAGCCGCAGTCGGGCTTAAGCGCCGCGCCCGGCTCGCACCTTCAGGGAACGTTGCCGTCTCAGATAATGTAAACAAGTCAGTCTGTCAGAGCGGAGGGGCCGCATCAATACGGAAAAAAATAGAAAACCTGTGGTTCGTAGATAAATGGAGGTATTTTGAATTTAATTTTGCAAATTTGGACACCATATCTGACGCGGCGTCAGCGATGGAGCTTGAGGAACAAACTCCCAGACAAGATGCAGGAGTTGTGACGCTGGCACCTGTCCGTGCGTCCCTGGGCGCGGCGGTCTGGAAATGAGGCACGGCGGGGGGGGGGCGGCAAACTGAAGTCAAATTCCTGTGATGCCGTGAGAGGCTGACCCCCCCCCCCCCAAAAAAGGTCTGACGTAGCACACCGCTAGCATGACTCCATCAACAAGATTGAACTTGTAGATGAATGACGGGTGAAAGCTGTCAATCATCAGTGCTTTGTAAGCCACGCCGGTCGGCTGGGATGTATGACGAGATTCTCTCCAACGCCGTCGTGCTGTGTTTTCATAACCAGCGAATATTAAGGGAGAAATTAAATCCGGCTCGCTTGAAAAACACCCCGCTGACTCTTCGCCTGTGTTTGGTTAACAGTCTCACTTTCGCCTTGGACCGAAAATAAACCCCCAGGACGTCCCTCGATGACAAGTCTGAAGGATGAACACATCTCGTATGAACCTTTAATCACTCACACTTTAAGCCTGTGCTGAAGATTTAATTGGGACGTGTCCGTGCAAGTCGTGCCTGAAGTTCTTCTGCTTCTGGAAATCGTAGTGAAAGTGAACGCTGATGATCATTTCTCCGGCAACGCCAAGGAACGTTCATCTTTCATTCTGCGAGGAAACACAAACGTTTTTTTCTCGGTTTCGCGAAAACTATATTCAGTACAAACCACAGCATTTTAATTATATAAATATGTATATGCGTATATGTATGTAGGTTATATAGAGTAGAAGCAGGGGCCTTTTTTATACATATATATGTAGATATGCATTGATAAATATATATATAAGGTAAAAGCAGGGTCCTTATATATAATATAATATAGTAATAACAATACATATCATAATTAATTAATGTATATCCATATATTGTTGCATTAATGGTGTTAGAGATAGAATTTCTTTTGATAGCATTCATATATTTATGGAGATACATAACCACATACATACATACATACATATCCATCTAAAAATATAAATAGAGAAAGACATGTGTGTATATATGTATGTATGTACACATACATAAATTCATACATCCATCTAAATACACATATATGGACATGTATGTGTCATGTATATATGAGTATGTATATATGTGTGTGTGAGTATATATACGTAGAAATACGCTCACTCACACACACATGTATTCACATATATATCTACATATATGTATGGATGTAAAATGCTGTTGCATCAATGGTGTCAGAGCCGGAGAAGCTTTGGACCGTGTTCTGAGGCAGGAGAGAGGAGACGGAGAAGTTGAAGAAAATAGCAGAAGACAGCAGATATTTTCCTTTCCTTCCAACACTTGACTTATTGTGTTATTTTTTATTTCCTCCTCCTCCTGCCGAGGTAACTCACCATTTTTTTTTTCTTTTTTCCTCCTCAGCCTGTGACGGAGACCACTGGGGGCCCCACTGCAGCAACAGATGCCAGTGCCAGAACGGAGCACTGTGTAACCCCATCACGGGAGCGTGCATCTGCACGCCCGGCCACCGGGGCTGGCGCTGCGAGGCACGCTGCGAGCTGGGCACCTACGGCGCCGGATGCCAGCAGAAATGCCAGTGTCAGAATGGCGCCGCCTGCCACCATGTCACCGGGGAGTGCACGTGCTCGCCGGGATACACCGGAGCTTTGTAAGTCGGAGTGTGCGTGAGTGTGTTTTTCTGTCTCCGGTAAGCACTGGGATGACCTGAGATCACCCCGGTGCCTGCAAAGTACAACGGTGACAGTGTACTCTGAGTTTTACTTCAAAGTTTTCCATACTTGACTTGAGCCAGGGTTCAAATACGGTCTGCACATTTATATTTTCCTCATTTCTAGTCATTTAAACACTCTTCATTCCATCCATCGTATTTGATCTTAACAAGTACGCGGTTCTCCTCACTCATTTCATTGCATTTGCATATCGCATTAAATGCCGGGAGCCGTTTGTGAATGAGAGGGTGAATGGCTGAATGTCTCTACATGACGAATGCTTGTATGATTCCGTATGATTTGTGAATGAGAGAGTGAGTCGTTGTATGTCTCTGGATGAAGTGCCAATGAGAGGGTGAATGAATGAATGAATGAATGAATGAATGAATGAATGAATGTTCAAGTTCTTCCCCGCCTCTCTCCCAATGACAGCTGGGAGAGGATCCAGCCACCCTGCAAACCTGGGAGCAGGATAAGCGGAATAGATAATGAATGGATGAATAAATGAATGAATGAATGAATGAATGTCAACCATTCCAAGATGTACCCTGCCTTTCGCTCAACAGCTGAGAGAAATTCCAGCCACACTTTCACCCTTGGTGCAGGATAAGCACAATGGATAATGAATGAATGAACGAATGAATGAATGAATGAATGAATGAATGAATGAATGGCGACCGGTCTCAGGGTTACCCCGCCTCTCGCCCAGTGACAGCTGGGAATGCATCCAGCATCCCCTGGACCCAGAGTGCAGGATAAGCGATAGATAATGGACGGATGGATGAATGAACGGACTAATGAGTGAATAAATGGATGGGCGGATGAATGAATTACCCGCCGCACACACAAAAAGCATTTTTCTTCTTTGCTTCTCATAAAAAAGCCACATCATCTCATAGATACTTAGAGATTCTGTCGTCCATTACTTGTAACCACGTTGTTGTTCTTTCCAGGCAGATGGGATTTTCTCTGTTTTCTAGCTTTCTGGCTCAGAAAGCAAGAGATGCATAGACGAGGATGCAGGCTGGAGTTTGTCGAGAACAACAGTTCACCTGACCGCGGTCGAACCCCCCGCCTCCCCGGGGGCGGCCCTGACAAAGCTTCCTTGTGCGAAGAGTAGCTTCTTTTCTCATGACACTACATGAGAAAGTTCAAAAAGTGCATTTTTTTTTTCAACAGTTCAAACGAGACCCTCGGAAGGATAAACGTGATTCGCGAAATAATCTCATGCCTCGGTGATCCTCGGCAGAGCTCGCTCGCCTGGGCCACGCGAGAAAACGTGATCGCCGAATTAAGCGCCTAAACGCGGCCGCGGGAAAAAATGTAACGATTCATTCAGGTGACGGGATGCATTGTTTCTCCCGCCAGCTGCGAAGACTTGTGTCCTCCGGGGAAACACGGGCAGCAGTGCGAGGAAAGGTGCCCGTGTCAGAACGGAGGAGTTTGTCACCATGTTACCGGAGAGTGCTCCTGCCCTGCGGGTTGGATGGTATGCACGCAGAAACACAAACACACACCCCAGCGGCGTGACACCGTTCCTCGAGAAAACACAAGCTATCGGCGTTGAGACGACCCCGGTGGGAGAAATGCTTTTTCACCCCGACACGCGAAGTGAACCGTATTCACATCGCTGTCGGAAACAGAGAAGGTACCGGAGCCTCCGGGCCACCGGACTCAACAACAGCTTCACACACCAGGCTGTCGGGATGCTGAACTCTCCTCCCACTATCACACTCCTTCCATTCCGCCCCAACTCAAGATGCTGAACTCTCTCTCTCTTCATTCTTCACCTCCCCGAACTTTCCCCAACTCTCTACAGGACTCCGATAATGTATCGAAACATTGGCACCTTTTTTTTGCGGGGAAAACCATCGTGCCGCTAGAGCACAATGTACCGTTATGAGAGTACTAGCTGACCTTTGCACTCAACTGTACACAAAAAAAAAACAAACCTCTGCTGCTAAACTCTCATGCTGTCAAATATCAGTCTGTACTTCATACCTCATAGCTTAATGTTTCATATGAGTACACTTGACTGTTAATTTGCACTCTATTATTATTATTATTTTGTTTCATGTCACTGTGGGATTGTGATTTGTGATTTATTTATTTATTCAGTCAGTATCTTGAATCAGACATGTTTAAAACAAAAAACACAACAAAACACAAAACAATGACTGAAAGGGATTTGGCTGAAGTGAAACACACTCAACTACAATTCAGAGCACCAAGCACACGGCGACCCCAACAATCGCCAAAACCAGAACATAATAATATTAAATATTCTATCATCATGACAGAGAGGGAAAAAAAAGAAAAAAACAAGAAACAAAGAAGAAGCTATTTCCAGGAGATTTTATGTGTTATTTTGTTTGAGTTCTGTGTAGCTGCTTATTACCTTATGATTTGATTTTACTGATTTAGAGTTTTTGATCGTATCATCCAAACTGCTCCAAACATCTACTCCTCTAACTGAGATCCATCTGTTCTGGCTTTACTTTTTTGATAAACATGAATTCCTCTTAGATCATAGCGAGTCTCTCTAGGTTTAAACCTTGTGAGAAACGTCTTCTCAATTCCTCTGCATGTCCAGTACATGTGGAGAAATTGACAGCAAAGCTGACTTTGCCTTTGACTTTGAATCCAGGGCTGACCCTTCCTCTTCCGCTTCTCCCTGCAGGGCACCGTGTGCGGTCAGCCGTGTCCGGAGGGCCGATTCGGTCCCAACTGCTCCCTGGAGTGTCAGTGTCACAACAACGGCTTCTGCGTGTCGTCGAGCGGACAGTGCCTCTGCAGCCCGGGGTACACGGGCGAACGGTAGGAGACTATCCATCACGAATTCAGACTAATCTGAACTGCGCGTGTTGGACCTCGTGTGTGTCGGGAAACCGCTGATGTGCAGGAAAGGGCAACGAGGGATCGGCGATAACAACATTTAGTTATGAATTCATTGTACTATTGATGGTTTTTGTTCCTTGAGGCAAAATGACGCGGTTGCAGGGTCTTTATTGCAGGGCAATATGACTAAAAGTCAAGCGCAGAAATACCTGACAGAAATGCTTATAACGTTATACAAACAGCTACACGGAATGAAGTAAATACAAATTTTAATACAATCTTTTTTCTAATTGAATATCATTTTGGCAAATATTGTGTGCTGGAGCCTGTCTCTGCTGTCAGTGAGCGTGAGGCAGGGTTCACCCTCCCCACCAGTCGATCACAGGGTCACATACGGTCGCCCTCTTAAAACAAATTGCCATTTTTTGACAAAAATCTTTTTTTTTTTTTTTGCCTAAATCAACTCCTTATTCAACACATGGCTTGTTTTTTGGGGTTTCCTGAAAAAATTACTTGATGCCGGGCTTACACCTTCTTGACAGTCACAGACTTAAAACTGTCCAGCTGGAGTCTCACAGCGCACTCCCGTCATCTTTCAGTTTTAGACCAGTCGTAGCTCAGTCTTTTCCTAGTCTTTAGCTTACGACAATATCAAACATGTCTGATATTATCGCGAGTCTTTCAGTCTTTACGGTGATGTAACGCAACCAACAACCAATAATGAGCGCTGACAAAACCAGAAAAGGAAACCTGGTAGAAAAACAATCGCAAGAGCGGTATCGGCAGCAGAGACTGTGTTTCTTTGTGGTACGGATGAACGGGGACGGCGAAGGACGTCCCGATCAGTATGAGCGTCCAGAAAGAGGACAGATGGTGGAGCTGCTTGGACGATGTCAACCCTCCAACGTATCAGGACTGAGTGGAGAAGGAAAAGCGATTGACTGAAGTAGCAGAGGCTCTGCAAATACCCGGTGTAAACATTGCATTTAGATCCAGAGTCTTTGTAAAAATCTCAGTCTGAGAGACTTAAAACTCTAAAAACTAATCTTTAGATGTGAGCTGGTGTGAAATGAGAATTTTAAACAATTCTTTTCCATTTCTTTCCAAGTCTAAGGCATAAGGCAATTATTTTGAGAAGGCGATGACACAGAGATACATACAAAGAGAACGAACATTGTCACGAGTTTCCCTGCTGTCGCCATATTTTTTTAATATCTGGAAAACACAACGCAGAACTTGGAACCCACTTGTGAACTCTGAACTCAGCACCGCCCTCTGGTGGATACATTGCTTAACAACATCGATGTAAAGCACGCACGGGAAGATACGGGAAGTTTGATGACATTCGAAACGGAATTCCTGCTTTCACCCGCGGAAAAAGAAAATTGGTCTTTTTTTTGTATTGTTCTGCGCAAAGATCTCCTGAGGGGCGCGCGGTTCCTCGTTGCCTTCCCTGGGCGGACTGGTACCAACGCCGGGAGTGAACAAGCAAGCTCGAGTTCTACTCAGCTGTATCTGCTTAAATCTTCCGCCTCCTCCAAATTACTGTAGAGAAATCAAGACCAGGAAGCTGGCCGGTGTTTTCTTAGACTGATCTTAGTTGTGCGCCGTGCGCTGCGTTAGGTCCATATAATTAACAATATCAGAGAGCACGCAGCATATACTTAGACGGGCCAGTGATGAGACAGGAATAGCCCTCCCGAGAGCCCTTTTATGAGTAAATAAGGGTTTGAGCGAAGCCAAACGTCATGGTGTAGCGCCACTTGTAAATAGGTTGGTCAGGCTCCACCCAAAGCCGCTGGAATCCATTAAGAACGCAGCGGGGCCCCGTCGGGAGGGAGCAACACCCAACGCCGCCGCCGGATGAGTCGCGCCGTCTGAGACGGCTTTGCGACATGTTTGCCCGGCGCGGTCGGACGACTCCAGATAGAGCTGTCATCTCGCAATAGATTGCAGAGGAAGCGCTGCTGAGGAAACTGAATCTAAAACACAAGGGCTTTTCAAGGAAATGAGGTTTAGTGGTCGTCATGATTGGTTCGCTGAAGGATATACCAAAACGAAGCATCGGGGAAAATGAATGAAAGAATAGATGCGTGCAAGTGTTCTAAATTCTGAATGGAAGTGAATTCATCTGCTGTCAAACAACGGCCCCCATGTTTGTTCCCCCCTCTTTCCCTGTTCTGAACGTCCCGGGGGGGGGGGGCATTGTTTTTCAGCCCCAGCGTGATCCGCGGGCCGGGCTGGGTGGAGCTTTGTCCTCTAATCACGGAGGAGATCATGAGGATCCTCGGCAGCTCGTTTGTGAGCGGTCGGTTTGGCCCCGCTAGCCTCTTCCAGGAACGGCCGAGAAGCCGAACCGCAGTGGCTCCCATTACAGACAGCAGGTTTGCGGCCGCTGCCCCCGTGACCCTTTCTTCTGGTGCCCTTGATTTCCTTTTTGTTAAACACAGATGTTCAAAAAAAGTCTGTTTCTACTTTTCTCGTGTTTTTTCTCATGTTGGTTCATTTCATTTGGACTGGTCAGGGTTGCCAGGCCCTTGTTGTTTCCTCGCCCGCCGCTCTCAGCACTTCCCCCGCCACTTCCCCCCGCGGAAGTCAGACCTGAATGAGGGATTTCAGGTTTTGTCAGGGAGCTTTTTGAAGTTGACTTCTAAGTAAGAATCCCGGATTTGAATTTGTCCGCTGGCCAGCACGGGTCCGGGTCGGTTGAACGACGGATTCTAGATCCCGACAGCCTTTTCGAATGTCGTCAAAAGCCCAGGTACCTCCCATGCCCGCTTTACGTCGCCATGGTTGTCGGGCGATACGTTCCACCAGAGGGCAGTGCAGAGTTCAGATTTCACTTTGAGTGCCGTTGCAGGCACCTACAAACATGAGGACCACAAAAGGAGGCAGCACAGTAGATGGCCCCGATCCTTGCGACCATTAAGCCCATGAACGCCTCGAGCATACCGCCCAACTCCGCACCCCAAGAAATCCCGGTGGTACCGCTCAGTTTGCTTCATAGAGTCGATGTGTGGAGCTTCCATTCCACCGCGTGGAATCTCGTGTTTTTCAGCCAAAAACAACTCAATTTCCGAGTGAAGGGATTCCCTGCTCTATCCCGTTCGGTGCCTGGACGTGGACCGCAATCCCCAGGGTTCTACTCTTTTGTGTGTCCACCAAGGCAAGGAAATAGGGGCCTTTTCTTTTCGTGCGCCAACGTTGCGGAGCAGTCTGCCTCCTGACATCAGGCCGGCCTGATCTGTGGATTCTTTGAAGCAAAGCTGAAAACCCACTTGTTTGCCGCTGCACACGAGTCCTCAGCGTGAGTTTGTTTTTTTCTTCTGGCGGCACGGAGGCACAGTGGTTAGCGCTTCCAACTCATAGCGAGACGGTTCCTGGTTGAACTCCGACAGAGGGCCTTTCAGTGTGGCGTTTGAATGTCCTTCCCATGTCCACGTGGGTTTCCTCCGGATTCTCCGGTTTCCTCCCACAGTCCAAAAACACAGTCAACCGTCTGCGGCTCTGTCGGTCGAGCTGGTTCAATTCCCGATTCTGATTCGGATCCTATTTGCTGCCCCTGAGTGCGTTTTCCACCGAGCCTTTGGAATTCACTTCACAGAACTACACGCAGTGTCTAATTACACTCGTCGTAATTCGCAGCTTGACGTCAGTGTGGCCTCACACTGTTCTGCAAAATCTCCTTTCTCATCATTCTGTGACGCTCTCAGGGAATAATGACGACTTTTTATGACACACCACGTCTTGTATGACTCAGAATACAATCTTGGGGGTGCCGAGATGGTAAAAATGGGGAGCTGTCAGTTACTCGTCCTGCAGACGGCACTTATTTGAATATTTTGGTTCTGATTATTACCGATTTCATTGAATGCGCCATCGGATTCTTGAGAAGGCTTCAGGATGCTGCTCTCCAAACATAAAACCATAGAAGGGGCGCGGCAGAGGTCAACAGAAGTCTGTCCAGCGGTGTTTACATCACGCCGACATGTTGACCAGCTGTCAATCCTGGCCCCGCCTCAGTGGGCCTCGCCCCTGCAATTACAGCTGCCTCCGAAAAAAAAAAAAAAGAAAAAAAGAAAAGGAAGGGTGTGTGGTTAAGGAGGGTGACTGACAGGAGACCCTGGCTGGTGTTCATATTTAACCTTAGCTGCAGGCTGCGCTGACCTTTGACCCCCTGCTTTGGCCTACAGGGGAGGGTTGTACGCGCACGCACCCTTCTTAGCATGCCAGTTACATTCCGGTCGGCACAATCGCTCCTGCAGAAGGGGTCCGATCCTTCCAAAATGAGGTACTCACATGACTCCCGATGTCACCGGAAGTGGTTGGACACGCACGTGCACGTGCACACACACACACACACACACACACACTAAGAGGATCGACACGCATTTTAATGTGAATTTCAAATCACGCGCTCGTGTGTCCGCAGGTGCCAGGACGAGTGTCCGGTCGGGTTCTACGGGGCCGGCTGCGCCAAGACGTGCCGCTGCAAGAACAACGCCAAGTGTTACCACAGCAACGGGATGTGTTTGTGCGAGCAAGGCTACACCGGGGAGACATGCGACGTGCGTCTGTGTCCCGAGGGAAACTACGGCCTGCGCTGTGACAGGAAGTGCCCGTGCTTTGCTGAAAACACCCTCAGGTACAAGAAAAAAAATGCCCATTTTCAGAACTGTCCAGTGTGTGACCATTTTGGGATTATGGGATGTCATCGCGACCCCATGGTGACATGTTTAATCTAGTATTTCTGCATTTTTCTCTCGCACAAATCCTTTTCTCGTCAGGACTTTACTCCGTGTGGACTTTGTAGGCTCCACCTGTGCCTAGGCAGGTTCCCCGATTTCCTCCCAAAATGTGATTGACAGGTTAAGCCCCGCCCCCCTGCCCAGCTTGGATTGGCGCCAGGTCCTAGTCAGTATAGAAACTGAACGAATGCACGAGTGAATGCTTGTCGAAATCTTCTTGTCGCGGCAACCGGACTTGAATTTCTTCACCTGAAGACGTTTCACCCCCTCATCCGAGAGGCTTCTTCAGTTCTAACGACCTGAGGGGAGTTTGCGAATTTAACTGCCAGGGGGTTTTTTTTAACCGAGGAAGTCTCTCGGACAAGAAGACTTCGACAAGAATGACCTGGATGGAGGAGAACCTCCACGGACAATGAATGAATGAACTAATCAGTTAAGTAGCTGCGCCTCCCAAGCAAGTTCATGGGTAGAGAGAGTGCGGAGGTGAGGCCAGCCGACACAGACAGCTGACCGATCAGTTGGGACGACGCAGCTGGCGGGATGCATGTGTCGCTGGTCAGCAGCTGTTCTGCTGGTGCTCAATGGGCCTGCTGTGTCAGGTGGACCAGCTGTCAGTCAAACACACACACACACACACACACATGCCACCTGCACGTTTTTAAAGATGTTTCTAGACTCTCGTTTGGATTGAGTTCACTCGTAACCCTGTTTCCTCTATTGAGGTCATTTTGATTTCTGCACACTTCAAGCTTCAGCGTATCCATATATCAATACTGCTTATTCACAATGTTTGTGGTTCCATGCCTGAAATCTGAAACGAAATTCGCAGCGGTTACGATGCTGCTCATCGGGAACATTTAAAATGTGCAACGCCGAGGGTTTTATGTGTTTCGGAGAGTATTTTAAAATGCAAAAGCAGCAGTCGCAGGAAAGTTATTTTGAGATAAAACCAACCTAGTAACGCTCATCCTGAAAAGTAAAGCTTCGTCATCTACTGTGACTGATTGAACAACATGGCTGCTTTGTTCCCATCGGGGCTTCAGGCCAAACCGCAGGGTTGTGTACGTGTGTGTGTGTGTGTGTGTGTGTGTGTGTGTGTGTGTGTGTGTGTGTGTGTCAGGAACACACACTTCAGTGAATTCCATATTTGTCTGTAGGAACAGTATGTCTCATGCCTACATTCGAGTACATATGCCAAAAATGGGTCAAAATTCATCCGTTCATTATCTATACCAATTATCCTGCAGTCAGGGTTTGCCGGGGAGCTGGAGCCTATCTCAGCTGCGATTGGCCGAGAAGCCGGTTTTGCCCCTGCCACCTCCCGGGCTAATGGGTGCTTCGTGTTTCTTTAAACAAAGAGCAACAGGTTTTATATCTGATCTGAGACGGGCCTGTGTGTGTGTAAATGTGACTAAGTAGTCAACAATGCAACTCCGGCCGAATCGAAATCAAATTTCCCACATAAATAGCGGGATTATTATTTTTTTATTTTTTTATTTGTTAACACCCGCCGGGTCGTGTTTTCCCTGCTGGTCACAAGACTGGTGTGGGATTGCGAAACAGACAGATACATAAAAGGGACCCTGATCTTTCCAAAACGGCTGTTCTCACTTTGTTGATGTGTTATTAATGGGGATCTTTATTATGCAGGATTCTCAGTTCAAATAATATCCCTGTTTTTAAAGGCAACTCGCATAAAAGTCCACCTTTCTTCTCAGTGGACGGCTGCAGGGAGTCTGCTGCGGGGGCGGCAAAAAAGCTCACGCTGGACTTTTAGCCTCCGGGGGCTTTGGGTTTTTTTCTATCAGAAAACGTTGAGGAAGTCAGGAGGACATGAACGGGTAGCGATGGACCGGAGTGGTGGAGTAGCTGCGGATGGACGGAGCGGGCGAGGGCTTCGGCTTCACAGCAGCAAGGGCTCCGCTTAGATTCCCGGCAGGAGGCCTCGCTGGGTCTGCCTGGGGCTCCTGGGGGGTGTCAGGGCTCCTCCCACTGACAAAACATGCATTGGGTTCATTGGAGACCCTAAATTGTCCGGATGCGTGAATGACAGAGTGAATGTTTATTTGTTTCTAAGTATCATGCGAATGAGTGAGTGAATTGTTGAATGTCTTTATGTGACATGTGAATGAGAGGGTGAATGCTGCATGTCTCTACATGACATGCGAGTGAATGAATGAATGAATGAATGAATGAATGAATGAATGAATGAATGGTTGCACGTCTCTATATCACATGTGACTGTGTCAGTGAACTGTTGCATATCTCTATGCAAGATGTGAATGAGTGAGTGAGTGGTTGAGTGTCTTTATATGTCGTGTGACTGAGAGGGCTAACGTTGGATGTGTCTATTTGACATGCGAATGAATGAGTGAACGGTTGCTTGTTTCTATACGATGTGTGAATGAATGAGGGAACGCCTGTCTGTATTAATAAGAAACATAAATGAGGGAGGGATTGGCTGCATGTTTCTGTCACATTCAAATGAGTGAGTGAATGATTGAATGTCCCAACATGAAGTAAATGAGAGGGTGAATGTTGCTCTGCTCTATATCATGTGTGAATGTGTAAGATATTCAAATGAGTGAGTGAATGGTTGAATTCTTTGTATCACATGTGAATGAGAGGGTGAATGCTGTATGTCTCTATATGACGTGTGAATGAATGAGTGAACTGTTGCATTTCTCTAGAGAAGATGTGAATGAGTGAGTGACTGGTTGTTCGTCTCTGTGATATTCAAATGAGTGAGTGACAGGTTGAATCTCCCGATATGAAGTGAATGAGAGGGTGAATGTTGTGTGTCCATCAGTGACTGATACGTCGAGGATTGTTGCCAAGGCGACGCCTTCGATTCTTCCCTGTAATAACCAGGTTTGTGACGGCGGCCTATTGAATAATAGTTGAATGCGATTGATTTTCTGCGCGAAAACACCCGTTCACTTCCTACACAACCGTCTCCGTGACGACCTGTGCGTTCCTCCCCTTTGCGACAGCTGCCACCCGATGTCGGGGGAATGTACCTGCAAGCCAGGCTGGTCCGGCCTTTACTGCAACGAGACATGCACGCCGGGCTTCTATGGCAAGTCCTGCCGGCAGGTGTGCCCGTGCCAGAACGGCGCCGACTGCCACAGCGTGACGGGGGATTGCACCTGCGCCCCGGGATTCATGGTAAATTTTTCTCGTCCGCGTTTCAGCGCTTAAACCGAGCCCGGTTCTGATTTCGTTCTGGGGCTTCATGTGAGCGCCGCAGCCGGGATGTCCATCGCTTGTGATCTTTCGTTTCTTCTGCCGATCCGCTCCTTCATTCCCGGCCAGCTCCGATCTGACGCATTATCTTCATTTTAACGCAATATTCCTCGTATTTTGGTGAGCGAAGTGAAATGAATCGGACGGCGGTGTAATTACGCTATTACAGAATAGGACTTCAGAGCATTACGTGCGACGTCACATTGCGATGGGCGGCGAGTTACAGCGCGGCCTCTTTCCAGGAATGGCACAAAGCTGCCCTCGCACAAGTTTCTTAGACACAGCACTCCTGACTCGCTCCCCCCGAAAACCGTCGGCTGCACAGAAGAATATTCTGCTAATATTAGTTCAGCCGTGCCTTTCAGAGAGAAACCGACACTCATAAATCCACGGCTTCCAGCTCACATGTTCCCCGTGGGCCCCTTTTTGGCCGGGGGGCTGCCGATCTGTAACGGCGAGATGTAACCGTCGCACAATCGATCCTCGCAGGGCCCCGAGTGCTCCACCCCCTGTCCCGCGGGCTCCCATGGGGTCAACTGCTCCTCCAAGTGCAGCTGCAAGAACGGAGCCCAGTGTTCGCCCGTGGACGGCTCGTGCTTCTGCAGACCAGGTGAGCGGAACTCAGCGGTCGGGCGGATTGCGGACACCTGCTGGACGGAAAGGGAATTACACCCGGGCAGGAGAGCTTGAGCAAAACGTGATGATGCAGAAGTTTGTCAAGAAAAATCCTGTTAAATTTGAGTCATTTTTTGAAGATGCAGCAAAATTGAACATTTTCGTCAACTACGCTGAACTATGCTCAAGTCTCGAACCCCCCTGGATCGTACCATCAGACAGCAAACCGATGCATTTCAGTTCTTGTTTGTGTAAAAAACACAAGCTCCATTGTGGATGTTGTGGTCCAGGGTGGCACGGGGTGGACTGCTCCATCAACTGCCCCAGCGGCTCCTGGGGGCTGGGCTGCAACCAGAGCTGCACCTGTGGGAACGGAGCGGCGTGCAACGCCCTGGACGGCCGCTGCACCTGCGCTCCGGGGTGGAGGGGGGAGCGATGTGAAGTCCACTGCCAGGTCAGGCCCGTGCACGTCGGCACACACAGGGATACCTTGACTTAGGAGTTTAATTTGTCCCGCGACCGAGCTCGTAACTCAGTCAAATTTCCCCATTGAAATGAATTGAAACGCTATTAATCTGTTCCAGACCCCCGTTTTTTGTTTTGTTTTTTTCAAATGAATTAAAATAAAATAAAGTAATGAAAATAAGTAACAAGTAACAAGATAAGTAAAATGTACTTTACAAATAGCAAATAATGTATCAAAAATAAAAATACATAATGAATGAGAATGTAAAGAAATAAAATGTTTTATTAAGTGTATTTACCACAAAGATCAGGCGAAGACGGGGCGGCAGAGGAGCTCTGTCGCCTAAGAGAATCTAGAATAAGATGAGAAAGACTCTATTGATCCCCGACTGGAAATTCAATTGTCACAGCAGCATTGCTACGTGGAAAAATGTGCAAATATTAATAATAGAGAAGAATTTGCAAATAAAGGATATAGATACAAATGAACAAGACTATGTACAATAGAAATAGAAAACAAAATATTAAAAAAGAAACAAAAGGAATGCCATGTGCAGAGAATAGCAATAGAAGTAACAGATGCACAGTCGCAGATGTGGGGAGTAGAAATTAAATGATAGTGAGTTAGGTGTCCTGGACAATGTATAAATATATGATAAATATAGATATTGCATGCACAAGAGCTGTAAGTAGAGACGGAGGTCGTGCAAAACAGGGATGGAGGAAGTGGGGTAGCGCGAAAACGAAAAAAGGCATTCTGGGATGCTTTCCAGAAGCATCGGAACTCTGCTACATGCAGACGTGTTCATGCGCTTGTTGCGTTGAACATTCTGACAGCCGATGCAATGAAGGACCCGCGGTCGTCCTCCTTCTTGCAGTGAAGAACTTACTGCCCACACACTGATGCTGCAATGTATTGTTAAATGTAACTTGCGCACTTTGCTACGTCTTCTGGCTAAACAGAACTTAGCAATGGAGTGAATGCCACTCCTCTTTTTCAAAATGATCAAACCCTCCCAGACCGGCTATGAGTGACTCTTGGGATGCCTCATCCGTTGACGTTCCCGCCGTCCAAATATCCATAAAAGTCTCGTGCTTTCTCACAGATGATGCTTTCCATCAGAGTAACTCAGCAACAGCGACTCCTCCGTCTCCTCATGGAGGAATCGGAGAATCGCACAGCTCGTTCATGTATTTCCATGTGCCGTGCGTCCCGTCCGACTGTTTTATAAACACCACTTCACGGACAGCGGCGGCCTCACAGGTGTCAAACGCTCGTCCCGCTCTTAACTCAGATCTCAGCTCGTACCGCGAAGCAAAAAAAATCAACTTACCGACGGCTTGTATCTCGAGAAAGTTGTAAGTCGATGCACTCGTAAGTCAAGGTTCCACCGTATGCGCGTGTGTATGTGTTTGACCAAACACGTGAACTGAAATCCGCTCGCAGGATGGAAGCTACGGCCTGGACTGCAGGGAACGCTGCGACTGCAGTCACGCTGACGGATGCCACCACTCCACCGGACACTGCCGCTGCCTCGCCGGATGGACGGGTAGGACCGACGTCTGACCACCGAACCGAAAAGCATTTTAGGAACATTTGTGTTTCTTGTCGTTTTTCCTTCAACTCTATATCTAAGATAAAATAACGTGAATATTCGAGGAATAACGAAGCAGTCCTAGTATAATGGAACACCTCTACGTGTGTGTGTGTGCGTGCAGGTATCCACTGCGACAGTGTGTGTCCTGAGGGCCGCTGGGGCCCGAACTGCTCTCTGCCTTGTAACTGTAAGAACGGAGCGTCCTGCTCTCCGGACGAAGGGACCTGCGAATGCGCTCCGGGGTTCAGGGGCGCCACCTGTCAGAGGAGTACGTATCTGCACCTTCACCTTCACAGCACACCAATCCTCCACACGGCCAGTCGCCTGAACAAGCGCGACGTGTCCCGCGTTTCATTTTCCCGAACCTTTTCCACATCGTGTAAATCGTCTCGTGCGACCTTCTGGCCAGATGACCTCTTGATGCTTCCTCACCTGAGTGTTCTCCGTTCCTCCGCAGTCTGTTCCCCTGGTTACTACGGACACCGCTGCAGCCAGATGTGCCCCCAGTGCGTGCATAGCAACGGGCCGTGCCACCACGTGTCCGGGCATTGCGATTGTCTGCCGGGCTTCAAGGGCTCGCTTTGCAACGAGGGTGAGCGCCGCGGCACGGCACGCCTGAGTCAGTTACCTCTGACCACAAGGGGGCGCCAAAACTCGCCCAGCTAGAACTAGAATTTCCTTTGGGCATTTCTAACCATTATTTATGAAATTTTTAAAATTTTCACTTAATTTTCTTCTTTCTTTTTTTCTGTCTTGATTAGACAAATTGTCAAAATAAGTGAATATATAAAAGCACGAATGCATGAATGAGGGCGGAACGGTGGAGCAGTGGCTAACGCTTCGGGCTCACAACACGAAGGACCCTGGTTCTATTCCGACAAGGGAATGTCGTGCGGAGTTTGCATGTTCTCCCCTGTGTCCGCGGGGGTTTCCTCCGGGTTCTTCGGTTTTCTCCCACAGTCCAAAAACATGCAGCAGGTTAATTGGAAAAAAATGGGAAAATGGGAGGTGAGTGAGTGAGTGAGTGGTTGCCTGTCTGTATATGTGGCCCTGCGATGGACTGGCGACCAGTCCAGGGTGAACCCCGCCTCTCGCCCGATGACGGCTGGGATAGGCTCCAGCAGCCCCCTGAGTGCAGGATAAGTGGCAGACGATGGATGCAGGAATAAATAGAATAATTAATTCACTAATTAATTAATTCATGCATGAATACAAAAAATGAATAGATAAGGGAAACTTGGAATAACCTTAGAGTTTCCCTCAAAGAGCTAAAAGCTACGGCTGCTAATGTTTGAGCTGGGCCCCCGACAGATTCAACATTTCAAGATTCCAGGTGTTTTTCATCATGTGTACAGTGTGGAAATGTGTTTCCCTGTACAATGACATTCTTACTTTGTCGTCCAGATAAGTATTGATGAATAAATAATAATAAACATACCGTCGATGTCTGCAATGCAGACAGTGCAGGGAAATGCAAACATACACAGTAATGAAATTAAAGTTGAGTGCAGTTTCGAGTGTAAAACTCACAGATTGCACCTCACAAAATGTCCAATCACACGATGAAGCTCAAATACACATTTTGCTATTTTCTAAGAATAGTATACAAACTAACCTTTGGACCGTGTGTCTGGTGTGCAGTGTGTCCGGGCGGTTTCTACGGAAAGCGGTGCTTCTTGGGCTGCAGCTGCACCAACAACGGCACCTGTAACCCCATCGACGGTTCCTGCCAGTGCTACCCCGGATGGATCGGCAGCGACTGCTCTCAGCGTAGGTCCAACCCGGCGCCGAGGGTTCCCGGCGGGGTTCGAAGGAAACCACGGGAGCTGATGTTTTATCCTGCGCTTTTCCTGCAGCGTGTCCGCCCGGCCAGTGGGGACCCAACTGCATCCACACCTGCAACTGTCACAACGGAGCTTACTGCAGTGCATATGATGGGGAATGCAAGTGCACGCCTGGATGGACCGGCCTCTACTGCACGCAGCGTGAGTCTCACAAACACACACACACACACACACACACACACACACACACACACACACACAAATCCCATATCAGCATGTGCGCGCCTTAATTTTCCCGATGATGTGTGAGACTCATAGTCACACTCCGAACTGCTTTGTCACTTTTCGACCTGACCTGCATTGAGCCGGTTCAGTTTTCTTTTTAAATGCGAATCATTGCTGTGCAGTCGATTTTAACACAAAATGGAATTTTTTACGCTAAATCATGAATCCGTCACCTTTGTCTGACCTTAACCACAGTCTCGAAATCCACCTCTGAGCGATGAATTTCAGCAATTTTATGGTTTTCAATCAAAATCGCGTGCCCTCCACCCGCAGGCTGCCCGTTAGGATTTTACGGGAGGGACTGTTCCCAGACCTGTCAGTGCAGGAACGGAGCCGACTGCGACCACATCTCGGGTCAGTGCACCTGTCGCACTGGCTTCATGGGACAGAACTGTGAGCAAAGTAGGTCCCCCCGCGCCCCCCCCCCCCCCCCCGCCGCCGCCCGTCCACCACACGACGCTCGCCCGCACCCGTAAG
>CAAKHD010030647.1:85713-96546 GCA_901007705.1 Fistularia tabacaria
CACTTCGGTTTTAACCACCCTCTTCCACGGGTTTCTGGGCAAAGAGTGGTGGGAAAAGCGCCCCCCCCCCCCCCCCCCCCCGCCGTCGGGCCGCCACTTTCCGAAAAACGCTTTCGCTCAGACATGTACATCGAGAGAATCCGAGTGGCGCTTTAGCCTTGGCTTCCAGACGGCAAAGTGACGCTTTGGGTCCCGTTCTGTTTTGTAACTGAGCCGGATGAGCCAGCGCACATGGGTCTCCCTCCTTTTCCTGCAGAGTGCCCCCCCGGCTCTTACGGCTACGGCTGCCGTCAGGTGTGCGACTGCCTGAACAACTCCACCTGCGATCACATCACCGGAACGTGTTACTGCAGCCCGGGCTGGAAGGGAGCTCGCTGTGACCAGGGTGAGGATGCGCATCGTCGCCCCCCCCGTGAAGTCCGGGCTTCTCGTCTCTCCTGAGTTATTTTGAAACCCCGGTGTATTTGGCAAGGTGGCACTTCTGCCCTCACAGCAACACGTTCCCTGGTTGGATTCCGACAGGGGGGCCTTTTCTGGACAAAAGTATGCATGAGGCTCATTGGAGACCCGAAATTGCCCGTGTGAATGAGAGGGTGAATGGTTGTTTGTATGTAACAGTGCACTGGACTGCTAATTTGCCCTCTATTATCATCATTAATATTACTATTTTGTTAATTTCATGTCACCGTGGGATCGTGAGAAACGTCTTCTCGATTCCACTGTTTGTCCAGTACATGCGGAGAAACTGACAATAAAGCTGACTTTAACTTTGACCATCTACATGTGGCCCTATCATCAACCTCTATACTACTGGACTGTCCTGCAAACACACGATATTACTGCAGATTAGTAACCCTGTGCAGCTACTGTGCATATTCATTTATGCACTATTTAACTGTACTCTTATATAGCATAACTTATCACCTTTACATTTCTACTTTTAAATTATGTCCATATTTCCTGCTTATAGTCAGCTAAATTTAATGCACATATCCATCTGTATAATGTGTTCATAGCAACCAGTCTGTAAGTCATTTATAAATTATTGACATGATATTACATGTATATTGAATTGAAATGAATATTACTTTATTGATGCACTTAATTTATTGATCAAATCTGCACCCGCTGCTCTTTTGCACTTCTGGTCGGATGCTAAACTGTATGTCGTTGCCCTGCACTTTTACAAATGCAATGACACTATAGTTGAATCTAATCTAAACCGGTAACTGGTCCGGAGTGATCCCCGCCTCTCGCCCAATGACAAATCTGGATGAATTTACCTCCACATCTCACACATCTCAATGTTAACACCCCCCCGCTTCCCATGCTCGCCGTCAGGTGTGGTGATGGGCAGCCTGAACAGCCTGACCAGCGCCGCCATACACGTGGACACCTACCAAATCGGAGCCATCGCGGGGATCATCGTGCTGGTGCTGCTGGTGCTCTTCTTCCTCCTGCTCTTCATAATCTACAGGAAGAAGCAGAAGGTCAAAGAGCCCGCCATGCCGGCAGTGACCTACACACCGGCACTGAGGGTTACGGCAGATTACACCATTTCAGGTACAGACTGAGTCAGATGTCTTTCTGGTCGGAGATGCATCATTGCTTAGGAGGCAATCGAGCGATCCGAAATATGAGGAACGCAGAAGAACTGAAGGGACTCTCCTGATAACAAATCCTCTTTGTGAACTTTGAATAATGAGAGCTTGAACTCTGTTTCTTATTTCCGTGTGGGTCACAGCCTGGTCGAAATTAAAAAAATGTTATCTTGTTACCATGTCTGACCATAGGGAGGCCCCAAAAACAGAACATGTGTTTGTTGGGCAGCCCGATATCAGCCGGGCCGCCGTCGATTGAATAAGGGTTTTCTTCTTATCGTACGAATCATGTCCGAAAAGTTCTGATCCAGCTTATAATGTGTAATCTTGATCTTGACACAGATGCCCACCCCCCGCCCTGCGAGACGCACCCCAGTAACTACTTTTCCAACCCGAGCTACCACACACTCACCCAATGCATCGGTCCCCGGCACGTTACCGCTTCTCTGTACGAAAAGGTGAGACATTCTGAGAGGCCGGGAAAATGTCCAGGGGGCGGCAGGTTTGTCCGAGCCGACGGTTCAATAACTCTCGTGTGACACTTGAACAGGGCAAGAACGGACAGATGTTTGTGAACTTGAAAAACATGGATCAGAGGAAGAGATATCCGGTCCCCGATCACACCGGCACCCTCCCCGCCGACTGGAAACATGGAGACTGCTTCACCGAACTGGGTGAGATGTTGATAAATTAAATAAAAATCCACTATTTGACCCACGACGCTCACGGCCTGTGCTTTTCTCTACAAACTAGGGGCCTACGGCATTGACCGGAGGTGCATGGGAAATTCCTTGCACGGTAGGTCGCGGATTAAAAAAATAAATTGGTGCGTTAAACGTTGGCGCCAGACTCACATTGGTTCCCGTGTTTGGTGTCATTCAGAACTGGTGAAGGGCGCGCCCTATCATGCTAGCTCCTGCTCCCTCAACAGCTCAGAAAACCCATACGCCACAATTAAAGATCCGCCGCTCCTGACTGCCAAGAGCAGTGAGTGTGGCTACGTGGAGATGAAGTCGCCCGCCAGACGCGACTCGCCCTACGCCGAGATCAGCAACAGCAACCCCACTCTCGATAACAAGAATGTCTATGAAGTTGGTGAGGAGCTCAAGGTTATAATAATTTCTTATTATTGTACAAATTCAATTTTCCCTGCCTGACATTTCACCCTGACCGCTGACACACTGATGACACACAGTAGCTAGCTGGGACAGAGGAGTACAAGGTGGAGGCTGGAGTGCATCAGGGATCCGCTCTGGGCCCCTTCTTGTTTGCTATGA
The DNA here is from genome assembly GCA_901007705.1 of Fistularia tabacaria. NCBI lineage: Eukaryota > Metazoa > Chordata > Actinopteri > Syngnathiformes > Fistulariidae > Fistularia > Fistularia tabacaria. Next base: position 88,592 of record CAAKHD010030647.1, read on the forward strand.
TGGCTTACAAAAGAGGTTAGAAAGAATTCTCCACGGACAATGATGTTTGCAGATGACACTGTGATCTGCAGTGAGAGTTTGGAGCAGGCGGAGGGATGCCTGGAGACATGGAAGTATGCTCTTGGAAGGAGAGGAATGAAAGTTAGCCACAGCAAGGTAGACTACGTGTGAATGAGAGGAACCCAAGAGGAAGGGTAGGGCTACAGTGAGTAGAGATAAAGAAGGTGGAGGATTTGAAGTACTGTGGACTACAAACAGTCCAGACTCTGGACTGTTGACTGTAAGTGCCGTCAGTACTCTGGACCAGAGTAATTACTCTGGACTCCAGAGGGAACAGAGAGGGAGCAGGAGCGGGGGAGAAAAAGGTCAGGGGAGATAAAAGATCATCAACCAGAATGAAAGGAAAGGTATAGGGCAGCCATGTTGTCTGGTTGTCATGTTCACTGAGGAAAAGACAGGAAGGAGGCAGCAGAGATGAAGATGTTAAAGTTTTCTTTGGGAGTGACGAGGATAGAGAGGATCAGCAGCACATGTTAGATGTTCTGAAGATAAATTTAGACTAAGATGGTTTGGACATGGACAGAGGAGGGATGGAGAAGAACTTGATAGAAGGACGCTGAGGTAGGAACTGCCAGGCAGGAGGTTCTAGAGGTTGGAGGGAAAGACAGCGAGGAATAGTAAGTCAGTGTGAGAGAAAAGGATGAAAAGGAGAGCGTTAGATGGAGGCAGATGATTGGCCTGAAGAGAACAGCTACTTGATCACACCATGGATCATCAAAAATGTGAACTTAAACTATTAATGTAGACAGATTCAGCAGAAACCCTTAGGTTTCTTTCGGAATAATACAAACTGGAATGATATTTATTTGACTAATTGCTTTTTACAATCAAACAGTTGTCGAAGAAGACTCGTCGCTGCTTTTACGTGTCTTGTCTCAGTAATTCAAACTTCAAAACATAAAACAAACCACTCCTTTCCCGCCCCTTTGTCCCTATAACATCGAATTCCTCTTAGATTCCCGTCGGGTGCCTCACGCGAGTGATTTATTTTTTCCCCGTGTTTTTCCTCCACCCAGAGCCGACTGTGAGCGCCGTCCGCCCTTCCGGCAGCAGCGGCAACGGCCACGCGCCGCCCGGCCAGGATCTCTACGACCTGCCGAAGAACAGCCGAATCCCCTGCCACTACGACCTGCTGCCCGCCCGGGAGAGCCACGGCTCGGAGAAGAAGGAACCGGAGGGCGAATGAGCCCGTGACAGACTCCGCCCGTAGCTCCCGAGCAGGCTCAGCGTACGCCGCTGCATCTTATCGCTGTTTTATCGCTGTTACATTTTGATATTATTTTGATTTTTCTTTTCATATCGGAAGAACGCGGGCACACGAAAATACGGAGGTACGACTTTGACTGTCTGCAACGACCTTTCAAGTGAAGCCCAGTAGGAGACCCCCCACCCCCACCCCCCACCCCCGGAACGAGGCGGTTTGCTGGTTGGATAGACGTTACCTGGCAACCGCTAAACCACTAAAAGGATCAAGTGTGTTTCTCGCTGCTCTGAATGCAACCGTAGAAGCAGGAAGCACGACGCCCGCACGAGAAGAGGCCGAAGGTTCCCAGCCTGATCGGCTGCTGTCGGGTTGCTTCTTCGGAGAAATGTCCGCAAACGAGGACGGCGTGCTGGACGTTCTGTTTTTGCAACTGATGTCAGGAGCTGCCGAATTCCATCGGCAAATGTGCGGAAGACAAGGGGTTTGTGATGTCGGGCGGGATCAGGCGGTTGCTGGATTAACCAAAGGTACTTGTGCTGTTCGAAGGCACTGCGCATTTTAAATCCGAGTCACGAGCGCGTCTCGTTTCACGATATTCCATTGGCTGTCGGAGGTCATTCCCATTTCCGCCGGGTGATCGACCTTTGCAGCGACTCTTCCGAGACGTATCCTTTTCCACGCCGTTTGCGCCGGTGTTTCATTTCCATCCCAAAACCGCTCCATCCACCCCAACGAAGCTCCCATTCTCACACGCCCACGTTGTCGCGCTTTCAAAGTTTTGTTCGCATTCAAGCGCCATTCATGCCTCATACGTAGACCTAAGAAATAATGCAACACACCACCACACTCCATTGTAAATAATTGCGTGTCTGTAAATGCTTTTATTGTTTTTTCGCTATTATTTGGTGCATCAGTGTTTTATGGGTCATGCTTAAAGGCTCATTTTAGCTCGTGAGCTTCTCTCCATTCCCAACTTGGGGTCTCAGCTGACCCCATACCTGTCACCCTCCTGTTCGCTGCCTCCACAGACGGGCGGCACCTCGCAGCCACAACCATCCGTCGTCCTCGACGTCTTCTTCGGGCATCTTCGGACGTAATCTGGGAAACCTTTGGCCCTCGCGCGGACCAGATGTAACCCCGGTTTCGATTCCTAATGTAGGACTGCATAGCGCGTCTATCACAGGGCGTATGTAGGAGTATGATGGGCAGTGAATCTACCAAAGCTGATATCTACTGTTAGTTCTTCTCACCACTATAATACTGCTCAGATCCTGGATGCATGCTGTCATGTAGATGAATAGATGTACGATTTATCCACCCCTCTCTGTTGTGTCAAGTCTTCACCCAAGCAGCGGCTGCCCGCAAAGAATATTGTGTTTACCTAAATACCGAATTAAGTAGTTTGTAATCACGGTGATGGGATGTGCGGCTGTGTCTCCAGTTTAACCGCCACGCTCCTGCCGCATCTGTGCCCACGTTCAAGGTAAAATGTCGAACCGCGAGAGAACTGAAGACAGCGCAGAGGCGGGCTGGAGTTTAAAGGAAAGGGCGGCGGGAGGGGGCGCGTGCCCCGATGCAAATCAGAAATTTGAATGTAACTCCTTTCCTCCTCTCATAAATGCATTGAAAAAAAGGCCAGGCGTTCCAGTGCAGTTGCTGCTTGACAAAGCTATTCATGATTAATTCAGTAGCTGAAGAGATTTCATGACATTTGTAAAAATCTGACATTTTTTTAATTTTTAAATCCATCTTTATTGCTGCCCCTTTTTCGTATAAATAAATAAAATGCGTGAATGCAATCACAAGACGTTAGCGCGTCCCGCCAGGGAACGGAGTCTCAAGAGGTCCAGACTTTACAACAGTTTTTTTTTCCCATAACAGGGAACTTTTATGATTATAAATTGACACCACCGTTTCAAATGGATGTTTGTTTGAAGTATTTATGCATGAGAGGATTTAGGTTGAAGCCCCCCATGTCGATAAGGATGGGTTAGCCTGTGTTTTCGTAACACATCAACTGACTTGATATAGATTTTTATAACCGGTAAATGTGTACAAATGTGGGAGTTTTTGTTATTCTGAAACACGTCTGCATCCTGATACTTTGTGATGATTCCCCTCCCCCTTTAATTTTTTCCCGCAGCACAGAAACAGCTGAAGCGGCTTCTGTAGATAATCAGAGGATACGTGACAAAAAGTACTGCAAAATATATTTATACGTCTGTATTTTCTTCCCCACTCGAAGCGAGGGGGAAATGCTCAGCAACTCACCCAGTGATTCAGACCAGAGCTGAGAAAACACACAAGTCTTAAGAACCGAACCGAATGTGTGTGTCAGATGTGTGTCGGGGCGCTGCTCACGCGACCAAATCGACCCGGTTGTGTGTGCAATAACACCCGCTCACTCACCGTTAGCTTTATTGCTGTGCAATTCGAAGGGCCGGACAGCACCAGTGAAACACCACGAGCACGAGCTGGACTTCTGCTCCATGAGAAGGCGGTCACCGCTGTCAAACACATGCACGACCGTTTGAAACCTCTTTCTTTACTGTTTGTTTTCTTTCTTTTTTTGGCTTTCCTGTTTTGATTGAACCCAAATGGAAACCTAGCAAACCGTCTAAAGCTGTGCTGAGCCCGTCTGAAATCCTGTAAAATAATGTAAATAGTTTTGATTCAGTCCTCAACATCACCCAGTGTCTTATTTCTTATGTTTTAAACGGTAACAAACGTGGCATTTGGAGTCAAATGAATCGTGACCCTTTGTCCTTGACATTTTTTTTGTAACCATGTCCCGTTCTGTTCTGCCGGAGCGCTTCGTATTTGTGTGACCACTCAAGATACTTCGCTCGGAGACACGTGCTCTCATGTCCGTTCCGGCTTTTTCCGTCACTTATGCCGTCGGAAGAGCAAACTTCCTCCAGAATCTGCATCACGATCACGATTTAAGCCATCACTAGCAATGGACTCTGTTTTGGAGCTTTGTTTTTTCATTACAATGCTGTTTGTGTAAACTTCTTTTTTTTTTTTTTGAATTAAAACAGAAAATGGTGCCGTGTTGTAGTGATGATTCCCGACTTTCTTAAGAAACGAGAAATATCTTTTTACAATTCACTCACATCATATAACACGCCAAGTTTTTCTCAGCAATAAAATATGAATGCACTCATCTAAACCATGTTCTGTAACATCTGCCCGAGCTGCCCAGCTGATGCCTTTCATTCAGATCCAAAGCCACTTGTTGCTTTTCTCTCTGCAATGGACAAAGGCCTGATCGTGTCTTGAACAGCATGGGACCCCCCGGCCATGTTGTTTCATAGACTGGACCTTGATGCGGCGGCAAATCCCCTTCATCCCTTCTCTCGGGGGAACATCTCGGCCGTCTAGACATTCCAAACAACTTTAGCTGCGAGTTGAGAGTTTTTTTTCCTCTCCCCCTCAAGAATCTTTAACAGGGGCCTTGCGTTACTTCGGCTGTTCTCGACCACAGGGACATATTTGGCCGGAGTCCGGTGGCCTTGACATCTGGCTGAAACCAGCATTCTTCTCCCCGAGTCCAGGTCCACCTCCCGCTCCCAGTCGGCGCGAGGACTCTTTCTCAGCATTCTGCTGTGTTTCTTTATGTTGGGCTAAGGAGGGAGCAGGCCTATAAACTGTCGGAAAGCGATGGAACATCGGATGAGAACACCCCCCACCCCCCAGGCTACATCACATTTCAGCACAGCTGTAAAATATTCAGTGACAAATCCCAAGATGACAAAGTAGGAAAACCACAGAAGACTATCGCAAAGTACCCAAGGGTAGCAGGGACCATGGAAGAGGCACGTGTGGAAGTGAAGCTTCTGTGGTGAAAGTTCCAACTGAGAGCCTGACAATCACCTGTCTGCTTTAGATCAAACCATTATTCAACTTATTACTCGCCCGCAAACCCGAATGTCAGGAGGGAAAAAGGATTTAAAAAATAAGAATAAAAGCAAAAGGTCGACGTGAATGTAATTAAAATTTTGGGGATCCGGCTGCTCGTCAAGCAGCAGCCATGCAGGATGGTGAACTCCAGCAGGGGCACAGCACACGCCTGCCGATCATCAAGCCTCATCAGGCTGAGATAAGAGGAGCCTGTTGCAAACCCTTCAATGCCAGATGGTTGGTCTACTATTTGCCTTTCCTTGTTCCAGAGAGCTACGTCTCACCGGCTTCGCCACAAGTTCCTGAGACTTCTGTGATCCCAGAAGCAACCTGGACCAGGTACAGTCACTCCTTCACCCTTATAAATAAATAACTGAAAATGCCTTACCTCAGCTGAGTGTGCTTGCATTTGGGTCAGATACCTGCAATTATCATGACAGAACAGTCTGGCCACCCTGACCCAGCGGACACTCTCAGGAGGGCCCGAGCGGAACCGAGCTCAGTGATCTCCTCATGACGCGGCTCTGTGGTCCCTTAGCGAACAACAGGAGATCACCAACTAGTGTCTGGCTCAGCTGCTACTTAGTTTTCAGGCTAATCCACCCCCACCAGCCTCCCAGGCCCTCTCCACCTCCCAAGCGGTTGCTCACTGATTCGGAAGAAATTCTTGGGAGAGGTAGGGCGTTGTTGGGGGGTTCCTCTTATGATGTGGGGAATCGGGAACTCCTGGCCATCAAACCTTTTTCGGAGGAGTGGCGGCATTGGTTGGAGGGCACTGTATCCTGTGCTAGTCTGGACTGCTCATAAGAACCTTCCCCCACCTACAGTCAGCTAAATGTCTCAACTCGCGTCAATCCTGTTGGTTTCTTTTCCCTGGTTCAACCTCTCCATCTCATTGTCCTGCTTCCCAAAACACAAAGCCAGATGCTCGATCCCACCAGCTCTCTTCGGATGACACCAACAGGACCCCAACTCCTATCCTGCCACCTAGCTGCACCGTTGAGGCTCTTTCCTGGGACGTTTAGGATATCATCCACCAAGCTCTCCAGACGGAACCACACCCCGACACTGGTCCCCCCCCAGGTAGAAGGTACATCCCCACCTCGGTCTGTTCTCACTCGCTGGGCGCACTCTTCCTCCCATCCTGATATCAGCCGGACCTTTGCCCTCATAAACCGCCGCTTCTGATGGCCGTCCATCCACGAGGACGTTAAAGACTACATCCTTGCCTGCTCTGTTCGCGGATGCAACGAGTCCTCCCATCGACCACCCACTGGATCCCTTCAACCCTTAATCAGTCCGTAGAGACACTTGTCGAATATTGCAATTGATTTTGTCACTGGACAAACATATCGCCACGGCATCCCCACGGAGGTTCTGTCTGACCGTGGACCTCAATTCACCTCCAAGGTGTGGAAAAAGTTCTGCCTTGTACTCCATGCCAAAGTCTCTCTCACCTCAGGCTTTGATCCCCAGTCCAACGGTCAGTCAGAGCGGATGAATCATGAACTTGAGGCTACCCTCAGATGCCTCACATCCACCAAACCTTCTGAATGGAGCCAGTTCCTTCCCTGGGTCGAGTATGCTGATGATTCACACGTCTCCTCTGACACTGGCCTGTCCCCTTTCGAAATCTCCCTGGGCTACCAACCAAAACTCTTCACCGCAGACGAGGACATTGCAGTAACTTCAATCTGCCATCACATCCGTCTCTGCGAACGGATCCGGTCCGACATCCTGGCCACACTACAACGCACCTCTGAACAGAACCGCCGCTTTGCTGACCGGCAACAGATTCCTGCTCCCGTCTATTCGCCCGGGCAACGGGTTTTGCTCGCAAGACATCCCTTTGAGGTCCATCTCCAGGAAGTTAGCCCCGAGATTCATCGCTCCGTATGAAACAGAGTCCGTAATCAGTCACACTGCAGTTTGTCTCCGTCTGCCTCCTAGCCTCTGCGTCCACCCAGCCTTCCATGCACTGCCCCACCTTGTGCCCTCCTTCCGAGCACCCTCCGCCCGCCAAGGACGTTGAGGGGACACCCTGCGTACGCCGTCCGACGGATTGTTGACTCCCGGGGCAGCGGATGGCAGTGTCTGGTGGATTCTCTCTTTCTGTGAAGCGTCTTTAGAGTGTCCAGAAAAGCGCTATACTGTACAAATTCATTTTTGGGAAGGCTCCGGCCCTGAGGGCCGCTCTTGGGTCCCGTGTTCTTTCATTTTGTCATTTTGGATCCGTCTCTATTGTCAATCTTCCCTCCAGTCTTGTTCCTCTGTTGAGGAGGGGGGGGTGATGTTGATTTTCAGCGACACTTTTGGACAGAAAAACAAAAACAGCAACATTGCTCAGTGAGTCATAAAACGGAATCAAAGATATAAGAACTCATATCTGCAATTACCAAAAAAAAAAGGTGATAAATTAAAAAAAACAGAATGCAAATAAAAAATAAATGTATTCAATTTTCAGAGAGCGGTGATCCAGATTTTATAAATCGAATTATTATGAATGAATTGAAATGGAAATTTCGTGTGACGGCGCGCGTGCGCACCGGCATCGTCCATGAGTGCGGGGAGCGCGTGAACGCGGCGCGCACGAGCCCCTCGGGCACTTGCCCGGTAGTTCGTGTGCGTATGTGTGTGGGGGGGTATATGTGTGTTCATGTGTGTGTGTGTGTGTGTGTGTATATGTGTGTGTTCGTGTATAAGTGTGTGTGTGGTGGTGGTGGGGGTGGGGGGGGGGGGGGGAAAAAAAAAAAAAAAGGGGGGCCGGCGCGGCCCGGGGGGGGCGCCC
>CAAKHD010030647.1:96845-111819 GCA_901007705.1 Fistularia tabacaria
GTGGGGGGGGTGGTTTTTGGGTTGTGTGGTGGGGGTGTGTGGTGGGGTGTTGGTGTGGGTTGTGGGGAGGGGGGGGGGGGGGGGGGGGGGGTGGTGGGGGGGGGGGGGGCAAAAAAAAAAAAAACAGGCGCGTCCGCTCGCCGCTGATTGGCTGCCGCTGAGCGGTATGCTAATGATCCGAGCGAGCGCCGGGGGCCTCAGAGCTGCTCTCAGCGAGCGGCTGGCGGCTGCGCTCCGACGCCGAGATGCTAGCGCTCGCGTTAAGCAGCGTCCTGGCGGGACTGCTGGCGCTTCTCTTTTACCAGAAACTCGCCCGTCCTTTCCTCTGGGTGGACCTGCGGCACTACTTGAGCCTGCGGAGGTACAGGAAGACGCTGCGGGCTCGTATGGAGCAGGGAGTCATCACGTACCTCGACTGTTTCCTCCAACAGGCGCGGAGGAACCCCGACAAGCCGTTCATTATCTTCGGGGAGCGGAGCCTGACGTACGGGGACGTGGACCGGAGGAGCAGCCGCTTCGCCAACGCGTTCAGGGACGCCTCCGTGAAACAGGGAGACACTGTGGCTCTGTTGATGTGCAACGAACCGGACTTCATCTGTGCGTGGCTGGGGCTTTGCAAGCTGGGCTGCGAGGTGGCCTTTCTGAACACCAACGTCCGAGGCCGGGCGCTTCTTCACTGTCTGCGGAGCTGCGGAGCAAAGACGCTGGTCGTGGGCGCAGGTACCGCACCTTCACCGCCCGGTTCCGCGAACGCGTTCCCCGCCTCTCGCAGCGCTTTGCGATCCGGTGTCAATATGTGGGCGCTTCGGCGGGGTTCACCTTTCCGAGGGTACCGCAAAGGCGTCATGAAGCCCCGCCCCCTCCGCGGTGGGCACTGTTGAATAGGTGAGACGGGAGAGCTGAGCTCAGATATGGACCAGTTTGATTTTAAAGATGGTCCAACAAAAATATATATAGAAGGGACGCCTAACAGCAAAGTTACAATGGTAATTATAATAGTTAATTTCATTTGAAGGCGTCTTACTCGACACTCATATACACACTGAAAAGAAACTGTGAAAATAAAAACAATAAATAAAACGACAGCGTGGAAACCTCAATTGACTAGAAAGTAACAAAAAGTCATCTTTTCTAGATCCATTTGAAATAAATCAATCTCGCGATATGGCGAGCTCATAAACATTTATTCATTCATGAATCAGCTCAGCCTGCACTCAGGACCTTGGCCTATCCCAGCTATCATTGGGGTCCAACCTGGATCACACGACCCCATACAGAGACATCCAACCTTTCTTCCCTCATTTGCACATCTGGACAATTTAGGGTCTCCTGTCAACCTCCTGCATGTTTTTAGACTGAAGGGAACCATGCAGACACGAGGAGGACATGGACCAGGTCAGAATTCCACCAGGGACCTTCTTGCTGTGAGGCTGGAGCGCGAACCACTGCACCACCCAATCTTATTGATGTTATTTTTTGCTTTAAAAGTGCTTTGACAGAGCCGACCATGCCCATCATTTCCAAAGTCCAAGCAGCATCCGTCTCCCAACCATTCATCTGCCTGATGTTCTTTTCTCATAACAAGCAGGATATGGCGTAAATCGTGATACACTTTTCAAGACAAAAAGAGCAAAAGGGATTTTTCTATTCTTCCAAATATTTTTAATTTCTCAACACGTCTGGGTGTGATCACACATTTCACCATCGGCTTTTTATTCAAAACGACACTCAAATCCACCAGAATGTCCCAATGCCCCCTTCTAGATACTGGGCAATGCTAAAGTTGGGTGTGTCTGTCGTTGAGAGGACACTTACACTCGAGGTTCGAGCGTGTCCGGTGAGGAGTCTAAATCCGCCAAAATCCCGAAGGAGCACTCAAACCCACACAGTTACGTCCATCCAACTGATGTGTTTGACCAGATTGATCTTGCAACAACGAGTGCATAGAAAGTGTCATTGGTTTCACCAAGCGCGTCAACGTCTGACTAAGTCTTTAACACTTTAAAGAAGCTACAAAACCTTGCAGTAAAGCTGCAGAGTGAACATCTAGTAATTTAAAGTCGTGTTTACTTGTCAGCTATTAATCTCCGTCTACCCCAACCGGTCGAGACAGATGGCCGCCCACATCGAGCCGGGATCCGTCCCAGGTATATGAATAGAATCGAACGTGACTAAAATTTTCGTGACAGATGTAAGGAAGACTAAATAAAAACTCCCGCATGTTATGCTGATTCGCTGAATGTATTCGTTTTTGTATTTCTCTCCGATGACTGCATGGACGCTGCTAACCGCTAGCCTGAATTAGCTGCTAAGGTTAGCTGCGAACCATTGCCGTATTCCGTGAAAGGAATACACCAAGAGACAAGGAAGCACGGAGCGCACCTGGAATGCAGGTCATCCACGCCCCGATGAGCTCATCTAATACCTCGATGTCAAATACTTGGCACGATGCTAGGTTGTCGTCGGGCACCGACATCAACTCCCCTCCGATTCCTCTTTCTTTCCTCGATGAAGCACAAGATCGGTAAGAATTTGCCCGCACTCAGATGGAGGTTGTTGTGAAATCGCGCATCATCGAGGCGGATGGACGGAGCAGCTCGAGATAACTCTCCTCCTCCACCATCTTTTTCATCTCCGCTGGTTATTTTGTGACCGTAGCTGTTGTAACACAAGATTCTGACTGCTACACCACAATAAGAGTTTTTTTTTTTTCCTTTTTCTGAGACAGGTCTTAACATGTGAAATGCTATCAGCACAGCTGATAGTTGTCAAGAACAGAGCAAAGTACCTCGCTGCGACCTCTCGCTCAAAGAAGCACACCTGTGTGTGTGTGTGTGTGTGTGTGTGTGTGTGTGTGTGTGTGTGTGAATCAGGACATGATTCTTCGGACTTTGTCTGCTCATCATTATCTCGGCTACAAACCGAAGACACATTAACACACATGTGGACTAAAAAACGGGAACATGGCGCGGCGTGCGTCAGCGCACATTAGAGCAAACACAGCAGCTCACGGGGACATTGTCCCTCGTTTTATTTCTGCCACGACTGTGACCTAACTCTTTGCGTTGATCCAGACTTGGGACATGTGGTGGAGGAGGTGCTGCCTGACCTGAAGGATGGCGTGGACGTGTGGTTGGCTGATCACACATCGCCCTCCGCGGGTTTCAAGTGTTTACTGGACAAGGTGGACCGAATGCCTCCAGAGAACCTGTGCGATCTGCCCAAAGTTGACATCATGTCAAACTTCCTCTTCATATTTACGTCTGGCACCACAGGTACTGCGTGAGCTCTCACTTTATTTCTGTTCTCATGAACTCGTTGCGCAACCAGCCAGCCAGCCACGTCGCTACAATGTGATGTTTATTAAAAAAGAAAAAACAAAAAGTCTCCCTCGCTCTCCCTCTCCTGGCCTGCCATGTAATCCCAAACATCTTGTCCGGGCTATTCTGGATTACGTTTTGGATTGAATGACAATGTTGGCCTTTTCGAATGAGTGGACGCATTCAACGACATTGCCTTGAGCAAAAAAAAATCACGTTCTGTCAGTTTGTCCAAAAATCAAGGGCTGAAACTTGTGCGCAGGGATGGATTGTCAAATAATTTCTTTTCGTCAAAAAAAATGGAGTCGATTTCTTGTAAAGACATGGCAGAAGAGCCTGCAGAAAGCCTCTCTATGGAAAGTATTGGACAGTCAGTTCCAGTTGAGTTTTCCAGGACCCTGCTTTCTGTTCCAGGGCTCTCCAAAGCAGCCCGCGTGGGACATATGAAAGCCATCATGAGCATGGCCTTCTTCCAAATGTGCGGCGCCACGTCCGATGACGTCTTCTACATCACCCTGCCTCTTTACCACATGTCCGCCTCCCTGCTCGGGATCGGAGGATGCATCCACCTCGGTAAGAGCGACCGCCATGCTGTCTTGTCGAAAAGGCGGCGGGGAATTTCCAATTTGCAGCGCCGGATAACAGAACACGGCCTTTGGAATGATTATTAATCGGTAACAAGGCGGTTCAAGCTGCTTATTATGATTTTTATCTGCTAAAAAGTATTTATGAAGTCATTCTAAACATAATCAGCTGTAAGTTGTTACAAAGTAAATACACTCCAATGCTTGTCTCGTGTCTGTGTGGCTGAAATCAACATATTTTTCGCCATGTGAGCCAAACTAACAAGACAACACATTGTTTTTGTGTTGTCTTCATTAGCATCAATTAATTTAGTAATTAAATATTGATAAAATTGAGTAAATGGTAAAGGGTCTCCACTTCCAGGGCACTTTCACAACTTTGGTTGCAAAGAGTAACAAAGACTAAATGAAAGTCCCGCATCTTACGCTGCCTTGTTGAATTTGTTCGTTTTTGTAACATCTCTCGAACGACTGCACGGACACGCTGCTAGCCGCTAGCCTGAATTAGCTGCTAAGGTTAGCTGCGAACCATTGCCGTATTCCGTGCAAGGGATGCGTGAAGAGACAGTGAAGCACGGAGCGCACCTGGAATGCTGGTCATCCACACCCCGATGAGCTCATCTAATACCTCGATGTCAAATACATGGCACGATGCTAGATTGTCATCGGGCACCGACATCAACTCCCCTCCGGTTCCTCTTTCTTTCCTCGATGAAGCAACAAGATCGGTGCCGATTTGTGTGAAATCGGACATCATCGCGCCGGATGGAAGGAGCCACCATTAGCAACCAGCGGTTGTAACGCAAGCTTCTGACTGCTACACCACAATAAGAGATTGAAAGAAAAATAATTTGAGACAGGTCGTAACATGTGAAATGCTATCAGCGCCGCTGATAGTTGACAGGCACAGACCAAAGTACTTTCGCTGCGGCCTCTCGCTCAAAGAAGCACACCTGTTTGTGTGAAAGCCTGAATCAGGACATGATTCTTCGGACTTTGTCTGCTCATCATTATCTCGGTTGCCACCCTGAGACACACGAACACACATGTGGACTAAAACACGGGAACATGGCGCGGCGTTCGTCAGCACACGCTAGAACAAGCATGTCGGCACGTAGCCAGGGGGAGCCGGGAATCGATCCTCCAACAGAGCCACAGAAATAATATGTGCGGGTTAGACAATACTGATATTACAATATTATTATATTTTTGAGGGTAAAACAAGAGTTAGCATTGATACTAATGGTTCTCACGTTAGAGCGAGTAGCTGGTGTCTATGATAAAATATGAAATATGCCCTCACTTCAAACCCCACTGAGGAGGAACTACGGAAGCCTGCAGGGGCCTCCACGTTTGAGCCCACGTGCATAAACGTCAGCAATGGCTGCGTCAAAAGAGCCGGGAGGATGAGTTTGTGAGAGCAGCAGAATTTATTTAATCCATCCCGGGCTGCTGCGGATACATGAAATCCAGGCAAACATACACATTCTGGAAGATTGCGCACGAGGCAGACGTGGAGGAAACCCACGCAACCTCGGATATCCTTTTTTAGACCGATAAGGAAAGCGGGGAGGAAAGCCTGAAACAGAGGGCAGTTTTCTCGCACTAGAAATATTTTCCATTGTTTGTGTATATATGGAAACCCCAGCGGCCCCCTTTTACATTGTCTTACCCTCCTCACTGTTTGCCTCCTCTGGACCAAAGGTGCCACGTGCGTGCTGAAGAAGAAGTTCTCCGCCAGTCAGTTCTGGAAGGACTGCGTGAAACACGACGTGACGGTGGTGCAGTACATCGGAGAGCTCTGCCGCTACCTGGTCAACCAACCCGCTGTAAGAAGGAGCGCTGCGGTTCTAATGTTACCCATACATCTAAAGACTTCGAAACAATTGGGAAAATACTCGTGCAAAACTATCATCTCACATCTAAAGACTAGTTTTTAGAGTTTTAAGTCACAGCCTCGTCTTAGACTGAGATTTGACAAAGACTGTTGATCTCACATCTAAAGACTGAAAAGTTTTGGGAAAAAAACTTGTGGACAACTAAAACTAGTCTTTCAGAAATTGGCAAATGCAATATTTTCAGCGGGTAAATGCAGAGCCTCTGCTATTCCAGTCCATCGCTTTTCCTTCTCCACTTGGTCGTGAAATGTTGGAGAGTCGGCATCGTCCGAGCTGGGCTGTCCTGCCTACAGCTCCACCTACGGGGTTTTTCCGGTTTTGTTGGAGCTCATCGATTGGTTCCTGATGTGTTACGTGACCATAAAGACTGAAAGACTTGCGATAATATCAAACATGTTTGATATTGTCACAAGCCCAAGACTAGGAAACGACCGATCTATGACACTTAAGATTACCGACGACCGAGATGACGGGAGCGCACTGCGTCTCCAGTGAGACTCTTAACATTTCCTTCCGACTTTGAATTTGAAGTCTGAGACTGTTAAAATTGTAAGGCGTAAGGGAAATTCCCGGCACTTTCAAATGCCGGGCAGTTCCCAGTATTCCTGTCTCATATTACACGGGATCCACATGCAGCATTTCGGTCACGTTTACTGTAAAACTAAACTGTTTACGAGTCCCATCTTTAACCCGAGACCAGAATCGAATCCTCGCGATCATCGTTGTGTCACGGCCGTCCTCCCTTCCCGTACCCAGGTTCCCGAAGAGCGAGCGCACAGAGTGCGTCTCGCGGCAGGAAGCGGCCTCAGGGCGGACGTGTGGCAGGATTTTGTCAAACGCTTCAAGAGGATCAAGATCAGGGAGGGATACGGCTTGACGGAAGCCAGCATCGGCTTCCTCAACTACACAGATGAGGTCGGACCGATCGGGAGGGCCAGCTACTTCAACAGGGTGAGTGGGATGTCCTTTTTCAACTTTTCCGTCCTTGGTTACCGAATATGTTATTCCCGTTCTCTTCGGGGCAACGAGCTCCTTTCAAGATGCCCTTTCCAAACAACTTGTCAGCAGGTTTGCGTAGCGTGCAATCGATTCTGTGCCGTGCTGATGATTCTTTCTGCTCGAAGGATGTCCTTCCTCTTGCAGGGCAGCTGCTTCTCTTTTCCACTGTGGAAGACTATTGTTTAGAGGATGCAGCCACATTTAACTGAATACCTGAATACCAGACTCTGGAGAGCGAGACTGGCACTTTTTTTTTTTTTCCTGCAAGCTTAACACCCCCAACGCCAAGTTAGTATCAAAGTGGAAAAAAAGCACAGCCCTGAGTGTAACCTTAAATGACCAATGTGCTGGATGTACCGACATCTAGTGGTGATGTTCGGTATTGCACGCTGCATGTGGAGACATTCAACCATTCACCCTCGTTCACAAGTCTGGGCAATTTAGGGTCTCCGACGAGGTCACTGCATGTTTTGGGAAGTGAAGGGAAACCGAAGAAGACATGCAAACTCCACACAGAACGGTCCCCTGTCAGTATTGACCTTCTTGCTGCTGGGTGGAAGCGCTAACCAATGTGATGCTCAATGAAGAAACATGATGACGTCGAAAAGCGAAAGGCTTCATTTTCAGTTTTAGGCTTCTCATACTTACAAACGTAAAAGTGTCAGTCCCCACAAGCAAGCACTTATTAAGGATCATTCATTGATTTGTTCATTCCTTCATTCGTCATTGACATTCGTCCGTTTTGCCTCTTTTGGGGGGAGAGAAGAGGAGCAGAGGCGTCGTCTCCACTCTCTTTTCTTTATTGATAAGTTCCACTTTTACTTGTGAGTCCCCACTCCCCGCCCCCGTTCTCCCTCTCACCGCTTCGTTCCTTCTTTTGCAGCTTTGTGTCCTTATTGTTTCTGTGGGAACGTCTGTTGTTGGCCGGCCAGCTTCAATAGTCCGCTCGAGGGGGAAAATAACAAAACAACCCAGGACTGTTAGTTTCCCATGCAAATGCATTCGGCATCAAACATGCGTGCATAAAAAAGTAAATCTGTAGCCAAACGGTGTATTCTCCCTTTCATTTGGGGGGGGGGGGGCAGCTTCAATGAGTTATGTGTGCAAAACATTTCCATCAGTATGACCAAACAAATTAGGGAAACCGGCAGAAATGCAAATGAATTCATTCTGGGGAGCCTTGGCTGCGTTCTCGTGGGAACAGAGGGAGAACAGAAAAAAGGCCAGAGAGGCCACTGAGGATTTTTATCCAGCGATTGATGTCAGTTTCACTCACGGGTTGCATTGAGGTCGGCGTTTCACTTCTCATTTTGACCATAAAACTGGATTTATTTGTTTATTTGTCCTTATGAAAGTTCCTGATAGGCCTTCTTTTTTTTTTTTTTTTTGTCAATTTTGATGCAATGTATAATTTGGACACAAGATGGCGCCAACAACCCGCATTATTCAGTCCACAGAACGCGCGCTCTCCCTGCTGGAAGTCCGTTTCTTGTTGCAGAGCGATGGGCAGCAGAAAAATACATCACTGAAGTTACCCATTTGTACTTCACTTTAGAACCTCAGTTCCATACTACCTCGTCCACTGCATTTCAGACCAAATATTCTACTTTCTACGCAACTGCTTTTATTCGCATTCTGTCAATCTACTCATTTTAAGCAGGTAACAAAATGTTACACTGAATTGATGAGACACAAAATTTGTATTTGGATTTTTATTGTCCTCCATTAAGGATGTAATAAGTTAAACAACCACTTTTTGTGCCCACCTGATTTAAGAGGAACAGCGCTCCTCTTTATTTAGCATTGGTGATATTTTTACCTCTCCACTACAGGACAGGCGGGTTTAGTGCCTTCAACAAAGGCATTGATAGTATGTTGTATATTAGGTTTACGCTGAATGGCTTCATCGATCAGTTTAGTCTAATCAAGTCATTTGTTCTCTCGCAGCTGTCAATGCCATTTGAGCTCCTGAAGTACGACCCTCAGACACACGAGCCTGTCCGGACGGACGCTGGACGGTGCATTCCGGCAAAGAGAGGTAAAGCAACCCCGCCGAGGGGGGTTTCAAATCCAAAGGCCCCTCTCTGTGTGGAGCTGACCTGCGCTCCCCTGCGCGCAGGAGAAGCGGGTATCCTGGTCGCTCCCCTGACGGCCGTGAGCCAGTTCCTGGGCTACGCCGGGAACAGAGTCCTGTCGGAGAAGAAGCTGCTCAGAGGCGTGTTCCAGCCCGGCGACGTCTACTTCAACACCGGAGACCTCCTGCTCCGAGACCACCGGGACTTCCTTTACTTCCGTGACCGCGTCGGAGACACCTTCAGGTGCCGCGCCACACGCTCGCCACTGCGGTTTCCGTGTCGATTAGCAACTCAGACGAAGATTCGAGGAGGATATTGTATCGATGTGACACAGACGGTTCGGAATTAGCTGGTAAAGATAAATAGAGAGATACGGTGAGGCTTTTTGTCTCTGTAAAAGTTTAGAGAGCAAATATTAGCCCTCCAATATGATGAGGAAACCACCTGACGGTTTGATTTGCACCTGGCCCTGAAGGAATGCTTCATTCGCCCCATGTCAGCATGAACCCTGAAACCCACAGCATGAAGAGAGAATCCGTTGCTCCGCGTGGGTTCACGAGGAGACAGTGTTGTGCTTGTGCTTGTGCGAGTGGGAGGCGGCAGCCGGTCTCGGAGGTATTCGTCCTGCCCCTCCTCCGCTGAGTTTCACCCAAAACCCAACTCGGCGTTAGCTCTCCGCCGCCGAGAGAAAAACCGAAAAAAGTGATTTGCCTGTTTTTTCGTTGTTGTTTTTTTTGGGCGGGGGGGCGCGACGTAGAATCACTCAAGGTGTGACACTGTGTCCCGCAGGTGGAAAGGAGAGAACGTGTCCACCATGGAGGTCTCGGAGGTGCTCGGTCAGCTGGAGTTCATCCAGGAGGCCAACGTTTACGGAGTCTCCATACCAGGTCTGGTGTGAAACTGCAGTGGCAACGACTTCACCACCTCGCCTGCAGGTTCTTTGAAGTGTAACTTCTGCTCTGCGGGATCCATAGATGATTTTAAATGAGCTGAGGTGCAGGCGAGGCGCTGGAAGCAGTAAAAACAGTGAAATGGCACCCTCAAATGAGGAATGTTAATCTTCACTTAATCCTGGCTGAATGAGAGGGCGAAAGATTGTATATCTCCATGTGTGACCCTGCGATTGACTGGTGACCCCGCCCACCTGCCTCTCACCCAATCACGGCAAGGATAGGCTCCAGCCCCCTCGGGAACTCTGAATGCAGGGCACGCGGTATCGATAATGAATGAATGATGTTTGATTTATTTTTTTCTTAAATCTTAAAGGGGGAGGTCACCGGCCATTTGTGAATTTGTGAAGTGTCTCTTTCCAAAAATGGTGGTCTTCCAGTCAGACTTGTCTTTTTAGTACGATGCGTCTCGTTCATGGACTTTCCCTTGCAGGATATGAGGGCAGGGTTGGCATGGCCGCCGTCGTCTTAAAGCCCGATCGCACAGTGATCGGTCCAAAGCTCCATAGCCATCTGCTGAGAACCCTCCCTGCGTACGCCTGGCCCTGGTTCCTCAGAGTACGGGTATGTCCTGCGGGTCCCCGTCCCCCTCCGGGTTCCTTTTCATGGAAGCAACTGTAAAGCGCTCCTCTTGTCTCCAGAGCTCTCTGGATGTGACGGAGACCTTCAAGCAGCAGAAGGTGAAGCTGGTCCAGGAAGGTTTCGACCCAGAGCTCATCGGGGATCCTCTATATTTCCTGGATCCTCGCAGCAAGGATTACTCTCTCCTGGATCCGTCTCTGTATCGGGACATCGTGTCCGGAAAAATCAGGCTATAAACATTTTTTGGATTTGAAGATTATGACAACATAATGCAATTTTGGGCGTTTTTTTTTTTTTTTTTTTTTTTTAATGGTCGGCAGCATCCCCGGGGAGCCTCCTAACAGTGGTAGAAATGAAACTAGGATTCGCTCTCAACACTGAAGGAATATCAATTCTCCCTTTCGGCTAGGGGGCGCAGAATTCTTTTTGTGTATTCGATGAGAACTCAGGTTAATAAACTGTGAAATGAGGCTACCTCAGCTGCTTCACTGAGCGTCTCTGAGGGCGAACCACATCTCGAGCCCACTGGCATCCATGTGAACTTTGACTGAAACTAGCGGTCGTTTCCTTTTTATGGCCATCTTTCTCTTCGTCCTTTTGGCTGTTCCCGTAAGGGGTCTCCACAGCCAATCATCTCCCTCCATCTAAGCCTCTCATCTGCATCCTCTCACACCGACTAACTTCATGTCGTCTTACCCCCCTCTCTGGTCTTCCTCCAGACCTCCTGCCTGGCAGTTCCAAACCAAGCGTCCTTCTACCGAGATCATTAACAGTCCCTCCTCTCCCTATAGATTGCACTTTCATCTGCAAACCATCCAAGTCTACGGAGATCCTGTCCAACCTCATCTGTCAGCCTGTCCAGCACCGTAGCTACTTCCTGTATTGACAAATCTGTCAATGATTTCCTTTATGAAACGATTTATCAGTAGCCAACGGGGGTCGGTATTTATCTTTATTCTATTCTTATCCATTCATTCTTCAATTCGATAGATGAAAAGTGTTCCCCGTGGCCCAATGGCAGAAGAGCGCATTGTCTCCCAGACTGTGATGCGGGCTGTTATAGCGCCTCCTAGTGGAGGTGGACGCCCACCCTGAGAAGTTCCCATCGCTCCCATCTCAGATCAAATGCTGAGAACGTTGAGATGCACGCTCCTCTTACGATTGAGCGGCGAGGCTGCGTACACATGGCATACATATCTGCGCCGAAATGAGTTTTCCTTGGGTTTTTAAAGGCTGATATTATGCTAATACTTTGATATATTGTGCTGCTCCATCCAAACCAGGAGCCTCGATACCATGCCCTTGAAAATATAAAAAAAAGAAAACTATTTTATACCGTCCTACTCTTATACATAGTTAATGTTTTTACTAAATTTATCGTGTTTGTATTCATTTAACAACACAATAGTAAAATGTAAATAGTAGAAATAAAAGAACTGATGTATCTTTTCAATAACAAATCATATTTTCCATATTTTTTATATCCATTGAATTTATATAGTGGAATAACGATATATTAATTCCTGCTATGTTTGAAAAAGTGATGGTTTTGTATTTCTATCCGTCTGTTTGCAGGACAACACAAAAAACAAATCTTTGGAAGATTTTTATATCCGTCTGTTTTCCACTTACTCTTGTCATTTTCATGAATTTCTCAGGAAACATTTGACTGGCTTCTTTTCCTTTGGACAGTTCCCTTCAAAGGATCGCCACAGTCAATCATCTCCCTCCTTAACCCTCTCCTCTGCATCCTCTTCTCACAAACCGACTAACTTCCTGTGCTCTTTCACTCTATCCATATATCTCCTATCTGGTCTTCCTCTAGGCCTCAGAGGACTCGGTCCTGATCCTGTCCATCCTCCTCTCTCAAAAGAGAACCTCCACATCTATCAACATCATTCACGCACATGTATTCTGTCTTGTCGCAGCTAACCTTCGTCCCTCTCCTTTCCAGTTCTCAACTCCACCTCTCTCAATTTTCCTGAACCTGCTTCGACTTCAGATCACAAAATGTGATGCTAGAAGAACGTTTCATCTGTGCTGCTCAGTAGAAAAAAAAAAATCATCAGGTCAAATTATCATCAGAAACTGGTCATTTCAGACATTTTTTTTCCAGGGCTTATAGATTTGAGAAATCTAATTAAAGAAAAATAAAAAATATTCTGTGATGATGTATGAACTTTTTGTCTACTATTTGCTATTAATGACTATATCCAGGTTAGATGTTTGTTTTTAATATCTTCCGTTTGGTTTTTTTTTAAATCCACCCAGCTTTTAATAAATCATTCAGAAACATGCACCTTGAAATCTATTTATTAATGGTGATCCAAAAAAATATTTATCTCATATGTTTATCCAGTGCTTAGAATGTCATGCAGTTAAGTTCTATTAAAAGTGCACTGGTGGATGAGAGCGGCTATTGTTCCATGTGAAAAACGTAATCCAATGTTTAGCCATGCAGAGATCTCTCAATTTAGATAGTTTTCTGTGTACTAATATCATCTGTTGTAAAGGCTGGTGTTTTTACACATTTTGGTATATTTTCCACTTTGTCTGTTTTTAACCCCCAGAATTGTGGCATTTACCATATGCCCACCACTCTTCTCATGCTTAAAATGAATGCAGGGTATGTTTAGATATGTATTGTCTTTTTTATTTAATTTTGAAAAAGGAAATTCAAAATAATTTTTTGTTTTACATTTTTCTTAAAGAATAGTAGGAAAGGGATACACAGGAAGTCCGAAAGATAAAGGAATTACCAGCTGAATTTATATATTTATATATTATCAATAAATGAATTTATTTACGTGTGTATGTATAATAATAAATTTTATTTATAGTGCACCTTACATTTCAGAGAAACTTCAAAGTGTTAACAAGTGAATGTATATACATAATTATATCTATTCCCACACACATTCAAATATATATATATATATATATATATATAAATTCAGACGCATTTTCATATCTTTCCGACTTCCTGTTTACCCCTTTCGAGGTATTCAGAAAAATATGGCTGAATTTATATATATGTGTGTATTATATACATATATACATATGTACATGTACGTATTTTTAAGTCATTCATTGATACATAATATCAGTGGCGGGCCGTGCATTTCACATCTCGGCCTTCAGTAGTGCTCCGTCTGAATCAATCCACCCCTCAATAACTTTTATGGCTATAAAACCATCTTATTATGCAGAAATGCAGTCATAAAATTGCAATATTATTTCGTAAAATAGCAAAATTTTACTCACCCAAAATACTGATTATTTGTACACAAAATCCATCCACCTTTCTTTCCTCAAGAAGAGTTCAATTACTCTGTTGTACAGATTATCCGAGCGTTTCAGTTCCTCGGAGCCTGTGAGCCAGGGGTACCGCTTGTAGTTAGTGGACTGAAAGTGGCGGACAAATCCTTTTCCCGGCTGTGACAGGCTTGCTAGCTTCGGAGTTGCCCGACCTTTCTTAACAATGTCCAGCTTTTCTTGAAAAGTCCATCTTGAAAATGGCTTTGACAATAAATCTGCAACCAAATCCATTTCTTCTCCTCCTTCAGCCATTGTGGGTTGACAAAACAGCTATTAAATCAACACAACTATATTTTTGCTCATGCAGCCCGCTAAAGATGCAGTTTGTTGGCTGTGGCTCGCACACTCTCTTGACTATCCAATCAAATTGTGTGAATACGCTGACGTTGCCTTACGCCTGCTCGAGGGCCTTGGTGTCGCCAACTCAAAATCTGATTGGTTGAAGCAACAGTTTATGCTACAGGGCCCGCAGAACTGATTGTGAAGGCCTCCGGGCAGATTACTTTTTATCCTGGCAACATATGATGGCTGAAATGTGATTGGTTAAATGCTTTAATATGAAAATCACGTGTGGAAGCAGCGTAACCAGGGGAAAAGCTATGAAAGGAAGTGGACAGACCATTTGGAATTATTAAGTTTTCATGGACAAAATATAATTAACATCAGTCTGTGATTCAGATATTTTTTTGGCCAGCAGAGAAGGCCTTTCAGGCCCTGACGGCCCACCACTGCATGATATATATTTTTATATACATTTAATTTCCGTATCACGCAAAACAAACAACAGCGAGGGCGCGCAGCTTCTTCCGGGGGGCCCATGCGGCTGGGCTGGAGGGGGCGTGGCCTCGCCCTGGAGCAGACGTGGCAACACGTGACGTCATCAGAGCGGGTCGGCCGCGGGTCCATGTCGGTGTGTTAAGCTCGTCCGGCTAACTGGTGAGTATCCCAACCGCCGGACCCTCGCTGCCCAAGCCGGCGTCGGCGTCGGCGTCGGCGTCGTCCTCCGCCCGGCCTCCGCTACCCGATGAATGTCGGTTGGCGGGGACGTTGACGTTTTCTCCGGTTGTGTTTTTATTTTATTTATTTGACGTTCCTCTTCCGCCGGAGCGGTGTGTACACGTGTCCACCCCCCCCCCCCCCCCGGCGGCCCACCCCGCCGGGGGGGAGCCAACCACCCGGCAACCCAGGCCCCCCTCGCTCCCCCGCGGGGGCGCTCCCCCCCGGGGGGGGGGGGGGGGGGGGGGGGGG
>CAAKHD010030647.1:114877-129960 GCA_901007705.1 Fistularia tabacaria
CATGGAAGGCTTGAAATACCTGAGGGTTCAATGT
This sequence comes from Fistularia tabacaria, assembly GCA_901007705.1. Classification (NCBI taxonomy): domain Eukaryota; kingdom Metazoa; phylum Chordata; class Actinopteri; order Syngnathiformes; family Fistulariidae; genus Fistularia; species Fistularia tabacaria. The sequence goes on from CAAKHD010030647.1 coordinate 114,912, forward strand.
GGTTGTTGTGTTTTAGGCCTGTCCAGCCCCCTGCCTCCCCCAGGATCCAGCTCCCTCGCCATGAGTTCCCCCTCTCTCCCCAGTTCCCTCCCTCCTGGCCTCCCCCCGCCCGCCTTCAGCGCCCCCCTCGCTCCCCCCGCCGACCTGTCCTCCCACTTCCCTCCTCCCTCCTCGCTCGCCTCCCCCTTCGCCGCCGCGCCGCCGCCAGCGTCGTCCATCAGGGCGCCGCCGCCGCCATCCGCCCCCGGCAGCGCCGCCGCCCCTCCCATCGGGCCTCCCGTGCAAAACTTCTCCATGAGTGCGGGGTTCGACATCACGCGAGGCCACGCCGGTCGAGCACCGCAGACCCCACTGCTGCCGACCTTCTCCAGCCCTTCGGCTCCTCCAGGTGACGTGAAGTTGCTTATTATGCAAACAGCATTTGTGTAAAATATTGACAGTATTTATCACATGCCAGCTTTTCCAACCTTTCTTTTCTAAATTGATTGTGTGGAAGGAAAACTCCTCGAAAGCTTTTCCCGTATCACATGTGTTTTGCCTTCACACCGTATTTCTTGGGGCTGAGATATTCATTATGTATTGACATTGGACGCTCTGGAAAAGTGACTCAAGACGGACTCGAACTTTTGTTTCTTTTTTTCTTAACACCTGAAAAATCCTAAAATTACAACTAAACACACCTCAACCCTCGCCTTTCTGCATGTAGACCCGTTGGCGACACAAACACCCCTGTGGTATTCGCATACATTTGTCAGCTGGGCGATTACATCTAAAACCAAAATAGCCTCCGTCCCGTTTGAGACAGGAGTCGAGATCATAAGATTAAACCCGTTCTGTATTTTCACCGACCGTTCACAGCATTGATCAAGGAATGAGGATTGTGTTTGGTGTCGTAATGTAGGGGATTTTATTCTTCCTTACATAATAGAATCACATTATAGCTGATCCCTTGTCGGTTTGTAGGACGCTCACGTCGCTTGAAAATGATATGGAGTTGTCATTTAATTTGGATCGGTGGTGTTTTTAATTAAAAGCGTATCATCTTTTTGGCTGATAGTTGCTTCAAGCTGAGCTCAGAGTGACAGGAGCGGAGGGGGGAGGGCAAGCTGCTGGGTAATAGAGCGCAGCCATTGGAGCATGAATGAATAAATACTTCCACCAAAGCAGTGGCTGTCGATGGATTAGGATGCCCATCAGCCAAGCCGGGCTCACTTTCGCTGTCCCGCTGGCATAAGGAAAGAGCTGTTCTTATAATTATCTAACCGCTGGCCGTGGACATCCGTGATGCGGCTGCAGTATTCTGCGCTTCAAGAGTGAATGTGGCAGCAACTCAGTTCATTGAAATATCCCGTGGCTGCCCCCCCCCCCCCAGGTGTGGTGTCCAACCCCATGGTGCAGCAACCGGTCATGTCGGGGGGGTTCGACGCAAGGTCTCCCATCACGTTCCCGGAGGAGCAGGACGACCCCAGGGTGTCTGCAGACGTCAACAGCGGAGGAGGGATCTGGGGGTTTTTCAAGGTAACACTGCCATCTCTTCACCTCGCACTCTCACTTCAATGAATATTCTTCAGTCATTTGAAAAGCAGTTGTCCGTAACTGGTCCCTAGTTGTAAACAGTTGTCTTTCGCCCACAGGGTGTGGCGGGGAACCCGATGGTCAAAACTGTCCTGGACAAAACCAAGCACTCGGTGGAGTCCATGATCACCACCCTGGATCCCGGCATGGCCCCGTACATCAGTGAGTCCAAAGGAACCAATGTTCACATTTAGTTTCGGGGTTACTGACAAAGTCCAAGTTTGGGCGGTGGTGTTTTCCTGAGATAACCCTTCCAAGCTAGGATGGAAAGTAGATGAGAAAAGCATCGAAGAAGGCAAGACAAATGCCATCGTTTCGTTGTCGTTGCCAAAGCCCCCTGGTGGCGGGTGGCAGCAGTGCAGCCTGCTGCAAAGGCAGCCGGACAGGAAGTGGCATTCATCTGTTGTCAGCTGGACAAACAGACACCAAGTGATGATGTCTGTGCCGTCTTGTTCTGTTCTCTCTTTGTTAGGTGAGCGTGGTGCTTTTTGCAAAATAAAGGACATTCAAGGGAACTTGGGAACACCCAGGATTTATTTTTTTTGGAAGTTCATGTTGAGGCTTGACAGGACAGGCAGGTTCAGAAACCCCCAGTGACAACAGTACATCCAGCATTGTTCCTGGGCTTTCACATTTCACATCCACAATGACATTATTATTCATTATATCAAAAATAATTATGGAAATATCAGTTCCTGCAAACCAGAGCATTAGAATGATGGATGGAGGTGATTGCAGAGCAGACGTCTTTCATCAGTGTGCAAGGTGTTGATCGCAGCTGCTGTGAAGGATGAGGGGTTATTTAAACTTGTATATTAAACTGCCAGTGTACATTGCTGAGGTCGAACATCTATTGCGTAGGGACAATCGTCCGGAGTCCAATGAGTTGTCAGGGGAACCGTGACTTTGGTTTGATCTGTCTGAGTATCTAAGCATTCCGACTGAACGCAGACACAGCGTGTGGTGAATGTGCCCCTGTGCTGCTGCTCCGCAGAGTCCGGGGGTGACATCGACATCGTGGTGACGTCGGATAAAGAGACAAACGTGGACGCAGTTCGGGACGCCTTCCAGGAGGTGTTCGGGATGGCAATGGTCACCGGAGAGCCCGGTCAGTCCAACATCGCCCCGCAGCCGGTGGGCTACGCAGCCGGGGTCAAGGTCAGTCCACAAACGCACCCATAGTCTCTATCCTTTTTTTTTTTTTGCATCAGGTGCGACTTCCTAATGTCCCTCTCTATCTCTGCTGTGCGCAAATGACGTGCATTATTTCTCAGTTCAGCCGTCTGCCTGCTCCACCTGTGGAGACTGACCTCTAGTGGTGACTGCCGTGAACTGCAGCAGGGTTCCACAGTGTTTACAGTTCCCAAGTGTTTGTTTATTGCAAAGTTGAGGTGACATCCTAATGAATTGAGAGCATTTTTTTCTCATTTATAACAAATTTCTCACTCATTTTTTGACACTGTTTCATATATTTTGTGTTGATACAGTGTTTTTATTATTGGTTACAATATCTGCTTCGGTAGGTTTTGGTGCACCGTCAGTCTCGCCAGAGATGCTGGTTCGAATCATGTAATGAACCGTTCCAGTGACCAGGACTGTGTTGTTTGAGTAGAAAGCGGTTAAATTTGTCGTCGGCTGAAAGAGTCTACCCCCTCAAACCGCGGTGACCTCGCAGCTGACAATCCAAGCCCGTTCTAGCCAGCCACACAGCGCCACACTGATCAACAAAAATGATTATGTCATGATCCCAGCATTAGGCTGCCTTTGGCTGAAAATTTTCCGCTGTGCTAACCCGTCGTCAGCGCAATGCCATCTTTCACTGGGACTCTGCTGCCAAGCCGCTGTCCCTCTGCATGGACTCATAGAGGAGCTTCAACCTTTCTGATATTTCAGGAAATCAGTCTAAACAATAGATCTTGTTTTTTTGTTTTTTTTTCCATCATTTCAGTATTTTGATATAAGGCGCAGAGTCTCCGCAACTCTTAAGCATGTCAAACATTCCCCTGCAGCATCACTGCACTTCACTCTGAGCATCACTGATGGGTCCACAGTTATGCATCTGTGTGTGGGTGTATGTTACAGGGGGCTCAGGAGCGAATTGACAGCCTGAGACGATCCGGCGTGATACACGAGAAGCAGCCAGTGGTCTCCCTGGAGAACTTCATTGCGGAGCTCTTTCCTGACAAGTAAGACTCAGAGACAGAGGAGCCGTCCTCCAGGATGAGAGGAGGGAGTTTTAAACTCCCACATGCACCTTTCATTCAGTGTTTGGGCAAATTATACTCATTTAGTCTCCAGGGTGAAGAAATATGTTCAGTTGTGTTCCTTAGTGTGATATGTTTCACCACACGTTCTCACTCCCAAGCCTGCGGCAGATACAAAAAGGCAGTCTTTTCTGCTCATTTTTCGAGGAACCTGGAGAAGCATCTCAATCATAGAACAAAACGATTTGGAAAAATACAAACTCCACTTTTAGATGCAGATGTTGATGCAGACATGACGCTCCTGGTTCCTCGAAAAATGCGCAGAGAGGGTTGGTGTGTGACTCCAAGGTAACCCTCTCCATTCGTCGGGTTGTTGACGCATTGGGAGTGACAGCGTGTTTGTTTCCCTGGTAACACAAGTTACAAAGATTTGGTGAGAAAACATGTCCTCCAAAAAATCGATGAATGAATTCATTTGTCATCTATTCACCCTGTCATTCACACATCATACAGGGACATACAGCCATTCACGCTTCCAGTCACATATCTCGGCTTTTTAGAGACCTATATTTTTAGAGGGAACCCTTGCAGAACATGGAGACTCCACACAGAAAGACCCCCTATTGGACTCAAACCAGGGACCTTTGTTCATGTGCCATTCAAATTCAAATGTATCACATTGTTAAATATCACCATGGATTCGCCGCCGCATCGCCGCGAGATCATTAGCTTCCCGAACGGTAACCGTGAGCTGCTTCGGCTCAGCATCTATTTCCTGCTACGCCTTTATCTGCAGTGGCGCAAGAAGAAGTCAGGAGGCAAAGCAGAGCCCACTTGACACAAACACACATTCAGACACTAAAAAATGTTTCCCTAGACAAATTTTCTTTTTGTCTATGCATTTTATGTTTGTTATGTATTTTGTTTTAATTATCTGTAGTAATAATAATTGTGATAGACTGAAGGTTCTGATGGATCAAACAGCTGCAGTGTTTCGTCTCTCAGCCGAGTCCTGACAGCTCCTCCAAACCCAGCCTGAGTCATTTAAAGAGGGTTCCTGACAGCAGGCTTTTTAGTTTTGATCAATAACGAGGAAAAGTTTGGGAAAGGAGCCTCCTCGGTTTGATGAGGAAAACACACACACACACACACACAGGCGCCGCTGCCTTCTGAAGAATACAGGAGAGACTTCTGGGAGACATGGCGCTTCTCCAGGCTCCTCCATGTAGCTGTCAGACGGCAGTGGCTGCTTGTTAGAAAGAGAAGACTCCGCCTGCGGAGTTTGAAACCGCGACGGTTCAGACCGATCGTTCATTACATCCACTTTCCCCATTCCTTTCTGTTGATAACGAAGGCACGTTTGAGCAGTCCAAAATGATTCATAAATACAGAGTCCAGCCTTTCAAATGTATTGATTCTTTTGATTACGTGTACTTGAAAATAGAATACAGCCATTTTTGTGATTTTCAAGAAGTAAATTATGGCTGTAAATAATCACAAATCATGAATGGATTGGTTGCCGCTCAATATTACATTGCTGACCATCCACAAATTAAACCCGCAATAACGGAGTAAATATTTAATCTCTAATAAATGCACGCTTTTAAACACATTGAGAATATTACCTCTTAAAGAGTCATGTTGTTTTAACGAGGCCCGAAACAAACAGTCCAGAATACATTCACGCACCAGGATGGGTCATCAGTCCTCCCAGCTGTGGGAGACGCAGCTCACCACACACTCTTATCTCTGCGCCGCCCACGGTGTTCTCCAGACCGAGCCGTGAACCCTGACCGCGCAGTTGTCGTCTCCAGGTGGTTCGACATCGGCTGTCTGATCCTGGAGGACCCCGGCCTCGGAATCCGATCGGAGGTCTTCACGCAGGCGACCCCTCTGGCTCTGGAACACGTCCAGCAGGTAACGTCAGTGCTCAGGCAGAGACGGAGCCTCCAGTATTCACTGTACCTACACTGACTGCTCCAAGAGCGCAGTCATGTAATGCACAGTAATAACTAAACACATCCTCCCGCATGATTTCACTGATATTCTGTGGACTCTGACAGTTTAAGTCTACAGCTTCAGATTTTATGTCTTTTTTCTTCTTTTTTCGTGTCATGGAATGCGCTCCCCGGTACTCGGTTCAATCCAGCCGATTGATCTGGGGCCGCAGCCGATGCGTCGAGAGCAGAAACGTTCACATCACGATCAAATAAGTTTGATCGGAGACATAATGGGGTCAGGCCTTACATGGCTGGGATCTCTGAAAAAAAGCTGGCTTTTGAAGCCACCGTGACATCAGCCCCATTCCCACTGTAGGAACTTTTTGCAGTTCCTAGAACCTTTTCAGGAAATAGGCCCTTTTTACATGCAGATCGGGCAGCAGAGGAGCCATGAATCCATGTAGCTCTTAGTTTAAGGCAGGGTTCTTTTACGGTTCCACGGGAACTCTTAGGTTCTTCGCGATTGGTGGATGTCATAAGCCACGGCCGTTACCAGATACTTCTTTCAGACTGCGGAGGGCACTTTTTATAAACCGTCACTGCTCAGCTGTGTTCTTGGGACAAATTGGACAAAAGCATTGAGCGATTGACCGACAAAGAGGTCAGTTGCTCGCAGGCAAACATAGACCAAAATAAGTACAGCGTTAGCTAACGGCTCTTCACCTCGCAAAGCCGTGCAGGGAGAAGAGAAACACTTCATCCCATCTGATGGTCCAGGTTATTATTCCTGCCGCGAACATGAATGATGCAGCAACTTCACTCTCCACGTTGTCCTTTCTGTCTTCCTCTTCTCCTGTGGATTGTTTTTGAGTGTGGCGCTCAATGTTCTCCACGTCTGTCATGTCTGGCATCAGCGTTTGGGCAGTTTGCGAAAGCTGCGTCACGCTAAGAATTGCATCCCCTTTAAAATGACACAAGGGCTGTGGGAGGTGTGATCTGTCCCGCTCCGTCGGCCGAAGGTCATCTGTTTGTTTAGTTTTTTAGTTTTTTTTGGCTTCTAATGCCACCTGGTCTGTCCCGTCTCCCCTCAACCCCCTCCCGGCGCTGTTTGTAATTGTCTTCGTGTGTCCGTGGCGTCTGCCAGCCCGAGCTCATTTCCATGAAGCCGTGAAGGCTTCAACTTAATTCCTAACCCTCGGCGTCCTCTCCTCACGCAGCACAGATGGAGGCCGGTTTCAGAAAGAAGGAGAGCGTCTCAGTGTCGATGAGTCTTTTTCGAGTGTTTTGGAGCCGCCATCGCCGCCATCTCCCAAAACAGTATGCTGTGAAATTGAGTATGCAGCGTGAGAGTCAGTGAGGTGACCAAGCAGGGGGAGGCCTTTGGTTGCAGTGAGAGAGCCCCAGAAGTCAGAGCTTCATGCTGAAGTCAGCGAGAGACATGATGTCCAATCCCCGAATGAGTGCGTTTCGTCTCTGATTGTTTGCAAACAAAACACGTTTCCTCCAGACCTCTGTCTGTTGGCACCTACAGAAGGTAAACCGAGCTGTTCTTCCTTTGCCCAGCGAGCCCGCGAGATTCCCGACCAGTGAACAGAATAACAACTTCTGCGCGAATCGGTCGACCGACGTGCACGGCGTACGTGAAGATGCCCTCCGTCTCAACCAAGCAGTGAAATGACTTCTGTACCCCGCCCATGCAGGCGCAGTCCCTGACCCCTCCCGACTATAACCTCCGCTGGTCGGGCCTGATCGTGACCGTGGGCGAGGTCCTGGAGCGCAGCCTCCCCAACATCAACCGAACGGACTGGCACCAGGCCATGACGGGCATGACCCAACGCCAGATGATCCAGTCCGCCGCCAAAGCCCTGGCCGGGATCTACAAACAGCAGCTGCCGCCCAGGACTGCGTGACACTGAGCTGCCGCAGCCACCGTCCGGTCACGCCTGAGGGGAGGAGCCAGGGAACGCTCTGAGGGAAGAAGGAGCTAATGGGAGATGGAGGACCCTCACGGCTCCCCCGCGCCGTCCCCCGAGAGTCCTCGCAGGACAAAGCCAAATGCACATCCGTTTGAAGAGCTTTGTTGACTTTACACCTCGTCAGCAGGGTTTTAGTGTAACGTCACGTAAAAAAAAAAAAAAAAAAAAAATCAACCTTCGTCCTCTGGAGAAATTAACGTTGAATATTCAATTTTCTTGTTTTTTTTTGTTTGTTTTTTTGGGGGGGGGGGGGTTATTGAAGAGACCCCCCGCGCTATGGCTCGTGTCCCAGTTGTATTCCGTATAAACGTAGGCAGACCTGACCCATTTCATCCAAATCTGTGCAAAAAACCCACATCTGATGGGAGAATAACTTGACCTAGTTCAAGACGCGTTTGGCCTGATTGAACCCGAACACAGAGGGAGCGCCGGCGCCGGTACCCGTCGCCAGGGAAATGAACCCAACCACACCTGATACGACCGGGAACCGTCAGAGCCCGGTCCGGTCCAGGTGCAGGGTGAGCCCCGGTGGACCAGGAACCTGATACCAATCCGATCTCCAGAATGGTCGGGTCTTGAACGCAGCACAGATGAATTCTTGATATTGTCGGGCAACAGCTAAATAGCTAATCGTATAAGATTACGAAATAAATTCAGGTGAAAAGTGAATTCTATTGCTTATGTCTGGCTTATGTTAAGAGTACTAATAGTGTCGTATCTCTTTGATATGACTGAAAATCCCAAATTAAGAGTGTGAAACCGTCGCCGAGCAAGTTTGAGGGAAACAACTGAAGTTAGCCGGCTAGCTGATATTGACTTGGTGTGCTAATATCAGTCGCTACCTGCCGTTAAACCTCACTATAGTTATCAAACAAGCGCAATGTTGAAAAAACTAAATTTCATTTTTCAGCTCAAGTTAGCCTGCTAGCTTGTGCTAATATCAGCAGAAAGCTGCCATCACACTACCGCTATGAGGTTGTTGTTTTTTTTTTATTTAGAAGGCGTCTTCAGTCCAAAGTGCAAAGTATTTAATTTAGAAACCTGTTACAAACAAGCACAATGTCGAAAAGAACTTAAATGGACTTTTGACTCAGGTACCCTGAAGAGAACAGTGGAGAAGCTAGAAGTCTCCCAGTGGTGTCAAGGGGCCTCCATGTCCCGACATGGCTGCCGGTTGGATTCGCACCTGAAGACAATGTATTTTTGACCTTCAGCTGCAGCGGCGCATGTCGCATCAATGCTTTTGAGATATCAAAAGATGACCAGAGTGATCTTCTCAGTGTGAAGAAAGGCTTCCTACGAGAGAGCGGGTTCTAGCAAGAAAGTGAGCCAGACAGCACAAAATACAAACTTACAATCCCCAAAACAAAGTTTCTTGTAGTGTTTGAAGTTGGCTGAAGGCTGAACCACCTCCTTCAAAGAAGGACATTCGATACCTTTTCCTGTCCACTTTGTACATCACCGGTTTTGTGCTGTTCTCGTATTTTTCCGAAAGGAGCGCGACACAATATCTCCTCCAGACGGAGAGCCTTCAGGAAAACTTCTCGTTGCTACGATATCAAGATGGCTGCTTGCAACCATTCGAGTCTCCTCTCGGCTATTTTAGGACGTGTAATGGCCCTTAGCCTCATTAGTCCTCATTACCGTTAATGGACGACGCCTGCATCAGCCCAAAGAGCACAAACCCAAACTTTCCTTTGACTTAACTCTCATCCCCAATATCTTTAAAACGGCCACAATATGGTTTCATTCGGCTGATGTGGCCTTCGAGTCATCGTTGTGAATCCATTTGTATGTGCCGGTTCTGTCGTCTTCCCCACATCCATTGTGACGTGTGTGCGGAGTACAACTGGGACACGACTACGTTGAACTGAAGGGCAGCGCTAATGATTTTGAATGTAGTGTCATAGTCGTAGTAACACTTTTAATAATTTCGATGTGTCTTGCTGCAGAATTGGCTGTCAAAACTCCTTTGTTCTTGTTACACTCCTGTGAACGTAGAAAAACGATAATAATAATAATAATTGTATCTGCATGAGTAAAGTTCAGAGAGAAGCCAGTTTTGCATTCACAATATAATATAACAACAGGGACGTCAGGCAGGTGTACGCTTCGCCACAAACAGCCAGCGTGTGGGATTTAGCGTGTGGGATTTAGCCGCGTAGGCGTTGCCGATAGATTTATTCTTCCCGAAACTGAGAAATTATAAGATTATGTATTTCATATATACATATTTGAATAGAAATGGGAGTTACTTACAGAAAACAACCTGTCAACATTGTGGTCATAATTGAGCTTCATAGAAGATATTGTCCTATACAAGATTGCAGCCTCCCGTCTCAGTCAGCCCTTAGGAGAGCCTATGGTGGCCTTGGGGGTTCAGGAATATATATTTGTCCAAACTTGATGACCCCGACTTCTCGCTTCTTGCGTCGCCATATTCTAAGCCCGCTGCTGAAGAGCAGAAAAGTGCCAAGTTCTAATATGACTTGGTCCCCGAGTGAAGGGTGCGGATCTGTTTCCTTGCAACCGTGTACCGAGGAAACGGCGTATATTGATGGTAGGATGAACTAGCTGGCGTTTACTTTCATCCCTCTCGATTTCCCCCCGTCCGTCCGTCTGAAATTCAAATGCCAGTGAGCTGGTCTGCCGTGATAGCGAACACCCGCCATCCTTGTTTGGAATAACAGAAGACTTGTCCAGTCTCCACTGGGCCTCGCTCACGTCCAAACGTCTACGTAGATGTTGTTTCTGGCTGCCGCGGTGCGAGCAGCTGTCTGACCTGGTGCATGAAGGCATCCAGCAACAAGCTAATAGTTTTGTTTTTACTCTGCGGAGCACGAATTAATCACCAGTGCAGATTCACACCGAAATAGTAAAGAACCTGAGCAGCTCCAGAGGCGAAGAAGGTGTTAAATTACTTGGCAAATGTCGAGCCATCTCTGTGGTCTCAGAGGAGGACCCTCTTGCTTGTGTGGAGAGCAAGTATAAATTATGACACAAAAACACAGTTGTTTTTGGACGACTAAAACAATGCTCAAATATATGTCCCGTTCCAGCACTCTGCTCTAAATTCTGCACGCCGGACTGTCTGTCGGAGGTTTGGCTGAAGAGAACATTCGGTGTACTTTGTGTGCCTGTAAATGTGCCTTTTTACACAAATAAATTACTTTTCCACGGCGCTTTGTATCGAAAGAGTATCATTGGAATTGCAGTCACGTGATCGTGTGGCTTTTTCTTTTCTTCCAGGTGCAAACGCGCGGGGAGATTGGCCTCTTCACATCAAACGCGACATCTATTCATCTTCTCGAGGGGCCTCGCGGCATCACCGTCAGCTAGCGTTTTTCATAGTCACAGCGAGTTTAGCTCAACCAGACACGGGCAAATTAATTATTCATCGCAAATGGATGTTCCGAGTCTTGACTGACTTAATCTTCTCGGCCCCCGTCGGGAGTACTGGGCGTCCACCTTGCGTCTCTGCCTCCCCACTCAGTCTTACAGACTTTCTTCTCAGGTAGCGCCGCAGTATCTCCCTGTACCCCCTGTGGCCTATTTTAGCTGCGGCTCCTGCGAAACGGAGTGAATCGAGAGCAACGGCGGTTTTCTCAGAGATGATGAGGCGTGACAAAGAAATTATCATTTTTGTATTTATGATCAAAATAATAAATCAGGCATCGTCTGTTTTCCACAAGTGTGTTGTGCCGGGAGCCACCCAGCATCCGTGGGCTAACAAGACCGACCCTTGGCGCGTAATTAAATAATAATAACCTAGAGTAGCGCTCCATACATATCAAACAAGGTCGGACCGAATGTTAAAAGTGCTCCACTCCTGGGACGCGATCTGTGCCTGTAACACTTCAAACCCAGAGTGCCCTCGCCGTTTTCCCCTGTGAAAAGGTGCTGCAGTCTCTATTCTACATCCTGTTCCTGGTTTCTGAGCACCAAACAGCTTGGCGTCTCAGCGTCGGTGTGTGTGTGTGTGTGTGTGTGAACAAAACATCCTGGTTGCTGTTTACTTTCTGCATGATTGTTTATTCATGGCGGTACCGTGGTTAGCGCTTCTCACTGGTTCAACTCCGACGGGGGGTTTCTAGTTTCCTCCCGCTGTCCAGACGTGCGAATGAAAGAGTGGACGGTCGTACGTCTGACACGCCAGAGCTCGCGGGCGAACCCGCCTCTCGCGCAATGACACCTGCAGGATAGGGCGACTACTCATTCATTCCATCATTGTCCATATTGCTTATTGCGGGACATTGGGCAGGAGGCGGGGTTGAACCCAGACCCTTCGCCTGTCAAAAGCAGGGACGATATATAGAGACATACAACCATTCACTCTTTCATTGGCACCGACGGACAACTCGTACTCTTCACTGAACCTCCACGCTGTGGATGGAGGAGCTGGAACATCCCTTTCAAATCGCTGTTACAATTGTGGACAGAAATCCGATGCAACCCAATTCCTGGAAAAACGTTATTTTGATTCCATCATTTATGTATTTCAATCACTTTACATGAACATTTCTGTTATATTTCATAAGTAGAATCTTAGAATTGTTAATTTTATGTATGTTTTATGTATTCTTTATATCTGCTCTTATGCACTTCTGGTTAGATGCTAAACTGCATTTCGTTGCCATGTACATGTGTAATGACAATAAGGCTGGAATGTAATCTCAGAAATCAAGTATACAAACATGTATGAGCTCTCATCAGGTGTATATATATATATATATACGAAAGGTTATCATGGGATGGCAGGGGAGGATTTATATCCATAAATGTAATTATGTCTCAATCTGTAGGACCAGAATGCTGTTTGAGCCCGTCGGCCCTCCATCGCCTTCCAAATATCTCGAACTGGGAGGGGGGATCGAGAATGTTATCGAGATTATCTCGATAGCTGCCTGAGCAGATGGCAAAACAAACGCCCGGAGCAAGTAAACCAAGTAAACCGAGTAAATGAAATCTAAACGGGTAAATAAGATAAGATGATCCCTTGTTTGTCTCGCAACGGGGAAACTGCACGATGGAAACGGGATGATAATGAACCACGAGCCGCACGGTGGATCTTTTACCGTGCCCAGCAGTACTACTGCACAAGAAATACTAGCATGGTACAAATGTACGATCTATTTGCTCACTCGTGTTGACCGAACGTCCGACCATGCGTCTGCGGGCCGACCTGCGGACCTTCAGTAAACAGCGTGCGTGCGGCAGAGCGGTTTCCTCCCGGGCGAAATCGAATCAGCTCAGCCGGGGTCCGAAAGTGACGGCTCGTCCGCCGCCCGCCTCTCCCGGATCCTCTCAGCATTCCGAGCCCGTCTCGGCTTCAACGCGAATTTGGAAGACGATGAATAAAATGTCTCATCTGCTGAGCTTTCAATTAAAGCGGAGGAAGGGTATATAGTGTTTTCGCATCAATGATTCATGTCGCCCGGAGGGGGAAAATCCTTTCTTACCACAGGAGCTCCTCGCTCCTCCACGCCGCCTCTTGAGTGAGGAGTGAGATTCATCCTGGTGGGATAAAACGGAGCAGGAAAATCCCCTCTCCGGCGTTTGATCCTACCAGACGTGTCTTTTGGTAGTCGATCAATGTGGAGATGTTGCCCTCAAGGTGCTTGTACAACACGACCAAAGTTGACTTCAAGGGGGGAAAAAAGCTGATCGGCGTGGAAAGATAAAGCGCTCAGGCGACCCGAGGGCCGAGAAAAGGGATTAGACGTCCACCTCGGTTTCGCTTTCGGCCGAGAAAAGAAAAGTCATCCCTTCCCTCCGCTTTGCTTCCTTCTTTTTCTTCTCCTTTTCCTTCCTCCAGCCAATCACCTGCCTTCATCTGACCGTCGTCTATCACACCAACTAACTTCCTGTCTTCTTTCCCTCCATCCATAACCCTCCTCTCCGGTCTTCCTCTAGACACTCCTGCCTGTCGCATCCTTTCTTCTCCATCCCTCCTCTGTCCTTGTCCAAACCATCTGAGTCTGACTTCCATCTCCGCAGCATCTGACACGTGCTGTCCCTCTGATGGACTCATTCACACAGCAGAAGGTGGAGTTGGCTAATAATGTACATGCAGTAAGATATATCGATCACAGAAGAAATATTTATAAAAATAGAAAATAAGAATAAAGAATATGAACAATATATAAACAGCATAAACATGCAAAAGTGGTAACTACATGTGGCCCCTCAGGACCCTGAGTGCAAGATAAGCAGTGCAGATAATTAATGACCGAATGAATAAATGAATAAAAATGAATGAACGTATGAACGTATGAATACCCACCAATCTGATTTTTGACCACTTTCTTCACTTTAATGCCCAGTTTTTAACAAAATCATCATCATCATCATCATCATCATCATCATCAGTATTATTATTATTATGATTATTATTATTATTATGAATAATAATAATAATCATAATAATAATCATAATAATAATGTTATCATTCTTTTAAGGGGGACTGGGGCAAATAAAGCACCAAATTAACCAAAAACAACATGAATAAGTATCGAAACCACCTGAATATGAAGAACGAAAATAAGATGATGCAAAGTATTTTTCAAAAAAAAGTTATGTTAATTCTTAGGAGTATATTTATGAAAATGAGGAGCGAAAATCCCTCCAAATGAGGGTTAAATGACATTTAACTATTTTCAGGATTTTCTGTCGCAATCTCCCCCATCATGTCCCGGCAGGGATGCTGCAGCCGCCGTGTCCGGCAGACGGAGGCGGGTACCGGGGGGGAGCTGCCGGGATGTGGGTTGGGCCGATCCGACCCCCCGCCCCCTCCCTCGGAGCGGAGCCGGGAAGCGCCTGAGCGGGCTGAGCCGAGCCGGGAGCCGCTCAGCCTGGGATGGCATCCAGCCGGAGCACACCCTCCGTCGAATCGCTCCCGGTCCCTGTCGCATCCGCCGCCGACGGCGAGGCGCGGAGGTGCGGGTAGGATGGGCCGGAGCCCCCGGCACCCCCGGTAACCCCGGACATGGAGCCGACGTCCCTGCGAACACACAAAGGTACTCCCCTCACACACACACACACACACACATATATATGCGTGTGTGCGCGCGTGCGTGTGTGTGTGCGCACGCGTCTCTGCGACACGGATGCTTTTGCACTTGTTGACTGTGGACGTGCGTGCGTCCGCCCCTGCGCGGCTCCGGACGGCTCCGAACGGCGGCGGCGTCCCGTGCGCGTCTCACCTGTCCGCGCCGCGCCCCGCGTCATGGTGCCCGCGGACGGGAACCTTAAGTGATATTGCAGCGTCCTTGTCTGGCAACTTCACTCTGCAACCCCCACGCACACACACACACACACACACACACACACACATGCTTTTCCCCTGGAGGAAGG
>CAAKHD010030647.1:138037-155798 GCA_901007705.1 Fistularia tabacaria
TATTTTCGAGGGATAGAGTCTCTGTCGGTTTTTTTAATAATTTAACGCTTAAAAAAAAAAAAAAAAAAAAAAAAAAAAGGAAAAAGGCAGTGAGTGCAGTGGCCCTGTCTCAGGGCGGGCAGACAAATCAAAAGCGGAGATCTCTGCATGTGCGCTCAACAAACGACGCATCACCTGCGGTGAAAAGCCTTGTGACATTCGAGCTGGAGTCTCGGGACAGACGCCGCTGTTCGACGGGATTGCGACCAGTCGTCGGCCCGCCTGTCTCCCGCGCCCGTACCTGCACACTTACCTCGCACTGAAAATGAATAACGAGGTGCTTCGGCGGGGACGCACATCGCCTCCCGATGACTTCGCCGGGTGCAGGATGGCAGAGCGCAGAGCCATGATACTTGGCGCTTTGCAGGGGAAAGAGCCGCGATTATGTAATCCATCTACATATTCTGTCAGTAAAGCAGCCTGGGGCTTTAGAAATGAAAGACGGTGATTTAAACAGGAGCTAGGTGATCAGATCAGTGGGGAAAAACATCTAGCCGTACAAATATTCACTGCTTCTTTTGGTACTTGAGAAAATAATAAAGCTTTTTGGGGCTCAAAACTCCAATGGATTGCAATGGCACTTGAAGAAAAACACGATCTCCAGACAAAGTTGACGGATCCTCATGTGAGACGCTGATGACACAGTGAATGTGCTTTGAGGCGGTGCCATCTAGCATCCGTTCCACTGCTCCTTGGAAGACCCGAGTCTGCCGGGAAACTTAATCGTCACAGCGACATGCCACGCAGCGCCTGCGCAAACTTCGCAGCGATTTACGCCACT
Source organism: Fistularia tabacaria (assembly GCA_901007705.1). Classification (NCBI taxonomy): domain Eukaryota; kingdom Metazoa; phylum Chordata; class Actinopteri; order Syngnathiformes; family Fistulariidae; genus Fistularia; species Fistularia tabacaria. The sequence continues at coordinate 138,858 of CAAKHD010030647.1, forward strand.
CCTTTGTCGAACTCTTCCAGTTTACAGCGACGGACGTTGTACGTCAAAGACGACCCCCGCGGTGCCTCGCCTCATACAGGGTAGCCATTTGACCTTGCCGCACCTCACTGTCTTAGCTTATGACTGTCTCTGTGTGCCGTGGAAGACTTCACTGTGCCAAATACCTAGCGTAGAAAACCTTGTTTTTGTGATCGCTTTCGAAACCTGATACTGTGTCATAAAAAAAAAAAAAAACAGGCAATTATTATTTATATTTTGCTACCAGGATCCTCTCAAGTACGGAGGCCTAAATAGGTATTTCATTTATACACTTGATGTGCCAAGGGTTTTCCATGATCTCGAAAAATTTCATTTGTATGCTCGAGGGCCAGTGTAATTCATACCTGCCCCTTGGAATAATCCCGCTGTTTTTCCGAGATAATGGATTAATTAGTTTGAGATACTGAGATAGCAAAATGACGGCTGCAGGAGAGGAGCGGAATATTGATCACTGCTTAACGCGCCTCCTCGATCATTGCCTGGCGGGCTGAAATAGCTTGACGCCTTGCCGTTTCTGATAGCAAACACTCGATATTTCAACATGCCAAATTAATGATGCCATTATCTCAGAAAATGAAGCTTTTCTCTGGGAACGTCTCCGGAATACGATCCGGTTGTCCTGGAAAAGCCTATTATTTCCATATATGTTTATATGAATAACTCAAGATAGCGAGAAAACAAATGACTGCACTCGTTATCACTGACTAACGTATGTTAAACGCATAGACATTTTACCACATGTGGCTTCCGTACTTCAGAAAACTCTTCAAGAATATTTAAACCCATGTTTTTTTGTATTGCAATATAATCAACTGGAAAGCGAACAGGGTTTTACTCGTGCTAAAATGTTATAAACAATTAGCCATGCACAAGCATAACTTCATCCGCCGTAATGAGAACCTTGAACCAAGCGACGCAGTTTTCGGGATTCTCTGAAGTTAATTTAATTGCTATCTTTTGATAGTGTTAGGATTTCATAAATGTTTCCCACATAGAGGTCAAAGTTCACGTAAATGCAGGTGACTCCAAATAAAAGTCTCATTTTAAGGTTTGTGGTGTCTTTGCTTTGTACACGGGTAAAATGAGGAATCGGAAGTAATTCACATGTACGACAATTTTTTCTCTGGTTGACCATTTCTTTTTGTTCTGACTTGAAGGTAAACAATGACTGAACAAGAACATTATACACAATAGCTGCATTATACACAATACATCAAAATGAGTCAATATTATGATGCAGGGTTTGGGGGTAAATAGTCACGACTTATATAGTGCTTTCCACTGGATTTCAGATTTACCCATTCAGACAAACACGGCAAAACTGCCGTGCAAAGCCCGAACCATCATCTGGAGCAAGGACAAGGACGCCTCGGCACGCAGAAAGGAGTTGGGGATCGAACCGCCTACCTTCCGACGGGAGGGACGTCCGCTCCATCAACTGAGCCGAAGCCGCCCCATCCTGGCAATATGTCCCTACTTGTATCAACGAGTAGCAAATAAACAAACCAGAAGCAAATAAACAGGTCTGTAATAAGACAGATACTGGCATTCTATTAATGATATGTAAATCCTCTAATTCCTATTGACTTAAGTAACATATAATCTATATGTAATGAAATAATATCAGAATTAGATGAGTTTAATATTTGCTTAAAATGTATTCCAAAATATTAATGAATTAAACATATGTACAATTAAAACAATAACATGATTATTATTATAGTAAATTATTGACATTAGATACAATACACATACTGTTAATTTATTTATTATGTCTGCACAGCGGTGCTTTTTTTGCTCTTCTGGTTAGATGCTAACCTGCATTTCATTACCATGTACCTGTCCATGAGATACGATAAGATAAGTTGAGATAAGATGAGATGAGATGAGATAAGATGAGATAAGATGAGATGAGATAAGATAAGATAAGATAAGATAAGATAAGATAAGATAAGATAAGATAAGATAAGATAAGATAAGATAAGATAAGATAAGATAAGATAAGATAAGATTGACTTTATTTATCCCCCATTGAGGGAAATTAAATTCATGTGTGATGACATTAAGTTGGCTGTAATCTAAATAAAATCTAACATAAGTATTATTATTAATAATATTTGTGGTAGTTGTTGTCTGAATCATATTATTAGTATTAATATTTTTGTATTAGTATTCGTCTACTCAACTTTCCTCGAGCGAGCGCCGAAGTGTCCTATTATCCTGAGGTACTTGAACGCCACCTCGCTGATGACGTCTGAGAGGCAAAACAAATATGGCGTCCGGGCAGCAGTGGGTGTTGGTGGAGATGGTTCAAGCGTTCTACGAGGTACATTTCTCGCCTCCCCCGACCCACCGGTTCGACATTTTCACCGAGATTCCTCGTATCACCGGCGGGTTTTCTGGTGTTGAAGTTATCTTAGTTTCGTGAGACTGTCAAATGTAAACTTCTCAGTCAGGAAGTATGGCCTGGGGATGGCGTCTGACAAACCAGCCAATCCCCGGGTCGCGTTAGCCCCTCGCCGCGTTACTTAAGCTAAGAGAGCCAGTCAACGCCGAGCAGCAAAGTAACAAGGAAGTTAGCAGCTAGTTGTAAATGTTCGAAAGAAGCTAGCAAGAGAATTAGAGAACATTATTCAAAATAGTATTTGCACAAGTCCCTGCGTTGGAAAGAAAACTATAAATATCTAATGCAAATTATTAATCTCTTTACCATCACTCGTGTTTTCAGGGGGTTCTGCATGTTTAGTCTAAATCTTGCTGACACACTGTTGTGTGAATCACAAGTGGACACAGTACAGCAGTGCTGTGTGTTTTTTGTTCAAACATGTATAAGCTTTGATTCTTCATAAAATGCTGGCCTTAGCACAGGTATTCACCTGTGACCGATAAGTATTTCTCACGGCCGATACAGATCAGGGCCATTATCTGAGTTCTTTGCTCGATTAACTAAATGGAAAGGAAAAGTGTACAAGTTTCTTGTAAATAATTTCTGATTTATAAAAAGGATGCAAGTAAGTTAAACCTGAGTTTTCCGAATAGGAACTGTAGGCAGATTTATCCTGTCCGGCTTAGTGCTCTGTCTTTTTATGTCGAGACTTTAAGCACATCAGCCATGATTCCTCTTTGCACCACAAGATCATTGCACATTGTTGTATTGTATGAGAATTACAGTCAAACTCTGTCCAATGCCTCAAGACATTGCTGAGCTCTAGCTGACATTTGAACTCGATTTTGTCACGACCCAGAAGGCATTGACAGCAGAGAACTCAGGTTCCCTGGTTAAACCCATGTGTTCATGTGAAATTCTCAAATGCCCTTGAAAATCCGTTCCTCATGCCAGTTCACGAGGACAGGTGTGATGATCATACTTTGTAGTTTTAGTTGATAAAGAGACATTGATGTCTCACTGAAATCAACAACTTTTTCTATTTGTGTGAGTGATAGTACAACGTGATGATCCTCAACGCTGAGTATTGTCACAAAATTGTGACTCGACGCAACATGTGCAGGGATATTCTGTCAGTCAGAGAAATGAGCTGTTCAAGCACCCCAAAGTGCACTTCAAAATCATGCTGGCAGTTGAACTGCTCAAGCGTGGAACTTTTTTTGCACATTTTTTTCCCAACATGTACTACAGTTCTCTGCATTGTCGTTGAAAAGTTTGTTTACACTCTGCCAGGATGACTCTTCCGTCTTTATATTTATGTCCTACAGGGGGACAGGTTGGTTTACCACTTCAGAAGTGTAGACTATTAAATAACCAGTTTTATCTGTGAGGCCACGGGGACAGATATGTGGTGGCAACGACAGATTTAAGTATGTCAGGAAATTTATAAATAGTTCTGTCACTTTGGAGGTAAGCAACACCATTTTGCTTGGTGCATGTGAGGTACCTCATGGAAGGCTAAGTATTGGTATGAGTTTAGCGTTAAAGCTATTGAATCATATGCAGCATCTAGACTCCTTGCAAACTTCTGTAAGGGATTTCTCCTTGGCCATGTTTGGTCAGGGATTTTGTAAGGCGATAGGGAATGAAGAAGTGAAGGGGTTAATACGGAAAATGCTGTTATGATTTACAATGTTTCAGTTCTTATGTTTAACATCTCAGTTGGCACTCATAGTAGCAAGACAGTAGTTATATCGTATTATAAATAGCTGTACTGTGGGATGTTGGCAGCATGAAGGGTCTTGTCATTTGCAGGATAAAACAAGCCATCAGCCAGCAGAGCCCTCTATACCGCGCTGTGATTAGACTTTAAGGGAGGTTTTATGTCATGCCGGCTTATGGATCACAAACCAGACTTGTGCTTGTGTTTAATGCCAACAACTCAATGCTACTTTGGAGGTCAGTCAGATTTCTAGACATGATGTCAGTGCTTCCACAATGTCCCAGAGCAATACAGATGGATGGCTGAAGTTCAAACAGTGCTGGCAGGAGTTCAGTGTAAGGTACAACGTGTCCACTAGAAAGGCAATTGATACAGTGCTGGGAAGTTCCACCTACTTGATAGTGGACTTTACTAAAACCAGAACTTCTACTACATTGCCTACATTGCAGGGTCAGATAAAGTTTCTCTGATTCTGATATAATTTCGTCGCTATTGTACATGTGGAGTTTGGGTGGGAGCTGGTAATTCAACAAGCAGTGTGGTATTGGAGTTGATAGTGGTTCCAGCTGTGGTACCAGGTCAGCCAAAAAGAAGATCTTTGGTACGAGAAATGGCCAAGAATCTTGTCCGTTACAGACATTTTCCTCCAGGAGAGCTTCCTTGGAGCTGGGCCTGTGAGGCAAGTGGTTTCCCTGAAGATACTGAGATTTATTTGCCTCCGGTAGCATGACAAAAAGAGGAATCTGCATCATCAGTTACCTCTGGCAGAAGGTCAGAGGGGATGGAGAGAGGAAGGCAGTTGTCTTCTCCCTGGAGGTAGTTGAAGCACATGGCAAGATTCCCTCTGCCTTTTGTCTATCTGCCCCTGGGAGCGACCTGGAGCAGTCCACAGAAGGACGGTTTTCCAGGAGTGTGAATGTGGGCCACAGGTGTTTGGAGGGGCATCAGTGCACATTTGTGCACAGATGTTGCTTCCTCTTGATATATGTGAGACACCTCAGCCGGGATGCACACACTCTCCAGTCGTGTGATTGAATTGAACTTGAAGGTGTAGGCATTCTAGGTACTTTTAACGTTTGCTCCTGTTGTTATTCACACAGTGATTTAACTCAAATCATCTCCACGTCACTGTCTCCTTCAGGCCCCCGCCTATCACCTCATTCTGGAAGGAATACTCATTTTATGGATCATCAGACTTCTCTTCTCCAAAACCTACAAGCTCCACGAGACGTACAAACTGACAGAGAAGGTAAACAGTGCAGTGACAATCAAACTGCTGTCTTGTGTGTGTGTGTGTGTGTGTGTGTGTGTGTGTGTGTGTGTGTGTGTGTGTGTGTGTGTGTGTGTGTGTGTGTGTGTGTGTGAGAGACAGACAGATCAAACAGACAACCTGTGGTTCTTTTTCAGGAAAAAGAGGACTTGATAGAAGAGTGGCAACCAGAACCTCTCACTCCTCCTTTCTCCAAAGACCAGCCCTCGCTCACCTACGATGTCGTCACAGGGTAGATTTATAACCTGTATTTGAACATTTAAGTGATTTTGTTTCACTGCCTGGACCTTTACTGCACAACTCCATGTTTCCAATCAGCTGCTTACATGATCTTTGACCAAATAAGGTCATTAGAAGATTATTTTACCACCTAATTGGGACTAATATTCATATATTGAACTGCATTGTTGGACGTTTAGTGCTGTTCTTAATGGGAGGAATGGAATGTAGAATTTAGAAATATAATTGCATTGTCGTCACTTTATAGTAAATATAGAAGTCTTTTTTGAGCGTATTGAAGAGCATCATTGAAATGCTCCAGGACAAAGACCGAAAGATAATTCTTTTTATTTGTTTATCACAACCGTTAAGCTCCTTAAATAGGAAATACGGATAAATTGGACGTTAATGGGGTTCAGCAGCCAGTTCTTGTTCATCACCAGGTGAAAAGACAGCATTTGGTGTTCATTTGATGCCCGGTAATAAACAATCCTGGCTGTCATTATCAGCACATTCTGTCAAATTCCGTATATATGACACTTCATGTGGAGCAGAAAATCTGGCTCATGGAAATAACAGGCCTTGTGCGAGAACGGCAAACACAAATCTGTTTGTTCTTGAGTGGTTCCAGTAAGCGATTGAAAAGAATGTCTGGCATTCACCGTTCCCCCGGCACTTTCTGCTGACATACAACCGAGGAGTGGTGCACTAGACTTGTAGTAGTCATAAACAGGCAGTTTTGAATATGCCCACGCTCCAAAACACACATCTTCGCCTAAAATAACAACGTGCTTGTCAGCCTGAATTGGCTGTTGAACGCGTGATTGGTCGGCACACACGGTCCAAACCAATCACAGGCCCGTACGAAGCCCGTGAATGAAAACTTTGTTAAGAATCTCGAATTACGAAGAATGACATCATTGATTAATAAGGTACAAAAAAAAGCTTTGGTCCCCAGGGTTTGATGCATCTGTGACATAATTCATGACAAAAACATGAAAAACACACAAGAATGTGTCTCTCGCTTTTTATCCTTGAAAGGGGACAGTTTCCTCTTCTGCATTCTGCATAAACTACATTCCAGGCAAGCACGACTCCTCTGAGCTTTCCGCTTTACTGCAGACCAGAGAACTTTTAATCAGCAAGTGATATTGTGACACAAGGGAATGTGTGCTGGCAGATTGTGCCTTTAACATAATAAAGGACCCGTGGACATCTTGTTTTTTTGCTGTATCATGTACACGAGCATCCGTCAAACTAAGCATGCTGAAGCGCTGTTTTCCCGCCCGGCAGGCCTCCCAGCCACATAATCACTGTCAACGGGAAAGAGTGTATCAACTTCGCGTCGTTTAATTTCCTGGGACTTCTCGACAACGAGCGGGTCAAGGTCAGCATCAGCATTTCTAATCCAAATAGTCGTGGTCTCATTCCTGCATTTGTCCTTTGCTTTGACATGTTTTCACTGTGGAGGAAGAAAAAGCCAGTTGATCTTTATCTTTAATTTCTATTTTCCTCGCTTTCACAGCAAAAGGCGTTGTCATCTCTGAAGAAATATGGCGTTGGAACATGCGGTCCAAGGGGTTTCTACGGGACGTTTGGTGAGTGAATAATTCTTTCTGGATAAGTTTTCCACTTTTGAAGTCAGCAGTTTGACTTTGGGGTGACCGAAGCTCTCTGTCTGTGCGGTTAAAATTGCAGTCACATCCGTTAATTTTTCATCCGTTAGCTTCTACCCATACTGATCCTCTCAGCACATGAAAACAACCGATACATTTGGACGGAAAATATACCGAGTGCTTTATGGTGTCGTCTGTGAAGGAACATTATGATATTATGCATGCATGCATTATACATGCATGAATATTACCAAAAACAAAGAACTCGCATCATTTTCTTGCAACTTGTTGGTCACGATGCCCACTGCCACATCTCTTATCTGTCATCAACAGGCCAGGTTGATTCAAAGATATGTCCGTGGAATTGCACTGATGCTATTCATGCTGCAGCCTGAGGCGTTGCCTCTGCCATACATCCTCTCCACATCGGCGACTTTAATTCGCCTTCATCCTTATTTATTTTGTTGCAGCCCCCTAAAACAACCTTAAAGCTCAATGTGGCTTTCAAATTGAAAATCGCAGATGAGCGAGTGAAAAGTGCACCTATGGAGGGCGCAGGGGAGCTCCGCTGCAAGGCGAGGCTGAGTTCCGTGTGATCTTATCAATGTATTGTCATGTAGCACCTTAGTCATTCACTATCTATTTCTTAGCTACTATCACGCTAAGCTACAAATACGTGCAAATATCGTTATTGGGGTTTTTCAATGCTTGTGTGAAGAAGGCGGTTTCAGGGTCGGGGGTTAAAATACTTACTGGTGGCGGATTTAAAAAGACCAGGTGGTCTCTGTCCAAGACCAAGACCAACACTGTGGAGCCATTGAATAAAACTGCAACAACATGAGAGCCCCCCACCAACCTACACACACACACACACACACACACACACACACACACACACACACACACACTCTCCCTTGCTCTTTGGAGGCTACAGCCCTAACATTCACAGCAGGATAGCTTCAAGTCCTCTGGCCAGATGTAGCATCTGTTGCCAGATTCAGCCTGTGCTACTTTTCACACATTCGCAATCAACATCAGACCTACTTTGTCCTCAAATGCCAATAATGTTGAGTGTTGGTGTGAATTAAATTAAGAAGGTTTCTTTTCTCAGCTGTAATAACAACCGACCTCCACATGAAACCAAGATTTGACAGTTCAAACAGAAATAAAAGTTGAATATTCCCTCTTTTAAACCATTTGGATTCAGTTTTATTTCAGTAATTCTCTTCTTCACTAATGGGATGTAAGTCTGTATATTCGGCGTGAGCTGGTGTGTTTGTGACGCGTTTGCTTTCACGGCGCTCGTTTCTCCCCGGCAGACGTCCACCTGGAGCTGGAGAGCCGCCTGGCTGCGTTCATGCAAACAGAAGAGGCCATCATCTACTCGTACGGTTTCGCCACCATCGCCAGCGCCATCCCTGCCTACTCCAAGAGGGGAGACATCATCTTTGTGTGAGTGCTTCGTGCCAAGAGACTTTGTGTGATGATTCACACGGATGGAGCACTTGAATATAAAAGAGACACACAGCCCACATATTCTATACACAAGTGCCAGATGTTTCCTAGGTGCCTCATTGTCCTCGGTTGTGCATCCAGGGATGAGGCTGCCTGCTTTGCCATCCAGAAGGGCCTCCAGGCTTCCCGGAGCTACATCAAATATTTCAAGCACAACGACATGGAGGATCTGGAGAGGCTGCTGAAAGAGCAGGAGTTGGAGGACCAGAAGGTTAGCATAATCGCCGAGATGGCCATGTGGATTGTGATTAGAAGTAGAGCTGGTCAGAGGCGGTAAAGAAAGTCACAATATGTCATTAATCACACGGATGATAGGAAACAGATGTATGTATGATTAGAAGATAATGAGAAAAATGTTGAAATATATGACAGTATTCACTGGTTTGTTGAATTTGTCACAATCCCATTCCCATGGCAACAGACTGTTATTCCAAACCTAGAAGTGGGTCAGAGTCTGGGTTATTTCACTTTGCAAACTAGATATCTTTCCAGGCCCCAACCATCAGTTTGTTTCAAAGGCACGAGGCGGGAATATCACCACTATTGGTCTGAATCTTCACTGCTAAATGACATTTCACCTGTCAAACATCCTCGTTGCATCCAAATGTAGCCCAGCCTCAATTTTCCATTTGGCCGCCCACGACTGTTGTCATCGGTTAAAACAATCAGCCGGATATATGGGAACATATCAGACAGTGTTCTTTGCCATCTAAAACACCTGAATACATTTTTAAAGGATGGTGTACCTTCCAGCAGAGTTGCAGGGACTTGGAAGAAATATCCTGCAGGGTTTTTTTTTGAAAAGGTTTCTCAAAGAAAGGTTTTATTTTTTGTCTTGACTTTTAATGCTCAACTGTAGAACTGTGTCAGGGTCTCAGTGTCAGTGTGTATTTTTATCCCTTACTAGATCAAAAAGCAAATATTGGAAGAACCAGACTGGACTGGATTCAGTGTCAGATGAGGCAGGCCGGCAGACATCTGGCACACAAAAGACCCAAAAGTCCACGAGAAGACTTTAAAATGAGACAGACGTGTGTTTATCGAGGTCGGTCCAACTCGTAAACACCTGCAATCAAGAATCTTAAACAAGAGGTTTAGACCTAAATTGTCTCAATGTGTTGCAAATGAAATTGAAAAAGAAAAAGAAGTTTCCCCAAAGAAAGTTAGTATTTCATCTCTTTCCATCATTTTTCAATAAACCTTCAATAAAAGCCAGACATATTTATATCTTTGCAAACAAAATCACAGATGCAGTTCCCTAATTTGCAAGTCGTGACATTGTTTTCATTATTTTCTCCCAAAAATAGTAAAAGAATTGACCTTCAGTAGATGATTTCCACGTAGAAGTCTTAGACTTGCACATAGAGGAAGGGAGATCTCTTGCAAAGGTAGCGGAGTCTGTGAGAGTGATACTGAAAGAGCCCTAGGATAATAAATCTAAGCTCCAGGATCTTTGGATGTTTTCTTTCAGACAGCTCGTCTTCCAAACTCTTGTGCAGACTGGCCATCTTTGAAGAAGGCGTGCCTCTTCCAGTCGCCTGGAAAAACCTGGACCGCTGTGCAGGACGGCAGCCGGGAAGCACTTTTTAAATTCAGCTTTTTTTCTATTTCTTTGCAGAATCCCCGTAAGGCTCGAGTGACCCGTAAGTTCATCGTAGTGGAAGGCCTCTACATCAACACCGCCGATATCTGCCCTCTCCCTGAGCTGGTAATCAGGACACACACACACACACACACACACACACACACACAAACACACACATTGGAAGACTTCCTGTAAAAACACACACCGCAGTCGGAGGCTACAAATAGCACAAAAGCACCTCCAAATACAGGAGACGTGGTTTCCACCTGTACCTAATTCCTGCATCTGCGAATCCTCCAGGTGAAGCTGAAGTACAAGTACAAGGTGCGGATCTTCCTGGAGGAGAGCATGTCTTTCGGGGTTCTGGGAGAGCACGGCCGTGGAGTCACTGAGCACTTCGGGGTCAACGTGAGTACAAGGGCGTTGTTTACTCCAGTTCCTATTTTAGTGTTAGAAATTAATATAAAGCAGTGTTGTTCGCGGTGTCTTTGACATCTCTGACTTTGGTGTTTTTATGTAAATATGGCGTCTACGGCAGGATGAGACATCCTACGGAGGGGTTTCGTGAACGACCCTGTGTACACACTCTACCAGGTTTGGCATGATTTAAAGTGTGTCCGTCACGCCTCTCTCATCCATGCAGATCGACGACATCGACCTGATCAGTTCCAACATGGAGAACGCCGTGGCGTCCATCGGAGGCTTCTGCTGCGGACGGTCCTTCGTCATCGATCACCAGGTAAAAAAATCCCTTCTCAGACGGCACAAAATTTTTGACTGACAAGTGAGTAGTTATTTCCCTTTTGTTTTACACGGCCGTGAAACAAGCATTGAAAAGAGACTTAACTTAACTAACTTAATCATTTGATATAAATGTAAACACCACAGAAAATATTTTGCTCCCTTTTTATTTCCTATCACATTCCTGGTCCTTTTCTGACCACATACTTATTTTTAATGCCGGTTTCTAAATCTCTTCTTGCTACAGACTCATTTTTGATACATTTCCTGCTGATTTTGGGTGAATTGTCATTATCTGTTGATATTAAAGCGAACTTGTTTTCAAAGCAAGGAGATGTACAAAGGGTAGGAGAAAAATCATACAAGGAATGGGCCTCAACAAAACCAAAACAGTGGTATTATTTCTGGTTAAAATGTTAGCACCATCAGATTGTTATATTATTGTATGATTTGATCACATACAGTTCAGTGTATGTAATGCGGTTGACCAGATTACTGCCTCGTTTTTTGTTTTTTTTATCTGCAACCAGAATCCAGGGTTGTCTTTAAATCCTGATTCTGAGCTGTTACAGCACACCGGAAATGCTTATTTCTGTTAATTAAAAAACTCCCACGTGTGTTGTCAACACCTCCCGCTGCCTCTCGCCGCGGTTGTGTTCGGATCCCGCTAAGTTTCTCGCCGTTCCGCAGCGCCTGTCTGGCCAGGGCTACTGTTTCTCTGCCTCCCTGCCCCCGATGCTGGCTGCTGCCGCAATAGAGGCCCTCAACATCATGGAAGAGGATCCAGGTAGGAGGAGGCTCGATTCCTCTTGAGCTTAGTTCACTGGAAAGCGCTTCTGACTGATCGCCCATGTGTTTTGCAGATATTTTCACTGTACTGAAGAACAAATGCAAACATGTTTACCAGTCATTACAGGGGTAAGTTTGAAATATGGTTTATTATTTTTACTGCTGTCACCGCCGGCTTGGTGTAATTGTATCTGTATGGATGTTAACATTTGGAAACTTTAATAAGCAATTACATCCTCTCTAAACAGGGTGATTTAAAATCACTTGGGGTCAACTAAAGCAGCCGTGTAAATGTTAATAATCCAAACCATCATAATAAAGCAAATAGCAAACATTTATACTTTGATAGGTTTGCCACGTCTGAGCGAACTTGGCAATAATCTCTCACTAATTTGATGGTGACATTCTCCCCCGTGTATTTGAAAGAGTTTCTTGTTAGGAAATATACCAAGGATTTAAACATTGTCATATAACGGCTATCTCTCCCAAACAATTTTCGTTCCATAAAATAAACATTTAATGAGAAAAATGGTTCACTAGAATACCTTGAATAAAAACATAAAACCATAATAATATGTCTTTCTCTTCTAAAGTTTATTTTTACGTGAGGTCGGTGTTGGTGGATGAAATTTCTTGAGTTTGAAGGTTTTTGAGCAAAGTCTGAAAGTCAGTCTGACGATTTCTTATCAGAAAAGCCATTACTGGGTAAAGTCGCCCAAAACAGGGGTTCCGAAATTACTTAAATAATAACAATAAAAGCTTTATAACGCACTTTGTAACGCACTTTACAGAACGATAGGACACGCTAAAAACGAGGAATGAGACTGAAAGGAGTTCCATTAAAAGATAAGAAGAGCTGACTTGGATTTAGGAATGGAATAATAGCAAGTGAAATAATTAAATGAAATCAAGCAGTCTCGGTACAACCAGCTCATGCTTTCAGATAGAAAGGGGTTTGAGATGAGTCTCCAAAGAGCTGCCTTATTTGCTCAAGCAGTAGATCTGCAGCCTCGGGGCTACGATGTCTCAGGCTTTCCATGCTTCTGCTTTAAGCCCGGACCTTGGATTGGGGAATGTAAATAAATAAATAAACGCTGCCTGAAAATCTCAATATCCGCGGGTTCATAAGAGGTTTAAAGGTCTGAAAGCAAATCAAAATCGAAGAGAACCGTAAAAGAAATGAGCAAGGTGTTTGAAAATCACTCCTCAAGTCAAAAATGCTTGCTTCAGCCTTACTTTTTTTGCCTTAATGAGGACATGAAGTTAGAGAAGAGGATACAGAGAATAGGGTTAGATAGAGGAGGTTGATTCGCTTTGGCACTCCTGAGAGGAGCAGACGAAAGGGAAGCGAAGAAGATTTTTGTCTTGATGTGCCGACACAGGTCTCACCGGTCAATGGCAGCATCTGCTTTGTCATACCTGCATCCTATCATGAGCAGTTCTGTGCGGTTATTTCAGTGGAAATACATCACAGGTATCCTAGGGTTTGTCACTCGAGAAGCCCTCGAACAAACTGAAGGATGAAGAAAAGGATGTGACTGGTTGAAATCACCTGAGGGGTGATTATACAATGAAAACATAAAGGGTCCTGATAATGACCCCTGAGGTACTCCCCACTTCACTTGATATTGGAGAGAAATTCCTGTGTGTTTCTTCCGCAGTACCGGCTGTGACCATCAGGTGACTCAGTCCACCTAACATGCGCAATAATCAGCCGTGATCTACGTGCTGCTCCTCAAGCAGCACGTAGGTCCAGAGTCATTCCGAAGTGGCCAGTGATTCTTATCAGGAGTCGCTCGGTGCTCGGCGCTGTGGTGTTAATGAAAGCCAGGCTGGAATTTTTCAACAATCTTATTTTGTCCCGCAGCAGCCAAAAAAAAGAAGAGAGGAAAAAAAAAAAAGAAACGCTGTTCGGAATAAATTTTCTTCAGGGAACTGCAGGATAAAAGGCAGCTTAGAGAGATGACGGTTATTATGAAGGCTGGTAGGGAACGGGCCCAACACCAGCTGCCTTTTTAAAGTAACGTGGGACATTAGCGGTGGACAGCTGGTGGAAATTGAAAGCAACTGGGGGCCTAATACGATCCATTACTGCGAATCAAAATCTACTTGTAATTATGTCAAGGGAGCTGGAGGACACTGTCCTCTGGGAATGCGATTTCAGGCTGACTAACAAAAGGAATCATAATACTGGTGCACAAGTTCTTCACAGGGGATTTTTGAGGAGATATGAGGTCTGATTTACTCCAGGTTTCCAGCAAAGTAGGATTTAAGAAAAAAAAAAACAACAACTTCACGGTCAGAAACCGATGGTTGGCTCACTGATTGGCCAGAGGTTTTTTAGAAGAAATCATAATCGGTGTGGATGGGAAGAAATCAGGGCTAAAGATCAGAGGAGATGACGTAAAGAGCCACGCATTCATAGTATCTAATACAAAAATCCAAATATTCTGCCAGTTGTTCTGCTACTTTTATCCTGCTGGACTCACTTTCTCTCCCTCCATTTGCCGATTTGTGTGCCATTTGTGTCTCACCTGTCTTGCTCCAGGACCCCGGGCCTGAAGTTAGTAGGCGTCCCGTTTTCCCCGGCTTTTCACCTACAGCTGGAGAGAAGTTCAGGCTCCAGAGAGTCGGACATGCAACTGCTCCGCTCCATCGTGGACTACGTGAGTGTTGGTCCTGTCCGGCAGAATACACCTCATCAGATACCCTTCCAACGTTAGCTTAAACCAGCTGACGGGGGGAAGAGCAGTGCTTCAATAAAACGTCCACAGTTCCGATCAGTTTTTATCGATTTCCTGCAAGAGGTGCTGAATTATTCTGTCTGCTGCTGTTAAAAATGTTTTGCTTTCTTTTTTGGGGGGGAATCAGTCTATCGACAGAAAAATTCACCCGTGATTTTGCAATTAGAGCTTAATTCCTTGCATTTTTCAACCTTTTGCTGAGCTCAGGACGATTCCAAGGGGGTAAAACACCCTACAGTCAATAGAGCTCAGACTGAAGCAGCCAGAAAATGAACAGCCCATTTTTCTGGATCCCGGCACCTGCCTGTGCCGTTGTGTGCGCTCAGCGTGTCACCGAGGCTTTCGTCTGTTCGCTTTCAGTGCATGGACAGGCAGGTGGCCCTGACCCTCGCCCGATACCTGGACAAGGAGGAGCGATTCCTGCCCCCGCCCAGGTAAGGCCCTGCTTTGTAACTCCCGTAGCTGCACTCCAAGCCCGGTGTAGAGTAAACTTCCGTTTGTGAGGACACGCAGGCGGACGGCACAGAATCGTTTGACGAAGCTCATCGCTGGAATTTTCACCAGCCCTATTATTTTAACGTCCCTATTCATTTTTATTTTTAGCAACTTGCGCAGTTGAACCCTGCATTCACTACAGGAGTGTCGTGCGAGACAAGAGGAGGCGGATTTTTTGTGTTTATTTTTAATTTAAAAAATTGAATTGAAATAAACAGGCGGCCCGGTTGGCTAGCGCTTCTGCCTCACTGTGAGAAGGTCCCGGGTTGGATTCTGACAGGAGGAAATGATTGGCTGCGGCGACTCCTGAAGGGATCAGCCCGAAGGAAAAGAAATCTGAGGCAGCTGTGCTCTTTTATGTGATTGACATTCATAACTTCAAGAACAGGATGTGAAAGTTTGACAAACAGCCTGGTCTGACAAGAGAGGAATCCGAGTGCTTAAACATATTTAGACATACAGACCAAAATATTGGGGGGCGGGGCTATTGATATAAACTGTTCCTCCGTCGCTCCCCAGCATCCGGGTGGTGGTGACCGTCCAGCAGACGGAGGAGGACATCCAGAAGGCTGTGCTGAATATCCAGGAGGCCGCTGAGGTCGTCCTGAAATGACAGCAATCGCGGTGTTGATCGTTAAAACACAAAAGAAGCAAGACGTCACTGGAGTCCACTCTGTGGACGTGGTAGGACTTCACTGTGAGGCTCATGGCTCCCACACAGACGGAGCTCTGCACACTGAACTTTAGTGATGTACACACTCTTTTTTTTTTTTATCACTCATCGTTTGTTTCTTATTAATGATTCGCCTTAATTCTCATTTATTATGTCTCACACATGTGCTATGTATTGTTTGTTGCTATGAATGTACCTGACAGCAGTCGTCAATGATGAGGATAACATAATAAAATCTGTTATAGCGTGCTTCTCTTAACCGAATCTCAAATCTAGTCAGCCCTATTGTAAAAAAGTAAAAATAGAAGATAAAGTCATCCAAAATGTTATTTGAAACATCAACAAAAAAATCAAGCATAGAAAAAAACAATAAGCCAATGTTAGCGGTTCTTCAGAGACGAAGTTTCCAAATAAACTTCTCATTCGATTAGTGGTTGGTTTCCGATTTTCCGGTTTCACGTGGCTCTCCCGCTGTGAAGGATGGCACATCCTCTCTACTTCATCTTTAAGACCTTCCGTAACGCCACAAACACTGGCCCTGCTTGTCTCTTACCATTTGTTGAGCTCTGTGCATTGTGTTAGCTTTAGCTGTTAGCTCCCAGTAGAAACACCCTGCAGCATTCCTCTCAGAGGACAAATGTCAAACACAGAGTAAGTGGCTATGGTGCACTCCGAAATATTTTAGGGAAATTTTAACATTAAACAAATATTGAGGGCAGGAGTACCTTTTTAAATGTGTTAATGGCTGACGTGCCCTTCACTCCCCGAATACCATTACATCCCAGATTTGTCGTTATCAAGCTTTGCCATTCATCTTTTTACACCCTTTGAGCCAGGCCGACAGAGAGGGACATCTCGGGGTCAGTGGAGAGACAAAGCGTGGCTCCAGAAGCTCGCAAAATTAGATGTAAAAAAAAAAACCCAATATCCCGAGATGCGACCCCTGAGGAACGCGACAACAAACATACTGAATGAATGTTGCGGTTGCGGATAGAGATCGTTGTAGTTGTAGGGGAAGTTGTCATGATGCCGCCTGCTCCCCCCATCCCCCCCCCCCCCCCCCCCCCACCCCCCCCCCCACCCCAAAACAAACACAGCCAAACCAAAAAAACAAAAAAAAAAAACACAAAAAAAAAGACCCCAAAA
>CAAKHD010030647.1:209259-239259 GCA_901007705.1 Fistularia tabacaria
AAAAAAATGTGAAGGGGGGGGGGGAAAAAAAAAAAAAAAGCCCTGCGCAAACGCCGGGGGGGGGCGGGGGGAGAAAAAAAAGGGGGGAAAGACACAGGGGGGGGGGGGGGGGGGGGGGGGGGGGGGGGGGGGGGGGGGGGCGTTTCTGGACTGTGGAACCGTTTCCTCCAACAAGAAGGTGCTCTGGTTTGGATCAAACAGGGGCTCTCGCTACGAGAAGGTGACCAACACAGTGTTAAACATCGTTGTCCTTTTCCAGTTATGTTAATCGTTAACACACCGCAGAGAGAGTGTGTGTGTGTGTGTGTGTGTGTGTGTGTGTGTGTGTGTGTGTGTGTGTGTGTGTGTGTGTGTGTTCGAGAGCCAGCTGCAGGAGAGGACCGGTGTGTTTTCATTTAGCCGACGTACCTTGCAAGCACCAGGAGCCGCTGCAGGGACTTTGCGGAGGATTGGTGGCGCGGGGAACGGTTCCTCCGCCGGCTGACGGGGCCGGGAAACCAAACTTTCCTCACTCTTTGTGGGAAAAGGATCGATGGATCCTTTCCGCTTCCAAAAATGGGCCTGATTTGAAACACTTGTATGTTGAAAGTGACTGAACTGGCTAAATTACCTCATTCTGGCCTTTTGGATCAAATCAGAAACAAACAACGAGGCTCAGAGGGTGAATTGAGGCCGATTCCTTTGTTTGTTTGTGCTTTGTTTTAACACATTTCAGTACCATTTTTTCTTTTTTTTTTTTTTTGGAGCGCCATTGACTCTTCACAGATACCCATTTATTCATTCATACATCCATTTATTCCTCAATGCCACCTCGGAAAGAGAAGAGGCGGCGCTCGTTTTTTTCGGAAAAGGCTGTGTTTTGCAGTTCGAGCCGTAAAAACATCTCGCGGCGCGAAGGAGGGCCTTGTGGCTGTGACGTGGTCCAAATCCCACTCCGACCCCGACCGCCTTCCTGCTCTTGGAACACTCTTTGAGGAAACCTGGAATTGTTTTCACAATGTGTGGTATCTCCTACCCTCCACCCCCAAAAGCCTCCGGTTCCCCCATCCATCCATCCATCCATCCACCCTCGACCACTAATGCATAGTTCACACTACATGGTTTTTGCAGCCCTGATCTTCATCTCGCCAGTGTTTTCTTTTTTCCGAAGGCTCGCCGACAACAGATCCGAGGCAAATCCTGAGCGCTGCGGGCGGACTGTTCAAACACGTCTCGCCCCCGCGTGACACCGACACGTCTCGGGTATCGCCCAACTTCAGAGCCTCGTTTTTCTTGAGGAAAAAAAAAAAAAAACGCGCGACGTAGGGATCGCCCAACACGCACACAGTGGGGTAACCGTGCCCAGGTTGGTCGCGCATTCTTTAAATTTTGCATGAGGAGGGATCTGCGGGGCAGGGAAAACCCCCTCAACCCCTCCCTTCACTTGTCGGGGCGAGAAAGGAAACATTGGCAACTCCGTTTATTCGTAAGACCGAAGCGGATGCCGGTTGGTCGAAAGCAGAGGCCCCCATAGGGTCCCTGCAAATTACAGCGCAAACAAATCTCTAATACAATAAAACTGAACCACATATTCACCTGTACATATAAATAAATACTTTTCTTTTTTTTTTGGATTGATTTTTACATATTTTTATATTGATGCTTGTATGTTTTTATTTTTTACCAACAAAAAGCAATTCCCCCTTCGCACTCAATGAAGCGATTCGAATGCAAAGAGTGACTGTTAGCCCGCCGCGCTTAGCAACTAAAGAAATCACTTACAATGTGCAAATGTGATTGTAGTCCGTCGAAAGGGGAAAAGCCTCCCGCTGTGACGCGCCTTCATTCGCCTTTACCGTGCGCATACCCACCCCACCCCATGTTTGCTCTGTGGATTAGCATCTAAGCCAGGCCTAGGAGACTTAAGCCTCACACACACTGAACATCTGAATGACCTTCAGGAAACCTGAAAACCTGGCTTTTGTAAACAAGTTCAGATTAGTCTGTTTGATCAACGCAACGCTAAGGCAGTAGTAGCAACCGCTGGCGTGCGTCTCGCACAGATCCACGTATTCTATATAGACCGTATATACTTATATACATATATTTAAAGATATAGGTGTAATGAAAGACGGGCTGCTTGAAGTGCAGCAAGATGTCCGTAAGCGAGGCACTTGCAGTGACAGCACTTTGAAATCCTTCCAACGCTAAATGTAGAGCCGCGGCGCCGAGCCACCGCTTCCAGATGGCCCGATTCTCTCGCTCCTCAACGGAGGAATTGACATTAGTTTGGAAATAACTTATCTTTCCTGTACTTTTCGAAACGGCGGTAGAATAATTTTTTTCAAAGGATCCGCTGGAATGTACGCTGCCTCGGAATGAGGATTCAAGTACATCCACGCACGGGGAAACATTAGGTTCTTATTTAAAGCCTTGTATCGGTTTCGTATAGAATGTAATCGAAAGGGCCTTTCAGGGTCCGCTGCGTTCATCTAGAAGCCTCCAAAAACAGCCTGATTCGCTAATTTCTGCTAAACCGCATGTTTATCAACCGTTTCTCAACTGGTTTTTTTTCTGTCCGCAGGTCACATGAAAAGGGTTTTTGCCAGCCGTACCGAGGCATCGCCTGCGCTCGCTTCATCGGCAACCAGAGCATATACGTGGAGTCCCTGCAGATGCAGGGCGAGAGCGAGAACCGAATCACCGGTAAGGAAAGCGAAGGACAGGAATACCTTGACTTGGGAGCTTAATTCGTGCCGCGACCGAGCTCGTAACACAGTTTGCCCGTAAATCAGTTACATTTCCCCGGTGGGATGAAGTTTCTGCTGCTTGTTTTTGTTGTGGTTTTATATAAGAGAAGTGTACTAAAGAAATAACAAGTAATATTTAAAAAAATTACAATACATAATTAAAGAGAATGTATAGAAATAAACTGGTTTTAATAAATGTATTTATCTTGAAGATCGCACAAAGATGCACTTTTTGTTTGCTCTATCGCCTAACTTAACTTACTGGTTGCACACTTAATGCTACAGTGTTTTGCTGAAAGTGACTTGCTACACTTTATCGCTAAACTTCATCTGGCAACAGAGTGAATTCCAACTTCTCCATGCTTTCTTGGAGAAGTCGACAACTCGCGCACCTCGCTCATGTTTTCCACGATTTCCGGTGGGCTGCCTCGTGGCGAGCGACGCGTTCGACTGTCTTCAAACACCACTTCACGGACGACGGCGGCCACGGCGGTGTCAAACGCTTATCCCGTTCGCTCTTAACTCAGATCCCAGCTCGTGTTGCGAAAAAAAAAATCGACCGAGCGACGTCTGGTATCTCAAAAAATTCAACTGTTGGTCAAGTGTAGTGTGTTCAACTCAAGCGCGCCATAACACCAGCTCCAAAGATGCGTCTGTTTCCTGATCGCCAGCTGCCTTCACCATGATCGGCACCTCCACCCACCTGTCGGACCAGTGCTCGAGGTTCGCCATCCCGTCCTTCTGCTACTACGTCTTCCCGCTCTGCGACGAGGGCTACCGGGGCCCCCGGCGGCGCCAGCTCTGCAGGGACGAGTGCGAGGCCCTGGAGAACAACCTTTGCCACGCCGAGTACACCATCGCCCGCTCCAACCCCATGATCCTCATGCAGCTGGAGCTGCCCAACTGCCGCCTGCTGCCCCGGCCCGGCACCCCCGACGCCGCGTCCTGCATGAGGATCGGAGTGCCGCCGGAAAAACTTGGCGCATGTGAGTCAGCAACTTTTAAAGACAAGCCGCTATAAGATAAGATAAATGAATATTTTATTGATCCCCAGAGGGGAAATGAGGGTGTCGCAGCAGCAGCAGGGGACGGACGACCGGTAACAAAAGACATCAAACAATAACAATGGAAATAAATAGAGACGTTAAAAAGGACAGAGACAACAACAGTAGAAAGATAAAGATAGATAACGAACAGCTCCGTGAGGACAGGAGTAAAGTGACGTGAGTGGGTTTAAGCAGACATTGGGACCGTTCAAGAAAACACCTTGAATAAATGTCGGTCCGCGTGGAATAAAGAAACAAGGCAGCGCACCTGCGTGTTGAATCCTCGCGAAGGTGTGGATTTCTTTGCATTGTTTGATTACAAGAATCACATTAATGACTGGTTAGTGCTTCCACCTCCCAGCAAGAAGGTCCCCTTTCTGTGCGGACTGTCCATGTTCTCCCCGTGTCTGTGTTGGTTCCTCCGGGTTCTCCGGGTTCCTCCCCCTGTCCAAAAACATGCTGGAGGTTCGCTGGAGACCATATTTGCCCAGATGTTTGAAAAAGAGAATGGTTGAACATCTATATGGCGTGCGAATGGACGAATGAATAGTCGTGTGTCTCTCTATGCGTCCCTGAGAGAATGAATGTTTGCATGTCTCTATATGGCGTGTGAATGAGCGAGTGAATGGTTGTCCGTTTCTATCTGTCACCCCGTCAACGAATGAGTGAATGGTTGCAAGTCTCTCCATGACGTGTGAGTGAGAGGATGAATGGTTATACGGCCTCATATGACGTTTTATATTCGTCGCTCTGTAAATGAGAGAGTGAATGGTTGTATCTCTCGATATGCCTCTTGAATGAATGAGCGTCCATATGGCATGGGAATGAATGAGTGAATGCTTGTATGTCTCTATGTGATGTGTGAATGACGGAGCAAATGGGCGGTTGAATGTCTCCTTGGGACTTGTGAATGAGAGAGTGAATGGTTGCGTGTCTCTTGAATGTGGCCCTGTGATTCCCTGGCGTCCGGTCCAGGGCGGATCCCGCCTCTCGGCCAACGAGAGCTGGGATAGGCTCCAGGAGTGCATGAATGAATGAAGGAATGAATGAAAGTTTTTTTCTCTTCCCGGTCTGCCTCGTAGACTCCCCCGACGACCAGAGCTGCTACAACGGGAGCGGGGCCGAGTACCGGGGCACCGTCAGCGTCACCAAGTCCGGCCACCACTGCCAGTCGTGGAGCGCCCAGTACCCCCACACTCACCACCTGTCCAAAGAATACCCCGAGCTGTGGGGGAGCCACAACTTCTGTCGGAACCCTGGGGGCGAGATGGGGGCGCCCTGGTGCTTCACCCTGAACCCCCAGGTCAGGATGGACCTGTGTGACATCCAGCCATGCAGTAAGTACAGTCATTGGTATCATAGGGTATAAAAAAACAACAACTTTTTAAATAAATTCAACTTAAAATACTCTCAAATTGACATTTTTAGTACACTGGCTGCTTGTAACAAAGTAGTCCGGTGCAAAATTGGCATTCATTCCCGCCTGTCCGTCTTGAAATGAAAATGTGCGAGAAACACATGTCAACGATTAGGCTGAGAAAACTGTCGGA
The DNA here is from genome assembly GCA_901007705.1 of Fistularia tabacaria. Taxonomy (NCBI): domain Eukaryota; kingdom Metazoa; phylum Chordata; class Actinopteri; order Syngnathiformes; family Fistulariidae; genus Fistularia; species Fistularia tabacaria. The sequence goes on from CAAKHD010030647.1 coordinate 214,585, forward strand.
AACCGTTTATACCTTCAAACTACGAGCACGTCCTCGGCGTGCACGGACTGACCCCGCGGGAGTCGAGCTATCGCGCCGTTCAGCCGCCCCGCCGCGATGATTCCCCGTTCTCGATTGTCCACCTTTGCAAATACCGATTAACTTATAACCCAGTGCTTCACATGCGTTCCTTTTGAAGTTAACAGAATAGCATCTTACCAAGATCAAGCGGAGGTCGCGTTCACCAAGCCGGCGAGTAAAATGTTATGACGTTTTGACAGCTCGGACGATTGTAACAGTACCCCGGGAGTTAATGTTGCGTGAAGCGTAGTTTCGCATTACGGCTGCGGGCTGGAAACGGCCTTCAGATTGCCGCGATGGATAGCGGGGGTTTTGTCGGCGCCGCATGGAACAGCTTAGTTTAGTGTTACCGGTCAGCGGCGCGTGAATGTCACATTGTGTTAACGCCAACTTCCCATACGGGACGAGGGATTTTTTTTGACGAATGTGTGAAGGAGACGTCTGAAATAATCCTGGTTCTGTTAAACCGAAGGGCAGATGTAAAAAAAAAAAAGAGGGCTGCAGTATATTAGCCTGTTATTGTACGCTTCTTATTTCAACATGTGCTATCTTCGCGTCCTGCCATCTTTGTTTTTACCTCCTCCAGAGCCTCCGGAGAACCCCAGGAAAGACATCCTTTTCATCCTGATCCCGGCGATCGCCATCCCTCTGGTGACCGCTTGCCTGTTCTTCCTGGTTTGCATGTGTCGCAACAAGCAGAAGGCGCCGAGCGACACGCCGCCGCGCTGCCAGCTCAACAGCTCGCCCACGTCGGACATGGAGCTTTCTCTGCTCGGTCAGCAGAAGCACCAGGTAAAGCCGACCAAAAAAACATCCCTTAACCTAATCGGATTTACCAATTAAAATCCTCCCAGAGCCTCTGTTTTTTTTTTTTCTCACACTCTCTCGTCAGTGATTAGCAATTAGCCGGCGGAGGCGAGCGGATTAGGGCGCGCATTTGCGGCAATTTGGTCTGGATGTCCGGACAAGGGAAGCTGAAATAACAAGGCCCTCGGAGCGAGATTTAACCGCTCCGTGTCTGGATTGCATGCGAGAATGGAAGGGCATCGCCTTGAAAATCCTGATTCTGCTTCTGTGTTTATATTTATTCAGACCTACTACTTAAAAAAAAAAAAAAAAAAAAAAAGCGAGACAAGAGAGAGCCTTTTCAAGGGAAACCTGAGAATGCCAGAAATTAATAACGGCCATTTATGGTCCGAGTCATAAAAACATCAGCTAGTAAAAACTTTCAAGTCGTCTGACGGGGGAATGAGGGGCTCTCAGTTCGGGGCTGCTCGCAATTCGTCCTGTTTAAAAGGTCAAAGAGTTGGATTGTCCCCCGAGCTGTGGGGGTTTGTGGGTAAATGTTTGTGGCCTGTGGTGGAGTGGGGATGGGCCCACAGACCCGAAACATGTACTAAGTTAATTCATTCATTCATTTTATCACTTGACAATGAGCGATGACTGGGGAGCAGCAGGAAATTGCATTATGAGAAACAATGAAAGTTAAATTAAAAAATTGAATGCAACTTTTCATTATTCATTCATTCACTCATCCATTCATTATTCTTAACGTCTAATGACGACATCAGATGTGCCGCCCCTCTCTCATTCAAACATACTCAATATTTAGAGTCTCCACATGACCTAGAGGGGAGCCACAGTGGCGTCGTTCTCCACGTGTGGCCCTGCAATCAACTGCCGGTCAGTCAAGGTTGTATCCCCTGGGCCCCCGAGTGCAGGACAGGCGTTATAGATAATGAACGAATAAATGAATGCATTAAATCCAACCGGTAATATTTCAACTGTCGTGCAATGGGATGCTGGGAAGATAAATATTCAGTCACAGAAGTGATTGAACTTCGGCAGTACCGTGTTCTGTTCCGAGCCCTGCCAAGGCAAGGAATCTGAGCTATCTAATTACCGGTCAGTTTCAAATACCACTACTCAGGTACTGCACGGGGACATTTGTCATCTGTTCTGAAGGCACGCGGGTATTCACTTTCTACCATTTTGAAATCGCAGGCCAAGCTGCGTGAGATCAACATCTCGGCTGTGCGATTCATGGAGGAGCTCGGCGAGGATCGCTTCGGCAAGGTTTACAAGGGCCACCTGTACGGCACCGCACCGGGCGAGCAGACCCAGGTCGTGGCCATCAAGACGTTGAAGGACAAGATCGATCCCGCGCTCACCGAGGAGTTTCGCCACGAAGTCATGCTCCGCTTTCACCTGCAGCACCAAAACGTGGTTTGCCTTCTTGGTGCCGTCACGAAGGAGCAGCCCATGAGCATGATATTCTCGTACTCGAGCCAGGGTGATCTGCACGAGTATCTGGTGATGCGCTCCCCGAACTCAGACGTGGGCAGCTCAGACGATGACAGGACGGTCAAGTCTACTCTGGAGCAGGCGGACTTCCTCCATGTCATCACACAAGTGGCCGCGGGGATGGAGTACCTCTCTGCTCAGCAGGTCGTCCACAAAGACCTCGCTGCCAGGAACATAATGGTCTTTGACAAGCTCAGCGTCAAGATTCTGGATCTGGGCCTCTTCAGGGACGTCTACTCCGCCGATTACTACAATCTGAAGGGCAGCGGCCCCTTCCCCATTCGATGGATGTCCCCGGAGGCCATCATGTACGGGAAGTTCTCCACCGACTCCGACGTCTGGTCCTACGGCGTCCTGATGTGGGAGACCTTCAGCTACGGCCTGCAGCCGTATTGCGGCTACTCCAACGCGGACGTGATTGAGATGGTGCGCAACCACCAGTTGCTGCCGTGCCCGGACGACTGCCCGGCCTGGGTTTACACCCTCATGCTGGAGTGCTGGAGTGAATTCCAAGCGAGGAGGCCGCGCTTCAAGGACATCCACACGCGCCTGCGCTCCTGGGAAAGTATCTCCAACTACAACAGCTCCGCTCAGACTTCGGGCACCAGCAACACCACCCAGACGAGCTCCCTCAGCACCAGCCCCGTCAGCAACATCAGCATGAGCACGGCAAACGCTGCGCGCTACACCAGCCCGAAGAAGGGCTCGCCCTTCCACCAGGCCCAGTTCATGCCCATGAAGGGTCAGATGCATCGGCCGATGGTGCCCCCGCAGCTCTACATCCCCGTCAACGGCTACCACCCCATGCCAGCTTACCCTTACCTGCAGAACTTTTACCCCATGCAGATCCCCATGGCCATGCCGCACCAGCCAATCCACCACCCGCCGCAGGTGGTGTCCAAACCCGGCTCCCAGCACAGCGGCAGCGGCTCGACGTCCACGGGCTACGTCACCAACGCCGTTTCCAATAATTCAGGGACGGAGCGAGCGGCTTTGCTAAGCGAGGACTCCAAGACCAACGAGGCGGACTTGGTCGACAGGGCCTCCGCCGGAGAGCTGCAGCCCAACGAGCACTTGTCGGTGCCCGAAACGGAATTGCTCGGCGACAACGAGCATCAACAGACTGATGAACTGGTGATCCACCTGTCGGACACATAAGTCTAGTTGAGCGTGATGGACGGTCAAGGTGATTTTTTTTTTTTTTTTTCTTCTAAGCTGTTTGCTGTTGTTTCAGTGGGCAGCGCAAATTGAAGGGAGCTCTTTTGCAGAACAGTGACTGAATGTTTTGATAGTAAGGCCTAACTTTGGGTGACAAGTGACTCACTTCACCTTTTAACCATCCTTCCATTGTTGACCTGTTTTTTTTTTTTATATGTGGACCATTCAGAAAAACAATGCCTAAACGTTGCTGCGCGACCCGAACTTGTGATTTTAGCTGCCACCCGGTCTGCTCCAGCGTGCCTGGCGGGGGGGACATTTATCTCCAGTTCACTGCAGCCTCGCCCCATCGGTGGGAACAGGGAGATTAACGGCCCAGGAGACGAGCCCACACCTTCGACCAACCGGCTTCCGGGAACCGGACGCGATCCCGGGTCGTCTCTGCGACGGACGTCGGTTTCGCTGATCGAGGACAAAGTTGAGAGAGGTTGTTGCAACTGTTGAAACTCAGAATGTATGACGAATAGAGCGAATGTGCATTGTTATAGTTCGTATTTCGAGTCAATGGTTGACTTTGCTAACTCCCAGAGAAATACCCTTGAAAAACACAGTACGTCTATCCAACAACACTACGAATGATTGTATCCTGTTTTGTGCGTCAGTTCTTGTCAGTGGAGTGACAAATGTCGCTTAACTTCACGTGCCTTACTCCACCACCACCACCAATCCCATACTTCAATTTGGATAACAAAGATGTACAGATTTGTAATTTATGTGCTGTAATTTGAACATTTAATTTGATTATGTATAGTGTTTGGGTTTTTTTTCAATATTTGTGAACATGGCGGAGCACGGTGTTGAAACGTTGTCTTTGCCACCGGACGTATGCTTCTTTTAAAACTGTTGTAACATGGCCAACATATCGTGCACATTCCTTTATGGAGTTATCCAATAAAGTAAAAGTAAATGACACTGTTTGTGAAATAGTCAATTGGTTTTGAGCCCTCCAAGGTCGGTGGTCCGATTCCCGGCTCCTTCATGTCTTCACGCTGAGGAATCCACAAGCGAGAACTCCCAAGTTGCTCCCAATGTTCTGGTTTGCGCCTCGCATGGCAGCTCCATGGGTGAATGCGCTCTAGGGTAAAGCTGCCCATTCATCAAAAGATTCGGAAAACACTCATGGAAAACTGTCGAATCACTCCTTCTCACGTCTAAAGACAAGTTTTTAGTCGCAGCAGCAGTCGAGATTTTACAAGGACTGTGAATCTTACCGGGTCACGATTTACAAGACTACAGCTAGATTCTTTCAGCACATTTATCCCACCATGCAATGTTTTGCCCGGTTATTTGCAGAGCCTCTGCTATTTCAGTCCGTCTCTTTTCCTTCTCCGCTCCGCAGTGATATGTCGGGGAATTGACATCGTACAAGCAGGGCTGTTCTGCCCACAGAACCGCCATCCGCACCTCTTTCTGGACGAACCGTAACCGACCGGGACGTCCTTTTGCCGTTCTTTCATTGTAGTTTAAACTTCAATGATGAGGTCAAAGATAGGGGCAAAGGGAAGAAGGAAAGACGGGGTATAAATACAAAACAGGAGGCAATTAAGCACACCTGGCCAGAGGCTGGAGATCACTTGGCCTGGAAGCCTGAGGTGGGACACACACACCGACCCATCACACACACTCACAGACACTCAGACAGTAAAACAAGACACAGCAGGAGGCGCTTGACAGGTCAGAAACCTTGTCTATCTTTTTACGAACCGTCTGAATTTAGTTGAAAGTGTGATTTAATTTCCGCACCGCTGAAGATATAAAATTATCATCGCTTCCCAAAGCCTCACTTGACAAAGTCGGACATCGGAAATGAAAGCATCAATTGACAACGGAGAAACCGTAATTGGTTTAAAAATTCCATGTTTTTGTTTTTTTTCCAACTTTGGCTTCTTAATTTGATTACTCCCACCTTTGTAGACCAGTTGCAGTTCATTTTTAACGTAATGGCTTGAGATAGAAAAGATAGAATAGACACTCAAGTTACTGCAGTTTTATGTGCACAGTAAATGACCACCATGTCCAGGGTTGCATAGTGACATGTTTTCTACGCATACTGTAAATTTGCACGTTTATTTTGCAAGGCATTGGCATGTGTACGCCGAGGACTGTTTAATTTCTACCACGAATCAGCATATCATCCATTGCAAAATTACCACAATTTCATTTTGGCACAACGAATGTTAAGGTGATATAATCCGAAACCAGGGTAGATACAATGATTGTTGGTAGTACAGCATGACAGGAATATGTAATGTTTCAGTGTAGACCTTTTCGTTTTAGTTTTAAGAAAACTGTGAGTCAATATGTAGTGAGTGAAGGGGCACTCTGCGAGCATGTATTGGTAGATAGCGCCCCCTAGTGGACATGGATCTAACTTTCTCGACTGCTGGCAAAAATCAGGTCATGATTGCAGTCAAATGAATCACATACAAGTGTATATAGCTGATACTGATTTATCATTTCTTAAGGCGTGAATATGTAATTTATTTGCTAGGGATTCATTCAGTGTTTCACATTAAAATTCATAGGTCATGCACGAAGTGATCGCTGACAACCCCAGTCATTCTAAAAAAAAGTGTCACATCAACACAAATGAAAGAGAGCATGAAATCATTACCCTGCAGATAAATGTGTACAACAGCTTCCTCTGTGCTCACAGCATAATAAGAGTACAGTGACTCTGAGCTGACTTAGACTCATTTTAACCTTTAAATACACGTTCTAATTTTAGTTTGCAAATGTCGCTGTGGTGGAAGGGACATTACAACCATGACAAAAGTACACATGTGAGGCAAAGGTTTCCTTGGCCTGAGATCATCAGTCTCAGCTCCTCCGACTAAGAAGAAAGAATCCTAAAGAATCCACAGAACCAACCAGTGGAACCAGTCTTACTCACACACGTAATGTGATGCAATGCAACTGTTAAGTGCACGTGTTGCTCACTCTCCTGAAGCTGCACAGAGAATGGGAACAGAAGGATGCATTTCAACTACTTCCATTTGATGGCAGCATTCATCTGTGAAACACGCAGCATTTTATCTGACTGAGTGTTTGCTATCAGCATCACATGGCTGTTTTCTATTGCAACTTTGTGGTTGGTACTGTTGAGCCCGTATGGCTTTCATAATGAATTGGCAACACTTCAGTCTATGGGAGGGTGTGTCTCAGATTCGTAATACAGTTACAGAAGTGCGGTCCAGTAGGCATTGTAAACTTTCAGAGGCACTGACATGAGTGCAGGCTCTGGTATGCTGCAGTCATTTTAACACCTAACCCTTGACATTTACAGGACATGGGCTTTCCAACAGTGAGTTGCATCGAATCATCGAGAATGAACATGCGAAGTTTAAGTGTTTATAATAAGTGTATAATAAATCAGGAATACCATGTATACTTTGATGTTAAAGTTTATGGTTTTGGCCTCTCATGGTATTTTTTTATTTAGTCTAAAGTAGGGGTTTGTGAATGTAGGAGATCAAAACCATTTCATGGGAAACTTTATCTACTGTTAAGACCTCGTAAATAGGGCTTATGTGATTTATTACATAATCCAAATTTCATGAGTTTTCAGTTTTTCTTGTTTTCAATGTCTTTGTCATAAATCAATAAATATTTCAGAAAAGGATTTTTTTGCAATCAGAGACTGGTCACAATCTCCCAGTCCTATCTGAAACGAGGGGGGAGGATTACATTTCGCCGAAGTGTAATACTGATATCAACTGAATTCACCAGAGCAGGAAAAAAACACTGTTAATAGTGAAGTATTTTGTGCAAGGTTCAATAAACATGACTTTAACGTACTGGATGTGGAAAGCCTAATATTTGTTATAAATGATTATGAAACTCCAAGTTTCGCCGGGTCTGCTTACGACAGGGGTTCTAGAAAGTCTCTGAGATGAGAAGTTCCGAGTCCATTGGCCCTGAAGGACCATTCACTGTATGAACGAGTTTCTTCCACAAGGAAGCTGATAGTTTTACTTTGAAGAATTTCTTTGTAATGCAAGTGTGTGGCATACTTGAAAAATGTGCTTTCGGCGGAGTGTCTTTTTTCCGTAAATATAATTTTTTATGATTTAAAGCAGACTTTATCCTGCACAGTTCTGTCACATTGAAGACAAGCAAGATGCCGGAGGTGCGAGACGCCTTATCGTCAGTGACCGTACATTGAGGAGTCATGAAAGTTTCTTGTTGTCACAGAAGCTAATCACTGATTCAATACTTATCCGACACCCCGGCTATTGAGAGACGTGAGTCACCACAAAAAGTAGCCAAAATTATTTTACAGGCTTGAATATCTTTATTCTTAATAACGACGGTGGCTGAACGAATATCAAGTAGTTCTGCATTCTGTAAACACAGAATTTGCATAAATGATTATCAAATAAAGAGTAATCTTCTCTCTGAAAAAAAGTGGGTTGTGAGTTTTCAGGTTTATATTTAGCCGAATTTCTTTAAAAGAGGATCCCTTTGTTTACACTTGTGTCCTTAATATTAGTTTTCAATTGAATCGACCTCAAGCAACCACACACACAAGTTACACATGACGACATGCATCCTTGCGCGGGGGGCGGGCTCGTTTCGCTGAGGCCGCGTCTCATTGGCCAAAGTTGGAAAATGCTGAGTTCCGATTGGCTCCCGTGACCGTCACTCCGCCCCCGCTGCCAATGCACTTAACCACTGACCTACTAACACAGATCCATGAGTCAGGAGCCACCTTGAGAGGAAAGAGCCGTAGGAGGAGAGAAGAGGTACTCCGCAACTTGTCGGAATTTATCGCCACAGTTACTTCCTTATAAGCTGATGGAAACCTGCATCGTTGACCCATGCATGATCCGCTGTGGAGAAGGACGCAGACCCCTCCGCCCAGTTGACAGAAAAGGTACAGTTGTGATATGAGATTGACATAAATCCAATTTTACCATTCCCATGTATGTCTCCCGGAATCGTGTGTTCAGGTGCAGTGAGCCGCGTTAGTTAGCTTGTTTTTTTTGTTTGTTTGTTTGTTTCTTTTGCTCGAAACTCGCCGTCAACTAAAAGTAAAAAATTAAAAAAATATCCTGTTTTATAGTCACGCCAAACCTCCCAAAGTGGCGACTTTCAGCCCAAAGACGCGTTCATTTTGTTATGAAATTGGCTAATTCAGTGAAGCGAAAGCTAGCTAGTGCCGCACAAGCTAGTGGTCCCTATTAGGGTCATGTATTGAATTTATTCAGTCACGTAGGCCTGGTTAGCGGTGGCAGGGGATTGCGACAGTGTTGTAACCCCCCACCCCCATCCCCAAAAAACTGCCTGTATCACGGCCCCCGTGGCAGCCGCCGGCGTGTGCCCCCCCACCCCCTTTCCCTGTCCCCTCCCCCAGTAAGTTACTTCGCCGCGGTAACGTTTCAGCCGCTCCACTTCAAAAGTAACCGATTACTTTTCCGGGGCGTAGATGGATGCCCGAGCTCCGGCCGCCCGTGTCATGAGTAAGCGAGGCAGTGATGTCATGATGAGAGTGAATGCCCCACATTGTGTTAGCCTAGCTAGCCTGCCACCGTTAGCTACATCCACTTAGCCCCCCGCACCCCCCGCTCAATGTTTGCTCCCAGATGGGTTGATTTCAGCACACAAAGCAAAACGAGCCGCATTGTTATTGCCACACAGGCAAATATTGCATAATGTCTGCAGCCGTAGAAATTACTGGCAGTCAGAGGTAGGGGGGGTGGAGGAGGAGGGCGGCGGAGTCGGGGGTGTGGGGTCGAGGGGGGGGTTGTTGTGTAATCCCGGGACAATGAAGGAATCTGGGGAAATGGGACGTGTCTGTGGGTCGTGTCCGACCCCCGCGTGTATCGACCCGCTCCTGCTGAACCGACGCTGAACCCTCCCCGCGGCGCCCCCACCGTCAAGTTGCAGTCATATTTCATTTTTTTAATTTTTTTTTTTTTTTTTTTTTGTTAAATCACGTGTGATCCAAATATAGCCGTGATGTCATGTGTTAGCGCGTTAGCAAAGACAAAAGGGGAACGTCTGTCCCCTCTTCGTTGCCGGCCGTGGGGCGCATGTGAGCCAGACCTTCCTCTTCCTGCGACTGTTATGAAAGAGTCCCTACAAAATAAGGGTTGTCTTTTGTGTATGTCTTCCCGCCCCCCCTCCCCAAACTCAAGCAAACAGTTTCCTTTTCAGAATGAATCTGATCAAGAAAAGAATCCTCCCAAAATCCAAATGAAACAAGATAAGTCATCCGTGAGTTTTGTGTTAATGCTCACCAGCCATCGGTGATTGCTCCCTTGTCGCTGATAACTGTGAAGATAATTATCCAACGTGTTCGGAAAACCATAGCAAATTGCTCCAGATTTATTTCATTACCACGTCCGTCAGTTTTCCCCAGATCTTTGAGGAAGGCTTGCATGGGCGTGTAGAATATCCCAGAATTCTCAGTGGTGCTATGTCTGGGATGAATGAAGTCATAAAAGTATTCCCATTAAATCATAAAAACAAAACCGAATTATTGCCCCCCGGTGCTTCATTAGGATTCCCGAGGAGAAAAATAGTGTGCATTTCACAAAAGTAAATAGGGCAATTTATTGAAATCGCAAGTAGATCTAAGAAGTGGAATGGATTTTTTTGGTATCATTCTCAAAGGTCGTTTATTGAGCAAGTTTGGTCTGAACATTATAAAAGTTTCTCTAATCATTGACCTGCTCTGTGTTTACTAACACGGAGGAGAAGTCCAAGCTCAACACTGTTATTACCACAATTGTGACCTTGATTCTTATAAATGGACATCCATCCGCAGCAGGGATGATAACAATTAGGTGTGCGTATGTGAAGGAGAGGGTGCTCCTCTGACACCGGGCCTCAGATTACAGGCTGTTTTTTTTTGTTTTTTCTATGTTCTAGCCTCAGCTGGGCCACGTGTTATGATTTCAGCTGTATGTAGTCCTTTGTTCCTTCCTCTGACTGTACGGGAGCTTGGAAGCCCAAAACGGGCCGAAAGCCTGACTCACTGCTCACCTCATAGCAAGGCCTGGAAGCCCGGAGTAGAGAATAAACTTCAGCTGCCATCTTTAGGGTGGTGATCACCTTCGATAAGTATTTTTAGAGCGTTACCAGATTTTCCAAGTCTAATGTTTGGGAAGGAAAGGGTTTTTATGTTGACCGGATTGCTGCCTGTTATATAATTTTACAAGATTGAACATTGATTGCATCCCCTGATAAAACTCTTTGTTTTTTCTCAATAGTAAAATCTGCAGATTAAATGATCAGACTTTACTTAAGCTGATATTGAAAACCGCTGTTTTACATAAATTCGTAGCGACCGACACGAGCACTGACGAACGAGTTGTATCGTAGTATTATTTATTGCTGTGTTAATGCTTCATCCTAAGAGCCGTGTAATGACAGCTATCCATCCATCCATCTTCTTCCGCTTATCCGCAATGACAGCTTTGAGACAAAATCAAACTCAAAGCCGGTTCACTATGAAGCATTTGGATTTCCTACTTGCAAAGAGGCAGTTTGTAATCATGCTCACTTCTGATGTCAGTTCTTAATTATCTCCCTTTCCAACACTTCTTCCCCAAGCCAAGCGATCATTTGAGAGTCGTATCATATCAGTGGATGTGAGATCTCCACCGCGATGGAAACTTCATTAGCCGTTTCATGGGAAGTGTATTGAAATGCTAAACTCATCTTCGGGGAAGGGATTCAGGGATTATTTTCAGCCAAAGTGAACCTCAAACAGCTTTCTGTCAATAAAGGAATAAAATTTTGATTTAGCCAAAACATAAACACTGATGTCTGCATAGCGCCTTAACCACCATGGCTACTAGCGCTCTGCAAAGCTGCCTAGCAGGGCCTTCTATCATCAAACAGGATTAGTGTGGATGCGAGTTACCTTCAGATAAAACACAGTAGTCTACACATCACAAAAGTTGTTCACCTTTCTTTGTCGCTGTGGTAACTGTTGCTGTAGAGCTAACATGACGCAGACCCGGTTAAGGTCTAGATGACAGATTAAAATGTGTGAAAGCGCCTTCTGACCAATCTGTGTAAGTCAGATGAATTCGCTCTGTAGATTTCAGGTCCTGTTGTCCATGTAAGTAACACAAGTTGTTCCGTTCCCAGAATGTTCAGGTTAGGCTGATTTATTTTTGTTTCCACTCTGACAGACTTTCTGTGGAATATTGGAATATCAGTCTGTCGGGGCAAGTCCTGAGATTGCCCTCTCCCCTCACAGATCCAGACATGTTTTCGGATGTACTCTCAACCAGACACTGAATCTCAAGAAAATTACAATCAAGAGCAGAATCCATGAATTAATCAGAACCTAAAGAAGACAAACACATTGCAAGTACTTTCAGTAATTTCAGTGGAATGAAAAATGTATCCGGACCTTTTAGATGGAAATAATTTATTAAAAAAAGGAAAGTGTAAGACCCATAATTACAGGAGAAAAACTACTTAAACAGATGTGTCATTGGAGGGCCGGCTAACAGCTTTTTGTTCTGATAAATACTCCTGCAGCTCTTTTAATCATTTCATTTTTTTTTTTTTGCACCAAATCATTAAAAGCAGTATCAATTCATAGAGTATCAATAATCACCGGCATAATTTTCCATAAAAAGATTAAGATAGCCATCAATCATGCTAATGCACCTTTTCTTTCCTGTGAAGCATCGCAACGTTTTTCAAAAGTATATTGGATTTGCAAGGGGCCGCGGCCTTATAATAGGCCTGAAATGGATGTTTGTCTGACACCGCTAATTAGAGCCTCTTTATCTTCTATTACACAGATTTCCTCAAGCGCCGTGGATTAACCCCTCGTGAACCTCACTATCACTGCATATCAGCATTATGGTGTACAGCTAAGGAGCTCTGAGCAGAGTGACCGCAGCGAATCCGTGAAAATATGCAATCAATCAAGCAGGAGGTGGACTCCAGCGAGTCCTACAGCGGAGACGATGCCCTCGTTCTGGCCGTGGCCTATCAAGGGGCAAACAGGGACCTAATGGGCAACAGTATTTCCGGTATGCCGTTCAAGGCCAAAACTACCTGTCGCAGGAAACGGGAGTTCATTCCAGAGGAGAAGAAAGACACCCTTTACTGGGAGCGGCGTCGCAAAAACAACGAGGCGGCGAAGCGCTCGAGGGAGAAACGGCGCATCAACGACATGGTGCTGGAGAACAAGCTGATGGCCCTGGGGGAGGAGAACGCCTCCCTCAAGGCCGAGCTGCTGTCGCTGAAGCTGAAGTTCGGCCTGGTGAGCTCGGCCGCGTACGCCCAGGAGGTCCAGAAGTTGTCCGGCTCCACCGCCCCCAACCTGTACCAGGAATTCGTCACGCCCGGTGCTGGACAAGGCTCCTCCAGCAGGGACCCGGAGCCTCTGCACATGCGCAGTAGCTGCATATCAGTCATCAAGCATTCACCTCACATGCCCAAGACGTGTACTGCAACTCAGGGTAGCTTTAATATCTGCAGGAGCACAGAGGTCAAGCAGGAGCCAGCAGAGAGCGGCAGCTATGCACAAGAGAGGAGCAGTCCGTATGAGCTCCTCAGGAACTACATGGCCAGCCCCCTGTCCAGAGTGTACCCCCAGCCCGCTTCATTCCTGCAGATCACCAGGTCCTCCAGTAACTCCCCCAGAAGTTCAGACGACGGCGCCATCAGCAAATCGTCAGACGGCGAGGACGAGCAGCAGGTCCCCAAAGGCTTGACGCCTTCTGTAGCCGACCCCAGGAGCGTGATCGTCTCCACACACAAAGTGCCAGACGCCAGTTCTTCGGCTTTGCCGCACAAGCTGCGGATCAAGGCCCGAACCGTCCAAATCAAAGTGGAGGCCATCGACCCGGAGTACGAATCATCTTCCGGGAAGTCCTCCTCCCCCGTCAACGGTTCAGAGGGAGTCTGCTCTCAGAGCCCTCGCGACTCTTCACAGTACGCCCAGTCCACGCCGTGCCCCTTGTCTGTGCAGGTCACCAACTTGAACGACTGGACCCAGCGGTCCGAGCCTTGGCACAAGAGCAGCACAGAGACGCAGCGGGAAGGCTGCAAGAGTAACCCAAACCTTGTCTCAAGCAAAAGCACCATGGATGTAAAAGAACCCTCCTACGGTCACTCGGGGACCAAGGACTTGTGTCTCCATCGGGGCCCGACCGACCCGTCTGCCCATGTAGCCTCCCTGAAGAGACTGATCGCGATGCAGCAGGGGTCGGCGGCGGAGGGCGGCCGACCCCCCGCCGATCATTACGAGTCCCTATCGAGAGGAGGTTCCCCCGAATGACCTCTGGACGTTTTTGCATTTTCACTGTATTTACTGTTGCACTGTGTGGCTTCTTTGGGTTGAGCAATGTTTCATCGCTGTACATTTTCAAATAAAAGGTGTTCAAATCATAGTAGCTGGTTCAAGCACAAGAAAAACAAACAAACCACTGACTGCTAATAAAGCCTGATTGAAAACAACAAGGAGTCCAATTAATTTGTACGGACGTGGGGATTTGGTTCAATGCAAGAGAGAAGGCCCCGGGCTACGGGACAGCTAACGGTCGTATCAATGCCTTTGTTTCAATTCAATTTTTTTATTTTTAAACACTCTTTGGACAGTCCTCAGCATTTCGAAAATATCCTGCACTCGTCAATTTTCCAATAGAATTCAAAGTGGAAGATCAATGAACGAATCATCTAGAAAACATTTCAATACAATCTGACGCAACCAGACACTAATACCTAATACCTAGTACCTGCGGAAGTGAATATCGTCAGGGAAACATGAGAAACAGTTCTCAAACATGCAGAAAGAGAAATGAAAGAAGTGATTTCTATTCAATAAAATTACACATTTAAAGGTCAGGCTCTCTACACTTTTCAGACTATTGCACGTTAACATAGGCGGAAAGATGATAAACTTTTTCAGATAGGCACAGAACACATAATCTGTTTTCACCTCATGTCAAATGCCCCATTTCCTCCGCAATTATATAATACTTGAGGTCAATTAGTTATTCCTCAACACCTTGGAGTGAAGTCTCCTCACCCAATGGAAGTGCTATTAATTGCTATTTTCTCAATCACTACAGATGCGGTTAATCAATATCTAACTGAACGCTCGATTAAATCCGGCTCTTTGTCGTTACAGAGGTTCGTTTTGGCTTTTTTCTTGAAGAAAAATCAAAGTGAATTTTCTGGCAAATGGGGGCGAATTTGCAAATTTTTTATTTTTTTTGGGCATTTCCCAACCGAGTAAGTGCAGATGGAGGAAGTGGTCGCGTGAACGTGTATCAGCAACCGACATTGACAACAAATAAAAGTCAGAAAGCCTCCCTGCTCCACAACCGAGCCCTACTCTAAGGCCTGACGTTTCCACATCACACTTGTGTCTCTGGATATCAGATCAAAACTAGGCTTGTGAATCGTGTGATTTCTCAAATTCCGCCCGACAGGCTCACTTTTTCTATTTTCCGTAAAACATTTTTCCCCGAAGTCAGACAAAATTCACACTTAACCTATAACATGAGTGCATATTAGTCTGTGCAGGGACACAAAAAAATTAGACTAGCAATGGGAAGAAAACATTTTTAAAGACATGTGTTTCAGAAATATTTTAATTTTGATATTTTATAGGGCTATATCTTGGCAAATTGGTCTTCAAACAAATAATACACTGACCTTTTCTTTGAAAGACATCTCCAGTGTCTTCATCACTTTCCTCTTCATTTCGCACTTCCTTCTCATCAGCTCATTCGGAAACAGAAATCAAACCGTGACTGTTCGCTCCTGCGCTGATGGACTACGGTCATGCTTCAAAGCTTCGAAGAACAAGGGAATACTGTTTATTTTGCTGTCACCATGAAGCCCCGTGTGCACACACACATATACGAACCAACATGACCCATTAGTTCTTCTTTTTTCCGTGAAAATGACAAATTTCTCCTTTTCAGTGAAGTCAGGCTTGAGTCTCATATCAGGCCTGCAATTTGACCTGCTCATCTGTTTTGTTTTAAATCCATTCCACTTTTAGATGACTCTTCTTTACCTCCTTTTTAACACGAGTAAAAACATCAATGGTGTGTATTCAGGCAAGGAAAAGTTACTAACATGTGGAGCATTAAAATATGTATTATCAAGTTAAATTTGCGCAACTCTTTAAAAAGTATGACTAAATTTGAGAGAACCACATCTGTGAGGGTTTAAGCGAGGGGATTATTTTTAGTTTGTTTATCTTTTTTAATATTTGAGAGCGTACGTGAGTGTGTGTGTGTGTCCGTCCTCCTGAGCTTCCTGCTTTTGAAGCTTTGACCTTAGCCCTTGTAATTTAGTGGCAAATTAGTTTTTTCACATTGTGATCATCACCGTCTGAATTATGATGACCAACCTGAAGTCGAGAAATATATAGATAAAGATAATAGAATTATAATTGTGAAATAATATCATTTTTTCTTGCGTGTTTAAAATAAATAGACTGTATATCATTAATCTAATTTTACACTACAGACGCCAAAGAACAGGCTTTTATAAATATTCATGTACAACACGAGTAAGAACTGCGAATACCTTTAAATGTGAGGTTTGAGCGAAAACATAAATAACATTTATTCTTTTTCTTTAAACATCTGTTTATTTATCATAGTCATCAATTAGTTTCCGGTCACTTTCTGGAATCTTTTTGACTTTTTCTTGCCAACCTTGTATGTTGCTTTTTTTTTTTTATATGTTGGAAAAAAAAAAAAAAAGGTTGGTTAGGAATGTTGTCATTTATCTAAATAAGGGGGGAAAAGGTGTAAATAAAATCATAGATAATATATAATTATATATGAATATTTGCGGACAGTGCGTCTGCTCCCGGGCAGCAAGGACGTCACGTGACCGGGACACGTGACCGGGTTCAGAGTTGAGCGTCAGCCTCGTCAAGCATGGCGGTCCTGGCGGGACGCGGAGCTCTGCAGCGGCTCCTCCGCAAACACTTGGCGGACGCGGAGGTCGCGGGCCGGCTGGCGGCGACGGCGGCGGCGGCGGCGGCGGCGGCGGCGGGGGTGTCGTCCGGCTGCCGCGGCTCGGCGCGCTACGCTCTCCCCGGCGGCGTCGGAGCCTCGCCGAGCCTCCTCGGGCACCGGGCGGCGACGCGGCAGTACAGCTCGGAGGCGAAGGACGAGCTGCGGGTGAAGTACCTGGACGGAGAGGACGCCGGTGAGTCCGCAGTCACCGCGGGCGGTCGAAGACCCCCCCCCGCTTCCCAAGGGCAATGGTATCGACCCGGAAGTGCCCACGCCGTGGGGGCCTATGGGAAACGGTGTCGGGGGAACGTTAGCATCGGCGCTAGGCTAACATGTTGCGCTGTGACGTCATACCCCCAAGCTCACCGTCTTGTGACGTGGATGAAAATGTATTTTTCTTTTTTATTAACTTATTTTAATAATGTTTTTTTCACATTTGGGTTCAATCATGACGTGATTGCTAATGAGCCAAAATGGCCGATCTGTAGTTTTAAGACAACTTAGGTGGCTGAGTCGGGTAAGGTCGTGTGTGAATGTCAATAAAAAGCGACTGCCCACTTTGACGCACTCAGATGGTTTTATTTTGGAATAAGAACGAGCTGACATCACCTGTACCACGTACCCATGTTGATCTTTCTGCAACCAGCTTTCTGATGAAACCATCGGTCTCTTATTGACAGGCCTCAGGGGTCAAAGAGCCGAGTCGTCTGGTTTGTAACCTTTGGTCCAGATTCACAGGAATGGTGACATTTCTAGCAAACACCCAACAGTAGGAACCAGACGGGTCACGCTCAGTGTTTTCAAAATGAATATTTGTCAAATATCTGCTCATATTTCATTATTTCTGTCCCCCGCTGAAGCTGAAGGGATATGTTTAAACAACTGACTGCCCGACTGGTGTTTGCTTGCTTGGAAAGAATGACGTCTCTGTTTTTGTACGTCAGCTCAGCACAGGCCCCGACTTTACTCTCTTTCACGCAGACCAACTTCTAACTCCATTGGTGAGGTCACTCTGGATCGTATTTGCCAAATTGAACAGAACGCGAACAGGGCGCCGTGTTTAAGAAAGTGTGGGATTTGAATTTGTATATAATTGCCCCGTCTCGAGGGGGGCGGCAAGTGCCATTTTCGGAACAAAAGAAGACCTGGGACTTATTAGGGCCTTGGTTTCTATTACCTTGCTGCACTGAGCTGCAAATTGGAAACGAGGGTACGCGCTGAAACTGCGATTGTGTCCTTTTACAGGATCTAAATCCAGCCTTAGAGTCTGATGGGAACAGAGGCATATCCATGACAACCCCGGGCTGCTTAGAGATGCGGCTATTCTTGATAAATGACATTATTGGGCTGTTCTTTCAGCTCACACGTTGCTCTCCCCAACATTGCTCCTCACCCAAGCTCTCACGCTGTCTTTCAGGTATCGTAGTTGTCGGGCTAAACCGGCCCAAAGCCAAGAATGCCATCAGCAAAAACCTGGTTAAAATGGTAAGTGCAAGTGTTGCGTTCGAATACACTTTGAAATATTTGTGATGTCTGGAAAGAAATACCATCATTTGTTTTGTTTTTTTTTTTTCTTTTTCTTTTTCTTCATTCAGATGTCCGAGGCGGTGGAAAATATCAAAAAAGATAATAGAGTGCGCAGTGTAATTCTTTGCAGTGTCGTCCCTGGGATCTTCTGCGCAGGTAAAACGTAGACACTTTTATTCTGGTTCCTTTCTCGTATGTTTGTGATATCTTGCAAAAAAAAGAAAAGCACGCGTAAGAGTTGATGTACGGGATTAGCATTCGTGTGTGTGTGTGTGTGTCGGGAAGCCGCAGTCGTTGATGCCCAGTGTTTGTCCTGCAGGTGCCGATCTGAAAGAACGAGCCAAGATGCACCAGAGTGAGGTGGGACCTTTCGTGTCCAAGGCGCGGGCACTCATCACAGAACTGGGTAAGGTCTCAACGGCGGACAGCCTCAACACCCAACGCTCACTCGGATTTCAATAGAATTCTCACCGCGTAGCGGCGCCTGCAGCCTTGGCCATTCAGCCCGGCAGTTCCTCTCGCCGATAACGTTGATAACAGTTTGACCGTGTCTCCTCTCCTCAGGTAACCTGCCGATGCCAACGATAGCGGCGATCGACGGGGCAGCCCTCGGGGGAGGGCTGGAGATGGCGCTGGCGTGCGACATCAGAATTGCCTGTAAGAGCCAGTTGTTTTTTTTTAAATTATATATCATTACTTCCGATTCCTTTAATGAGCCATCTGTTGAGGACGATGTTGAGGCGAAGTAGTGGCGGCGACCCCCGGGAATCGCGGTGGGCCCTCCTCGTCCTCTCAGTCCAAGGCTAGCGTCCGAATCTCCTGGCTGATGGCGGATGAGCCCTGTTGAGTCAGAGGTTAGCTCGTATATATGGGGAGCGGACGGAGACTGTCTGCTTTTCTTCCAGCAGGACTCCGATTTCTTGGTCATAGCGAGTCCCTTTTATACAACGAGTGAAAAATACATGTCCAGAACTGCACTCACGTGAGAGGTGTTACACACACAGAATGTGGAACGAAACCTATCGTGAAGACCGGTGTAAGAAGGTACCCACCTCCAAGTCCGTTGAAGGACCTTCCTTTGGATGATTTTTTTGGGAGTGAGCGCATCAACGGGAGTGTGTCTCAGAGAGAGAAGTGGAACATACGGAGAAATCTTCAAACAATAGGGCGATAACAGAAAATTATCTCACGCGATCTTGTCAGGCTACACTGTAATTCCCATATCCGTTAATTATTTTTCTCCTATATTTATTTTACACCTGGTCAGTTGGTCAGTAACGATGATTCTGTTATCCTTCCAGCCAACACGGCGAAAATGGGTCTGGTCGAGGCAAAGCTTGCCATTATCCCCGGCGCAGGTAGGTTTTTTGTTTACACGCTGTCTCGTTCTGTGCGGTTTGAATCGCCACGCGAGTTGTCACATAGATCTCACAATCACACAATCAATCCAATGGTTTACGAAGCGTGTGGCGGGACGTCAGAAGAGCTACCCCGCTAATCGTGTTCTGCACGGCGGCATCATCCGTCGCATGCGGATGTCTCCCGTCCCCGCGCAGGTGGCACTCAGCGCCTCCCCCGGGCCATCGGTGTGTCTCAGGCCAAGGAGCTGATCTTTGCCGCCCGGGCGGTGGACGGACGCGAGGCGTGCCGCCTGGGCCTGGTCAGTCACTCCGTGGAGCAGAATAACAGCGGAGACGCCGCCTACCTGCGGGCTCTGGAGCTCGCCCGGGAGATCAACCCTCAGGTCCGGCTGTTGTTGTTGTTTTTTTTCCGACGTCTCACCGCAGCTCTCGGCATGTTTCGTGAAGTTATTGGTGATAATATTAGCGCAACAAACTTACTGTTATGTAGCTTCCTGAGCATACAGGCTTGATGGTAATCCAAACATCAGTCCCGGTGACCCGACAGTCAGCGCCGGTTCATCTGTTCAGTGTAAACAATTCTAACCTTTTGCAGTTTCTTCTAACTCTGGTGTGAAATTCAGCCAGACTGATGTCATGATGCACAGGGGAACCTTGACTTACGAGTTGCCCCGACTTGCACGTTTTGCCAGATACAAGCCGGCACTCAGTGGAATTTTTTGCTTCGTGAATCGAGCCGACATCTGAGTTAGAAGCAAGCAGGATGAGCGCTTGACACCGCCGCTGTCCGTGCCGTCGCATTTAAAGACAGTCGGACACGCCGCCCGCCACTAGGTAGCCCAGAGAAAACTGGGGGAAAACATGAGCGAGGTGTGCGTGTTGTAGACTCGTCCATAAAGAGATGGAGAAGCTGTTGTTGGTGAGATACTGTGACAGAGAGCATCATCTCCGCCCATCTGAGGCATCTTTGTCCCATCTTCAAGGTACATACACTTCATAAAACCAGTTTATTTCTGTACAATCTCTTTAATTACGTATTAATAACTTCTATACATTACTTGTTGTTGACAAAGTAAGTTTTTCGTATTTAAAAACACGGAATAAAAAATATTGATGTGGTTTTTGGGGGCAGGAGCCGAATCGTAGCATTTCAGTTCCTTTCAGTGGGGAAATGTAACGTAATATACGGGCAAATCGAGTTACGAGAATTTACAGGAAACTCCTAAGTCAGGGTTCCATGTGTTTTTGCTATTTCACACTGAGCTGCTTAGTGGAATGGAGGCATTTAAAAAGAAAGAAAGAAAGCACAGGATAATTGCTAAACAAAAAGTAACTTCTTGCCAATCCTAAGGCAATTTCTTTTTTTTTTTTCTTTTTTTCTTTCAAGCTGCCAGGAACACAGACCTTTTACTCAACAACCGCCCAGAAATAGTTCAGACGCAACTTGAAACAACACGATTCATTTGCAAGTCAAATCGCCGCTGCTGGAACAGGCATCTGGCGTTCAGTAAACCCAGCTGATGGAACAAATGTAATTCATACCATCTGTTCATTCATTGTTTTCTCCGTCCTCAAAAATAAAAAAAATCAACAGGGTCCAATCGCAGTCAGGATGGCCAAGCTGGCGATCAACCAGGGCATAGAGGTAAGTCTGACAAATCCACACAAATCGCACATTAGGTTTGTGCGTCGGCAGCATGTTTTCAGGTCCGTATTGTCGAGAGAGAGAGAGAGAGAGAGAGAGAGAGGCGTTAACTGCCCGCTTTACAATCGCGTTTTTTTTTTTGCGATTGTTTGTTTTTCTCAAGAAAGCCACAGGCGTGATTTTGTTTGCTTGTTTGTTTGTTTTGTCTCTGTGCTCCCATATCACATGTCATCAACCGAGCACAGTGATTCGCATGCCCGTGAATACAGGTCGCCTATTTTTAGTCGGCACAGAAGGCATTTCGGATACCAGGATCAGAGCAGCTGTCGCGGAAATGGGAATAGATGTGGGGATGCGTCCGCTCCGCAAAGCTGACTGACGCTGCGCCGGTTCGGGATCGCCAGGCGCTCTGTGTGCTCTCGGGGCGGCGGCTCGGGCCCCTTCCCGGCCTTTGGTTGTGCCGCGTCCCGGCTCCGCTTCCTGCGACCAGAAAGCCTTCCGGCCGAAGAATCGTGAACGAGGGATTTTTGTATTCTGAGCGGCCGAGCCGAGATGGCTTCGCGCGACAGCTTCGTCAGTTGCCTCTCTGAGTCACCGAGCTGAGTCACCGCTCTCCAGCCAAGGAGCCTTGACGGGGTTTTTCAAAAGGCGCGCAAAAGTAACTTCATTCCAACGGCCTATTATCAGACACCCGGCGTTCACGCGTGAACAGAGGGGAAAATGACCATTTGAGAGAAAATCGCACCTTTCCCTCAGCCGACCGCCATCTCTCCAGGAAAAAACAGTTTGCATGGACTGTGTTGATGTGAGCTCTCGGCTTCTAGATTAGATTAGATCCGACTTTATTGTCGTGACACGTGTACAAGCACAGGGCGACCAAATGCAGTTTAGAATTGAACCAGACGTGCTAAAGAGCAGGAGATACGATGCATAAATTAACAAGATGTACATTGTGTGTCAATAATTCACAGGTGATTTACAGATGGGGTGTTATGATCATATTACACAGATGGATTTTGTGCATTAAAAGTATTAGACTGCAGACAGGAACTATGGACCTCATTTAAAAGTAGGAACGTACAGGTGATCGGTTAATCTATCCAAGAACACAGTTGAAATGAATGTTAAAGATTACACAAACAGACATAAATGAATATGGTCAGAAGCTGCCCAGGGTTACTAAACTACTCAAAGCTCACATCAACACAGTCCATACTCTTGACTCCCGGCCTGACGCTTTTTACTGCGATCAAATCACATGAGAGCCCGTGGAGGCGCCGTCCGTGTCCGGTCGCTCCCGGAGAACCCGGGGCGCCGTCCGTCACTGGAACGGTTTTCACATTCGCGGCCGGACACAGGAACCTCCCGGCTCAAAAGGCACTCTGTCTTGTCTTCCAGGTGGATCTGTCTACAGGGTTGGCGATTGAAGAAGCCTGCTACGCCCAGGTGAGCGTTGGTGGAGGTTGACTTATCGAGAAGCCAGCATAAGATAAGACAAGCTGAGATGGGCTTTATTGATCTCATGGCAGGGGGGGAAGTTCAGTTGTCCAATTGCAGCATTGTGGACAATAAACAACATATAAGAAGAAAAACGTGTGACATTCGAGAGATTGAAAGTGTTTCTTGTCCTGCGTTCAGTGTGGGGTGCAGGATAAGCGGCAGACGATGGATGGATGAACGCTGTTGGTCGCGCAGATAAAAACCTTTGAGTGCAGCTTGGTGTGCAAGAATGAGCGCAGTTCGAGTGGCCGTCCTTGGCGTCGGAGGCAGCTCTCCTGTGGACTCTGCGGTGGTAGACGCTCTGCAGAGCAGGCGGTGGGGTTCTGGTGATCCTCTGCAGGCGCCTGCGGTCCAGAGCAGTGGCGATGCCGTACCACACGGCCATGCAGCCGGTCAGGATGCTCTCAACAATGCAGCTGCAGAGGGTGCTGAGGATCTGAGGCGACATGCCAGACCTCCTCAGGCCTCCTCAAGAAGCACAGCCGCCGGCGGGCCCTCTTAACCGTCCGCGTGGTGTTGAGGGACCGGCCGAGGTTCTCGCTTATGTGGACACCCGGGTATTTGAAGCAACATGATATGGAAGGGGACGCCTTGTGCAGGCCAGTGGCTATAAAAGTAACAGTTGTAGTCCTGGCGAATATGTGCACAATATCTAATAAGTATTGCACGGATGAGGGTGGTAAAAACATGGCGATGCAGGTAATTGGGTGGTGCAGGAGAGAGCGTTTTGGGGTGCTTGTGAGCTGCATGGGAGTTGTGCTGCACGCAACAAAAGTGTTTACGTGCTCGTCCGACGGCCGATGGAATGAAGGACCCGCGGCGGCGTTCCTTCTTGCAGCGAGCGTGCAGAAACCTTTGGCTGAAGGAGCCGCTTTCAGCCCCCGCAGTTTATTTCTCGAAGCTAGTCGGGTGCACATAGAGAAGTGACCAAAGTGTTTGAACGTGCGAGGCCCAGACCGAGTCCGGCTCGCACCAGAGCACTCTGCCCCTCCCGGAGGATTCCAGCCACCTCCGTCAGACACTGGACAATCTTCAGAGCAGCTTCGGCGACAGCGTCGTAGATCCCTGCGGCCTGAAGGAGCGATACAGGAGCTGCTTTCCTGCCCGCTGCCGTCAGACTCTCCTCCTTATCTGCCACTTCCAGACCAACTGGAGCCCCTCAATGAGTGCACATCCTCCAATCCGCTCCACTGCATTTGTCTGTTTCTAGCACAGTTTTTCTATTTTTTGTTTATTTTGCATATGAATTTTTCATAATGTATTTTCATATTCCAATTTTTCTTACTTTTGTGTTTCTTGAGTTACCTGGCTGCTCTGACAATTTAACTTAATTGATCTCTGTCTCTCTGTGATTGTAACAACAAACTTAAAAAAAAAAAAAATATATATATATATATACATATATATATATATATACATATATATATATATATATATATATATATACACATATACATACATATATATATATATATATATATATATATATATATATATATATATATATATATATATATATAATTAGAATATAAATAAATAATACATATATAAGTTAGCATTATTAATATCCATTTTATGTCTGGAGCCCATTGACATTTTTTTTAATTAGATATTCAAATCTGGACAGTTTTGCTAAAAAATTTTTTGCATTTCTTCCAAAGATTTTGGCCGTTTCTGAAAAACGGTCAGGTAAAATCTGGCAGAAATGACTAACAATTTCAAGGAGATGTTTTGCAGCACCATCACCTTTTGCAGGGGTTTGGGCTTCAGTGGGCAGTTTTTCGTTTTTAGTTTGTTCAATAAAATCACACTAGCACACAACTCGGATGCAGAGCGTTGTTTTGCGCGCCAAAATGGCACCTCCCAACAAAAACGCTGACCTTCTTTGTGTCGTCCTCAAGGTGATCCCCACTAAAGACCGACTGGAGGGTTTGGCCGCATTCAAGGAGAAGAGGCGTCCTCATTACAAGGGAGAGTGAGTCAGCACGCCTCCCAGCCGACACTCTGCCTTAGGCCCTCCCACCCCCACCCACCCCCCCCCCCCCCCCCCCCCCGACAACCCCTCCCACACCCCGCCGGCCCAAAACCGGCCCCC
>CAAKHD010030647.1:265894-284051 GCA_901007705.1 Fistularia tabacaria
ATTTTAAAAAAATAACCAAAAAAAAAAAATTTTGTTTTTTTGGGGGGGCCGAGGAACGGGGGGGGGGGCGCCCTCCCTCCTTCCCGGGGGGGGGGGGGGGGGGGGACACCAGCCCCCCCACATACCCCCACTCCACCTCCTGTTTCACTCTCCGGTCACCGCGGAACGACTGACATCTGCTGGATGAATCGCAAACCGAGCTAGGTACATATATATATATATATATATGTGTGTGTGTGTGTGTGTGTGTGTGTGTGTGTGTGTGTGTGTGTATATATATATATATACACACACACACACATATACATAAATACACACACACATATATACATATATATATACATTTACATACATACAAACATACATATATATGTATGTATATATATGTGTGTGTACGTATATATATGTACACACACACACAAATATATATATACGTATGTATGTATGTATGTATATATATATACATATCTTATATATATTTATCTAGCTCGATTTGCGCGCGCGCACACACACACACACACATACATACATACACACACACATACATACATACATATATATATATATATATATATATATATATAAAGGTGGACTTAGCATCGATGAACTCACCGTCCGGGGCAGCAGGATATCATCCCAAGCTTGTCGCTCTCGGTCACCCCGTTGCTATTTTCTGTTTCTCGGACGTCCACTGCATCTTAGCCCGGCCGGAGTTGGAGGCGTGAAGCGGGGGGGACGCGGGTGCCTCTGAGTGGACGGATCCCAGCATCACTGCCGGCCGCCCGGGACCGCGGCTGCGGCGGCTGCGGCGCACTGCGCTCCCGCTCCGCTGCCGCCCCGGCTCTCAGGACCACTCCCGATTGGTCCGAGGAGGCGAGCGCCATTCGGGATCAACCAATGGGGATCGTCGAAACGCCACGCTCTCTGATATTGTCTATTTTTGTTGGGGCGCGTGCACGGATGTTGACTGCGCCTGCGCGTACCGGCGTGGAAAAACTGACCAGACTGTAAAAACATGACATTATATTTTTAAAAACATATTACTTCACATATCATTACTGTGTAACCATTTGCTTGTACTGGCTGTTTTTTTGTTTTCTGTTGTTTTTTTTTAAGTCTCTATCGGCTGTCTCCCATACTTTGTCGTGTTGTCTAGTGTTACTGCCAGTTATTATCTCTATTGCTATTCGTCTGGTGTGAAGAAAATGTCCATAGTAACAGTCACCATATTGTTCCAATGCATATGATGGTGAAAATCTTGAATCTTGAATATATTACCTGTATTCACGTTAACTTCCTCTCCAGGCATCTTGAGTACTTTGAGTCTTTTTCTCAGGCATACCCCCCTCAAAGATAATGCTTCATTTCTTGCCAGATTTTCATGGCAGATAAAGTTTTCCTGAAATGAAAGAAAAACACCAAGACAACTTTAAAGATATTCTGGAGTCGTGAGGTCATGATGGGTCAAACCTTAAACCCATTTACATTATTTTTGTCCGGTAGCATTACTGATTGCATGATCTAAAGTTATTCACATTAGGGGATAGCAAGACTGGTTCCCCTACAGGTAAATGGGTCATGGTTCCCTACAGGTAAATGGGTCATTTTCTTGAGATACTTTGTTCCCTTGAGATAATGATGAAACGAATCAGATACACAGTATCATCTGTTACATCAAGTCAAGGGACAAATTCCACTTGCATTGGTGATTTGAGATAGAAGCGAAGGCTAATTTTTTTACAAATATTCTCTTCTGTGCTTTCTGGTCAAAAAGTAAAAAGACCCATTTACATCTTGTTTTCTGTATGCCTCCATATGATTGAGTTTTTATCTTATGAAAACAAGACGTTTAAAAATCCACCGCATATTATTTTTGGACAACATAAAGTCGACACCTTAAGACTAAGAAAGCAATACATTTTAGAGACATTTAGAAGACCTCTGAAAGTGTGCAGGGGTGTGTTGAAACATACGTTTGCACGCAATGCAATCAAGGAAAAGTGAATTTGTAATATTTTCAGAGATATTCATGAGTATTCCGATGCATACGGCAAAATATTATTGCCTCCTCTTTACACTCCACCCCTCTACTGATTATTTCATGAGAGGTGGCCATGTAGTATTTGCATAACAATACGAGTGGGAGGACGGAGCAAAATGGCTCCGCTTTTTAATGTGCTTATCTAACCCCAGACTTTATCTGGTGCTCCACTGGCCCATGCACCCTCTCCCATCTTTGTCCTAATCTGATTGAGAGACAAAGAAAATGATGCCACTGGAAATATAATCGCCTCAGCAGAGACATTATGTGATGCGAAGAGGTCACCAGAAGATGGTGCTGCTGGAAGATCCAACAAAACGCTCACGGTTTAGACTTCACCAGGAGGCTCGTCCAAACAACAGATTTGTGGCCTGTCTAAATTCTCCCACCAGACTGTGTTCTAAAATAATCTGCTCGTCACCTTACTTTTAGATGGCATTGTTTTCCACTCAGTAGAGTTGGGGCGCTGCAAGAAAGACGTGCACCGATGCACTGACTGAAATATAAGTGCTGAACTGACTGCCTATTATTTCTGTTGGGCTGAAGAGGAAAAATAAATGAGATTTTTTCTGATAATGGTGATATAAGTTTGTGGGCCAATAAGAGCTGGAGGACTTTTGGCGGGCCCTGGAGGTTGGGGGCAGTGGATACCGATGGTATGAATTTGACAGTTGTTCTGTGCCTGCGTAGGTGTGTGCATTTCATACATCTCAGGGGCCTTTTCGAGCTCGCCAGCTCGCTCGCAATAATCAGTGACCAGGAATTTGACCTTGCCTCATTTGAATAACAATAACAGGCTGCTGTAATACTTTTGTTTTCATGTGTAGGGGGTTAAGGGGTACGTATCCCGTCAGAACAGTGCACAAACACGGCAGCGCACACGCCAAAAAAAACAAACAAAAAAAAAACGCAGGCGGAATATTTTGCAGGACTAAATGAAATACACGTGACAGATGTTAAATTCCCCGTTTCGAAGAATCCGCTCCCAGATGTTCACTGTTGTTGCAAAGGCTGAGCGGAGCGCAGGCGTTACGTCACTGTCCGGGGTTTCCTGGTGTAGTGAACCCGACGGCGTCATGGCGGAGGCCGGTTGTCGGAAGACCCTGGATTGATATGCCAGCTTTCTGCGGCCACGACTGACCGACGAACAATATATTTGTTTACGACTCAGCGGGGAAAGGGGACTTGGTTTCTTTGGTGGGGAGAGGACAGCCGACATTGCCCCCTGCTTTATTGAACTGTTTCGTTCGGGGCTGCTCTCCCTAAGTGGGAGATAGCTAGCAAGCTAGCTAGCTAGCTAGCGCTAGCTATCTGTAGCTGCTAGCGCATAAACTATTTGATCAAAAAAGAAAGGACCTCTGGACTACAAAGGCGGACTCGGACAACTGTTTCATCAGGGTTTCACGGATAACAGCCGGTAAAATACTGCTTGATGCTGCTTATCCCCCTGTTGGCTAAGAAACGAACGTTTTAGTTTCATGTTGATGTGTTAAAAGCCGCGAGAAGTGAGCGGCGAATGAAAACAAGATGGAAGAGGATGAAGTTAAGTTAGCGAATTTATGTTTGTAGGTTTGATTTCGATCACGAAATTCCTTGGCCTCTAAGCCGCGATCCATTAGATGTGTTCCACACTGAACAGTACATCTCTTAAGTGTTAGCGTGGAGTACTAACGTGGACGTGAGTACACCAGCTGAGTCCGGCTACGGGCTAACGCAAAGTTTTATCATTTTGTTAGCTTCCTCCTAGCCTCGTGTTTCAGTACGTTAGCTAACGCCACTTTCCTTGACAACCTCTGTAAACGCTTGTTTAGTTCTCCTCGCTTCTCGTGTTTCTGAGCCCTCATCTGCTTAAATTGTAGAGGATTATTACTTTAATCATTTGACCCAAATCTATACGGTATATATATCATAGTCAGACGCCAACTGTCGATTTTATTGTTTCACGGGTCTTGTAATTATCGATTCTAGTAAGTCATAACACCAGCATTACGCACAAGAGCGACTAAAGCATCAATTGCAAACGTTACATAGCAGTTATTTTGGAGGCCCGGCAACTAACAAAGCTGCTGTTGATAGTTCATCAGTTCTCGATAAAGTGGAATATTGTTCTCCGTTTGATTTGTTGAGATTAGCCACAGGCTGGCGGGTTGGCAGTGTTGCATACATTACTGCTAACTTACCCCGCCAATCGCCGACAGTGATGTTAGCCGGCACTGGATGGCTAGCTACAAGATAAACTGTTGGGTAATTGGGGATCAGCGTCCGCTAATTCGGTGACACCGATACTAATATGAGAGTTTTGACCACGGAAGTGCTTGCGGTTGTTAAGTTTAACGCGATTGCTCGCTGTTTAGGCCATCCCCGGAGCTTTGCGTGGGGGTGAAAAGTCTACCACTCCGCAGGCCTCACAGGCCCTAGCGGTGAGGGCACAGATACAGTTAATGCTGCACTGAGCTCCAGCCATCCTTTGCTCCGTGTTTTTCTGATTTTAATCGTCACCTATGCAACACTACTGGGCGTGGAAGTGAGATGTAAAGATAAGAAAGAATTGCCAAAAATAACAGCCAGATGACAAATAATCAAACACTGTCAACCGAGCTTATTTCAGCGCATATATTATATAATAGAAATACATATATGTATTATATATATATATTGACAGCTCCTCGAGAGCTAAACACTAATTGAATCAACTATGATGTTCACACTGTTATTTATTATGAATGCCTGAGTGGAGAAAAAGATGCATTTTACTTTTGAAAGTCTGGTGATTTGTGTCTAAAGTGTGATGTTTTGTTCAGCGTAACGGAAATACTCATTTTGAATATTAAATGATACACATAATCTCACTTCTCAACAAATATTCGCAATGCCTCTTACGCATTTTCTCTTCTGCTTGACCACTGTGATTCTAATATTCTAGGCTGTCCGGGGGAAGTCTCATATTTTGGACTTCGACATGGCTGGACGCAGCGAAGATGAAAGCGTGAGCAACAGCAGTGGAGAATCGAGGTAAGTCAGCTAATCTTCATTTAAAGTTCAGATATTGTTGAAAATATATGGATAATATGACAATGACGTGAGGAATAGTGTTTGCACCACAAAGGTAACTCAGAAATAAAAAAGGTAGCGGCTGTTGAGAATTTACAGCAGTTTGTCTTAACTCCCCAGCCAACATCACAAAAGCCTGATATGCCCCAAAAAGCTTAATTGTTGCTTTGTATGTTATGGATAAGTTTGTAGTAAGCTTTACAGCAATTTGTACGTTTCAGAAACGTTCAAACCTAAGCTTATCTTCCTCTGAGATATGAAGCCCTTGGACTCCCCAGCCACTGTTCAAAATACATTGCAAACCCTATACTGTCAGAGTCTTACCTGGGTAGTCAGTTTGTCTGAAAAAGTCACAGAAATTCAGCGTGGTCTTTTAAAAAATCTAAAAACGGCTACCTACAGAGTGCTATGTCCGCATTGTTGCCTATCAACTCACAGGAGGATGATTTGCAGTGTGTTTCTGTGTGGCTGATTTTAAAAATGAAAATTGAAATGAAAATGTTTAATTGGATAATCAATGACACACAAGTACTGCAGGTTTGGTTGCTGTAAACAAAAAAAAACCCACAGTGATCCCAAACGCACAGTGTTCGGGTCACGACCTGCCCTCTGCTGCTCTACCCGCACACACAGAGAATCTCAGTGTGCGTGCTATGTCTGAAGGGGAAGCACCAATCTATAGCTTGACCTGATTTTTCAAACCATTACTGGTGCTTCTATCTGAAAGGGACCGCGGAGAGTGTTTTTTTTTTAAATGAATGTTCCCTGATTACTGTCAGATGTAGATAAGCTTCTGTGTACACCCATAGCGGGAGAACACGGTGCTTTCTTGATAGGAGTGATGGTTGTGAAGCTGACACAGACAGGTGAATCATAATAAAGGTGCTATTCACATGTCTGTCGTTACAGTCTGCTTAATCGATGTTTTGCATTAAAACCTCCTCACTCATTTGAGACGTAAACCAAATGAGAAGATCCCGGGAAGAACAAATGCACTGAGAGAGCAAATATAGATGAAGATGCTTCTTAGTAACAATTCTTGTGGTCATTGCCAAAGCGAAAACAATTAGTGGCAATATTAGTGGAAGTGCAATTTAAGGCGGTATTCAAGGACAGGGGCTGTCGTCATGCAAACAATATCTAGGTGCTCCGTTATCAAGGTTTTAGTCAAGGTTTGTCAAATTATTTTTTAATTGAGAATAGAGTTAGATGGAGGAAGTTTGATAGGCTATGGCAACCGCTGAAGAGACTAGCCGAAAGGAAAAGAAGAAGATTATTATTTAAATCACTGTGTACTGGAGAAACAGAAGAACGAATTCTAGTTTGTTTTATGCTAAAAAATATAGAGAACTGCATCATAAATGGGATCTTTTTGAACTGCCTGATGTCAACTTTCTTTCTAAGAGAAGCTTTTAGTTAGGCAAATGATTTTTCTCTTGCTAACGAGTGAAATGTAAACAACTCTTGAGTGTCTGGTTGATCAGTGACCCGTGTTCGGTACTAATGCCCTTTGTTTTTCATTTTCTCTTGAAACTTGACAGTAATTCTGACGATGAATCCGGTTCTGGATCGGACTCAGCATCTGGATCTGGCTCAGGTTCCAGCTCCAGTTCCAGCAGCAGCAGTAGCCAGTCAGGGAGCAGTGACTCAGGAAGTGGCTCAGACTCTGGCAGCCAGTCAGATTCGGATACAGAAAAGTCCAAGGAGAAGATTGAACCACCAAATAAGTCAAATATTGATGGAGCTGAGGTAGTTATACCACAGCCACGTCTCCCTGCTGAATGTGTCATGGCAATCATTGATTGATATTGAGAAATTGTGCTGCTCTTGGCTGAAAAACAGTCTGCACATTTCTTTGAATAGTAAATGAAAATGGACCTGATCATTGAGAATGTTGTGACAGGCCCCCACAAATCAGAGTTCTTCACAGAGTGGATGAACCAGGGGAACTTCAAGAAAGTCTGATATTTGAGCCCCCCCCACCCCCCACCCCCCACCCCCAGGGTATTCTCCTGGGTGAAATTAAGAACATTTAGATCTGGAATCAGATGTTGAAATAGCGATTTACTGAACTAAACTTAGAGGTACCGCCTTGGAAAATGATGAATCCTCTGAGGGTTTATGTAGGCTTCTGCCCTTTATTGACGCACCGCTGTTCACCACCCAATAATCCAACTTGTGATATGACGAGTCAAGATATTGGCTTCCTGCGAAAACATTAAAAACTTGTAGTGTCAACAGTGTATAAATATGTTTTTATATGCTAATCCGATGACAGCACCGAGTTTCTTTGATTAGCAAGTTCTTGGATGCATTATAAGGATGAGTTAAGTTTTGCGAGAGAGCTAGTTGCTACATGCATCTGTTACGGAGACTATAAAAGATTTTTTTTATGTTGTTTTAGAGTTCCTTAAACAGATAGGTTTTTAAAAAAATATACATATATATATTTATATACTGTATATTTGATTTTCAGAGTTAAAAATAGTGGAGTATTCCTTCCTTCATTTTCTGAAAAGCCTTTATTATTTGATACATTCCATATTCATTTTATGTGCCAAAGTGGTTCAGAAAAATGATTTAATGCACATTGCCTAACCAATTAATTTTAATTGTGCTCAAAAATGCTTTAATTCCTGCTGTTTTGAGCCAATTGTGGATTTTGTCACTCTAAGGTGATTGCTTTATGGTCCATTGTATGTGTTTTCTACTTGATACGCAGTTGTGTGTCAGGCTTCGGCTCCTGTGTTTGATTGCTTGTGTTTGGTCACGGGACTTACTGGACCCCTGCGGAGGTTTTAGAGTGGAGTTTTGTTGCATGGCGTCACAATGAGCCGGAAGCAGTTGTTGAAAATCAGACCAGTGCAGGACCGCAAGACTTTTAGGTTGTTCACGTATCTTTACCCAATGCAGTTACAAAGAACATTTTGTTTTTATTTACACTTCAATATACGCTAAACGGTAAATCTATTGTCCAACTATTGATATATCAAAGGTTCTTAAAATACATCCACAATCACTCCTAACTTTTGGCTATTTTGACCGATTGCAGTTCTGGAAGTCGAACCCAAGCATCCTCGCAGTGCAAAGATCTGCTATGCTCAGGAAACAGCAGCAGCAACAGCAGCAGCAGCAGCAGAGACAAAGCTCTTCAAATAGTGGCTCTGATGAGGTGCATTTCACTTAAATGATCAAATTTGGCTTTGAGATGAATGATACCATCGCAGCATGACATCTGCATTATTCATGAAGATCACCTCTGTGATTCTCTGTTTTTCACTTTTTATAGGACTCATCAAGTAGCGATGAATCTGACTCATCGAGTAGCTCGAAGAGGAGGAGAAATTCTGGCTCTTCTGACTCTGGGTCTGGTTCCGGATCTGGGAGTGGCTCCGAATCAGACTCATCAGCAGAAAACAACAGCGATGAAACAGCTTCCGACTATGAGCCAAGTCACAAAATCAAAAGCAGAAAGCCTCCAACCAAGTAAATTAATTTCGCCATTCATGTCTAATCAACGTTGTGGTGGCTATTCACAAGGTTTAACCCATCCACGTGTCAACCTTTCTCCTCTTACCTCAGGATGAATTTCCGGAATGGCAAGAAAAGCAGCACCCAGAGAAAGAAAACTAAAAAGTGTTCATCTTCAGATGACGATGATGATAACTATAAGAAGTCAGCGTCCAGCGGGCCACGGCGACAGGCCACGGTCAACATCAGTTACAAAGAGGATGAGGAAATGAAGACGGACTCTGACGACCTGGTCGAAGTTCTTGGTGAAGATGTACCACAGCCTGAGGAGGATGAGTTTGAAACACTGGAGAGAGTAATGGACTGCAGGATAGGAAGGAAAAAAGGTAAGCAATGGTTTGCTGTGGGAGAGGTTTCTGATTTTTCAAACTTTCACTGCATCGGAGAATTGGTGTTTGGATAGAGACTGGAAAAAGGATTAAATTCTGTCGCCCATTAATGGTAAACATGTTTTGTGGCTGTTTCACACGATTCCTTGTTTTTGTCTCAACAGCAACGGGAAGTGTGACCACTGTATATGCAGTAGAGGCAGACGGGGACCCAAATTTCAACTTTGACCCCAGCAAAGAGCATGGTGACACCCAGTATTTGATAAAGTGGAAGAACTGGGCACACATTCACAACACCTGGGAGACGGAGGAGACGCTCAAGTTACAGAATGTCAAGGGCATGAAGAAACTGGACAATTTTAAGAAGAAGGACCAGGAGAAAAAGAAATGGTGAAAAAGCCAGCCTCCATTTTTATTTGACTGAAATCGGGATCGGCTTTGCCAAACCTCATTCTTACCTGGTGTTATGCGGCCGCAGACCGCTGCTGTCGGGGACTATTAGCTTTAATGTGATGACACAAATACACAATAGTTAATGCCTGGGTGGCATCTGGACTAAAGAGTAGTAAAATGTTCTGAAGTTTTGGCACCTTTCATTTAAAAAAATAATCTGAAATAATTGCATTTGTCCAGGAAATATTCTTCTACTTAAACAAATGTGTCCTTTTGACTCAGTCGAGTCTCAACACGATTTACATTTTTTATACCAACTTCTAAAACTAAAAATGCGTCAGTGGGTTGAAATCCTTGAAAATCATTTAGCGATGGTTTTGATACAAGTAAATCAATCTTGTGTTATAATTTTCCACACAAACGGCTATTTTGTGGACCAAAGCATGAAGCAAGTCATTTATGTCCTGACATATTGTGTCTCTCCTCCCAGGTTAAAGTCAGCCTCGCCCGAGGATATCGAGTATTTCAGTTGTCAGGAGGAACTCATCGATGACCTTCATTCTCAGTACCAACTTGTGGAGAGAATCATAGGTTTGACTTTTCTTGTTCCTCGTCTAAAAGAGTTTATCTTGACTTATTCGTGCCACTTTGTTAGTTTTACTAAATATTTCCATGACTTTCCTTGCTCAGGACATTCAAACCAGAAGTCTGCGGCTGGTTACCCGGACTACCTGTGCAAATGGCAGGGATTACCGTACTCGGAGTGCAGCTGGGAAGATGGGGCTCTGATCGCCAAGAAATTCCAGAAACGCATTGATGACTACATGAGCAGAAACCAATCAAAATCCATTCCATCCAGAGACTGCAAGGTAACTACTGCTGGAGCTGGGGCTGTGCTGTGTTTGGCAAACCTACCGCGGTCAACATCCAGATTTCGTCCGTTGTAGACTCCGTAACCTGCGTTAGGCAGCAATACAATGCTCCAGCGGCTAGTAAATGGCCCCATGTTGTGAGTTAAATTGTAGCATGAAAGAAAGTAGTCATTGTTTAAATGTCATTGCTGTCATCACTGACAACAACTTGTAAGCAAATCCTCTTGGCCAAAAACATGCAAACTCAGTTTTTCTCCCTACTGATTTTCCTTCAGGTGCTGAAACAGAGGCCAAGGTTTGCGCCGATGAAGAAGCAGCCGCATTACATCGGAGGGGATGGTCTAGAGCTACGAGATTACCAGTTTGACAGTTTGAACTGGATGGCTCACTCCTGGTGCAAGTAAGCCTTCAGCCACCTTTGCTTTTTTACCCTGCGTCGTCATCATCTCTGTGAAATTCTATCACAGAAATAGGGGTTTCTTTCTCCCTCAGCATTCGTGCCAGCTAAGATGAGTCGAATAGGTCTGTCATGTCATGTATGATCCATTCCACCAGACCTCAGTTAAACCTCTCTTACAGCTGGCAGTAACACACCATCTTCATCTGGATGCACTAGCAGGATAATATAGCTGATCCTGAGTTTGCGTTTCTCTGTTGCCTTCAAAAAATGTGGACTAGTTATCCATAGTGAAATTACATTTGATTTCCAGTAAAGGAATGTTGAACAGCTCCCCAGAGACGCTATTAGTGGGCTGCCTGTTAAAATCCATTAGTTAAGTGTTTTTAATGACCCTATTGTAGTTTCCACAGCGTGAGTTGGAATTAGAAATAAATTACCAGTCACAGAGAATAATAAGCTTTAGGATGTGGAAGTGCAGATTCCATTGGCCAAATCCCTTCCCTCACACGGCTAGCCGTCACGGGCTACTGCCTCCCCTTTTCAGTGGGTAAAGGCCTCCTTAGAGTGGTACTTCTACACTTGAATTTGTACAGTTTTTGTTTGAGAGCAGCAAATGTCATTTTTTTAATATTGTTAATTGCGAGCTGCACACATGGCTGTGTACCAGGTGCCAGAGTCTGAACTTCAGTCGTCACCTGCTCTGTCTCCATTCAAAGGGGCAACAGCTGCATCCTTGCTGACGAGATGGGTCTGGGGAAGACCATCCAGACCATCTGCTTCCTCAATTATCTGTTTAATGAGCACCAGCTATTCGGGCCCTTCCTGCTGGTGGTGCCTCTCTCAACACTGACCTCATGGCAGAGGGAAATCCAGCTCTGGGCCCCTCAGATGAACATCGTGGTCTACCTGGGAGATATCAGCAGCAGGAACATGGTATTTTCAAACACTAGCTACACTCACAGTTTGCACAGCGGCAGTACATCCTTGAAAGAAACCCTTTTGTTCCACATCTTAAATATCACATTTTCATCACTGTAGAAACATCTAATATCCAAGTCAGAATGTGCTTGCAACAACTATTGTCTACAATGGAGCAAACCCAAGCAACAGTTTTTCAAAGAGGGAAACCTATCAGATTGAGTTTCAGTAATGTTTGGAACCATTTTCTGATAAACGTTTAAAAAAAAAAAAAATCACAAAGCATCTGTGAAAAAGGTGTCTTGAAGGACACCAGCTGCTCTTACATGAAATATGCACCTCTAGAGTTGTTCATATAGATGGAATAATTTTATATGAGCAATCACAATAATTTGAACTGATTAACATAGAAAGTGATTAAAATGGTTATTTCAGCCTCACTTGGCATCCCTGATATTTAGGCCAGATGGAGGGATAGTAATGGAAGCAAGTAGCAAAGGATGATTGAGAAGAAGTTCTGTCATCTCTGGGGTCTCATTTCTCTTTCTTCCCCATACCTGTGTTTTCCAGATTAGAACACACGAGTGGATGCATGTCCATAACAAAAGACTGAAATTCAACATCCTCCTCACAACATATGAGATTCTCCTGAAAGACAAGGTTGAGCATCCGCCTCTCACTAATTCATGAATTGAAATTACACGTCATTAATTTCTCTCTGTTCCCCTTTTACGAAATGGCAAGATTCACTTCTAAAACTGTGTCGTAACATGACATGTAAACCCGTGACAAATGTGTCTGCAGTCATTTTTGGGCAGTGTAAACTGGGCCTTCATCGGCGTGGATGAGGCTCACCGGCTGAAGAACGATGACTCGCTCCTCTACAAGACCATGATGGAGTTCAAGTCCAATCACCGGCTTCTAATCACAGGAACGCCACTGCAGAACTCCCTCAAAGAGCTGTGGTCCCTGCTGCACTTCATTATGCCCGAAAAGTAAGCCGCTCTAATTGTTCCATTTAATCAGTAAAGTAATGGATTCAATTTCTCATTTTAATGAAACAATCAGAAGAGGACACGGCTGCAATTGCTCAATTCAATTGAAAAAATGACGCCAGAATCCCAAAACACACAAATCCATCCTTGCCCCTGAGTTGTACAGTCACACCTCCTCTGACGCCTGCTCTATGTCTTGTTGAAGATTTCACTCGTGGGAGCTGTTTGAAGAGGAACACGGGAAAGGAAGGGATTCCGGCTACACCAGTCTGCACAAAGAGCTGGAGCCCTTCCTTCTCCGCAGAGTCAAGAAGGATGTGGAGAAATCCCTCCCAGCAAAAGTGGAGCAGATCCTCAGGGTGGAAATGAGTGCTATTCAGAAGCAGTATTACAAGTAAGGGCAGGACGCGATCTTTAACCAGACGCACCGACATTGATTTCAGAGGAGTGGATACTAATTCTGTCATTTTTTTTCTGATCAGATGGATACTGACCAGGAACTACAAGGCTCTAAGTAAAGGTTCTAAAGGCAGCACGTCAGGCTTTCTGAACATCATGATGGAGCTGAAGAAATGTTGTAACCACTGTTACCTTATCAAACCACCAGAGGACAATGAGTTCCTCAACAGAGCTGAAGCCTTACAGGTGGGTTCACTTTGTCTTCAAGCTTTGCGAGGTCAAATTTTTTTTTAAGTTTATACAAAGCATTCGGCATTTCTGCATCCGGATTTTTCACCACATCGTTTTTGTAGAAAAATATAAAAGGAAATATTTGCTTTCTTCAGGCATGTTTATAAAAGAAAAAACATTTGTAAATCTGAACAAGCGTTCGTACCATGCGTAAAGTTGGGTAAGTGATGATATTCCACACATGGCCTGGGTGGTTTAAAATTGAACAGTTGGATAAACTAATTGAAAATAGAAAATACCATAAATGTGTCATTAATAGCAATAACAAACCTCTCACTTTACAGTTGTGATGATTTGATAAACTCAGATGTTGAGAATTTGTGAAACCGTATAAAGATAAATATGCTGTGGCAAAGCCCTGCAAAGGGGCTATGTAATCTGTATTATGATAGTCAAAGTAAATACCACCAGAAATTAAACCTGCTCGGTATACTTCACCGATCTGAGTAATGAACCACATTTCTTATTTCCCGTTTTTATTGCATACTCTTTTCTTGTTTACATATCTTTCGAGAGCACCAAAAAACATTGTATTCATCAAAGTTCAGTCATTATTATTATTATTAAGTTTACCTTACATGCACAGGTAAGTTAAAATTTCAAATACAGATCCATTCTGCCATGAGCGGCACGAGCCATCTTGCGTTATTATTAGCTCATGTAAACATTGGCTTTATCCCAGCCTGCCTTCTCGTTTTTACAGAAAATGCATGACGGAATAGCACCATGATCAAACCCCCAGGAGCTATCATAAGGTTTCTAAATGTATTAAGAACTTCTGAGTTTGCCATGAGGTCTTCTGTTTCGATGTGGTACATATAAAGTCCTATTTGATATATGGGTTCATTTACATTAAAAGAAACCCACAGCCTGAATTGTTAAAGTTGCCCATTTTCTCAGTAAATAGTTGTATACAGTGGGCGTGTGTTTTCGTTTTAACCAGTATTGCAGTGTGGACAGTCCCAGGGTTTTTATATGTTGGAAGCCTTGACATTTTTATTTTTTATTTTTGTGGCAAATGTGTGGAGACTGTTTTAGGGAATGGATTTAGAAAATCTCACTTGCACACGAACATTGCGTAATTTCCGGACTATTAGCCGCTAGCTTTGAACACTGCGTCTCAAACAGTGATGCAGCTAATTTACGGATTTTTTTTCGGGCTACCAAGCTTCATGCAGCCAAAATATTTAGCCTTGTCACATTGGACCAATGAAATTACACATGGACACTGCAGTACACACGCGTGTGGTTTACACAAGTGACATTGAGAGCGTCTACAAAAGAGAGACAAAGGAAGTGCGTGGCGGAAGATTTCTAAGGCTGATTAATTCTGACACTGACGAAGACTTTAGTGGTTTTAGTGGGCAGGATAAAGATGAAGATAGTGATCCATTACTTTTCCTGGTAGGCTACTGTATTTTTAATTTTTATAACCAGACTTGTTACAGGCACGATTGGAGGGGGGGGCATTAGCGGTACATATATAATTAGACGTTAAAAAAGTCTTTCTGTGTAGATACAGTTGTCCCTCGCTATAACGCGGCCTCGCAGTTTCACCGATTTTTTTTTGGGTGCAATTTTCCAATTTTTTTTTTTTTTTTACAGCACATTGTTTTCTGCGTCCTGATTAGCTAAGTGACTGTAGACCATTGTCAATCAGTCACCTCCGTACTGTGTCTCTTGTACAGTACAGAATGCGTTCTTCTTGCCAAATGTACATATATCTTTGATCGCTGGTATTGAGTGTGACTGAAGTGCTGCAAGTTTGCAAGTTTTCTCCCCGACAAAACCCACAATGTCGACGAAACGTTTGCACCGACAAAGACACCTGCGGTCGCAC
The DNA here is from genome assembly GCA_901007705.1 of Fistularia tabacaria. Taxonomy (NCBI): domain Eukaryota; kingdom Metazoa; phylum Chordata; class Actinopteri; order Syngnathiformes; family Fistulariidae; genus Fistularia; species Fistularia tabacaria. The sequence goes on from CAAKHD010030647.1 coordinate 280,955, forward strand.
CCAAAAGGCAGAGAAAGATGCTAACCGTCGCACAAAAAGCTGGACTTCTGGACATGCTAAAGGAAGGTAGAAGTTACGTGGCTGTTGGGCGCCATTACGGAATAAATTAATCTACAGTTTGTTACATAAAAGAGGAGCAAAATAACAAGGATGACTGTGGCAATAAGTTTTAACAAGGACGCAAAAAGGGTGGTAACTGTCTGCAACAAGACCATCGTAGGGATGGAGTCTGCTTTAGCTGTGACTCCAGGAAACGAATATTACACTGGATACCAACAGCATGCGCACAAAAGCTAAAAAGCTTTTGCAACCTTAAAACATTTATGGTCATTGAAAAAATAAAGCTGACTACTTTGCGGTTTTCACCTATTGTCGGTTATTTCTAGAATGTAACTCCCGTGATTAACGAGGGACCGCTGTATTTCGTTACAAATGGACAATCGCGGCTTATAGGCTCGTGCGGCCTAGAGATGGATTTATGGACTTTTCTTTTCCCCCCAAATTAACGGTTGCGGCTTATATTCAGGTGTGCTCAATAGTCCGAAAATGACGCTATTTGAGTGCAGGCCTCAGCTCTAACCCCCTCTTTTCTTCTCATAGCAACTGATTCGCAGCAGCGGGAAGCTCGTTCTCCTGGACAAGCTGCTGGTGCGTTTGAAAGAGCGAGGCCACAGAGTTCTGATCTTCTCCCAAATGGTCCGGATGCTGGATATCCTGGCAGAGTACCTGAGAAGCCGACAGTTTCTTTTTCAGGTAACTGCACTTTGCTCTCATTTTACAGCTAACACTGAAATGAGAAAAGGAACGAGCAATCTCTAAATTCCCGAAACTGTGTGTAGCGATTAGATGGCTCCATCAAAGGGGAGATGAGGAAGCAGGCTTTGGATCATTTCAACGCCGAAGGTTCAGAGGTGAGCACCACGCTCTCATCACAAAGATGCATTATTGTGTGTCAGTGGCGGACTCAGTAAAATCTCATCCGGAACATCTCTTTTGCACTCGTAGGATTTCTGTTTCCTCCTATCGACACGTGCCGGCGGTCTGGGTATCAACCTGGCCTCGGCAGACACTGTTGTCATCTTTGACTCCGACTGGAACCCCCAGAATGACCTGCAAGCCCAGGCCAGAGCCCACAGGATCGGTCAAAAAAGACAGGTCAGCAACAGTAGATCCCATCTTAACTTGTCTCGTGATTCATAAAAAAAAAAAAAAATATTATCACTTATCACTCTTAATAGCTATGCAGTTATAATTCCATTATTTGATTTGTGACTGAAGCAAGAATCCAATAAAGGAATCGCAACACTAAAAATGTTGTTAATCTTCAAGGTCTTCATATGTTCCCTTTACCCAGAAGTTAGTAGATCCATCCCAGGAGGTCATTTAGAGGAAGCACTTCTCCTAAGTTTAGAAACATTGGTGGTCCAGCCATGGCTTTTGGTCGGATAAGACCTATTGACCTCGATATAGAGCGGCGGCCTGCACTGTAATTTATTGAACGTTTCAGAAAACCCGAGGCAGGATTACAGGAGTTTGACCTGAAGGATTTCTTTCACACACAAGTTACTCAGTATTAATTGACTGGCAGGTGAACATCTACCGACTGGTGACGAAAGGTTCAGTGGAGGAAGACATCATTGAGAGGGCCAAAAAGAAGATGGTGCTGGACCACCTTGTTATTCAGCGGATGGACACAACGGGGAAAACTGTCCTCCATACTGGCTCTGCTCCCTCCAGGCAAGCTCCTCACACTTCCTGAAAATGTCTCCCTTTTTTTTATCCGCCTCGACCTCAAAGCCTTTTATTATCGACCCCAAAAGATATCATCCAAAATCTTACACCCTGTTTGTCGTTGTCTTACCTGTTTCTGTTTTTGGTTTTTTCCTGGATGCAGTTCTGCTCCATTTAACAAAGAGGAGTTGTCTGCAATCCTAAAATTTGGCGCTGAGGAGCTTTTCAAAGAGCCAGAAGGCGAAGAGCAAGAGCCTCAGGTAAATACTCATGTCCCTTTAGCTGACATCGAGCATATCCTTTCTATCTGCATATGTTGCGGTAGGCAGTATCTTTGGTTTGCTATCAGATGATTGTGTGTATTTTCACTTTAAACGCACCAGTTGTGTTTCAAACTATAGCCTATATTTCTCATAAGTGCAGGAAATGTAGCCTTTTATTTTCTTAAGTAGCAAGAGTAGCTCGTGACGCCGTGTCCTGCCTGTGCTGTAGGAAATGGACATCGATGAGATCCTTAAAAGAGCAGAGACGAGAGAGAATGACCCTGGACCCTCCACAGTGGGAGAGGAACTTCTGTCACAGTTTAAGGTAAAACTATTGAAAGATCAACGACGCGTGCAGTGCTCTCTTTTTAGAGCATAACGTGCTGGTATGATTGACGTGTCTGTCCGACCCTCACAGGTGGCGAACTTCTCTATGATGGAGGAAGAGGAAATTGAAATGGACTCGGAGCGTAGCCAGCGGAGTTGGGACGACATCATTCCTGAGGAGCAGAGGAGGAGGATGGAGGAGGAGGAGAGGCAGAAGGAGCTGGAGGAAATCTACATGCTTCCACGCATGAGGAATTGTGCCAAACAGGTATTCTGGGCCAAGAGAAACTCAAACTGGAACATTTGTGCTTCTCCAGTGTTTACTATATCGAGTTCTTCATTTCCCCCTAACTTGTCTATTTCTGCGGACAGATAAGCTTTAATGCTAGCGAGGGCCGGCAGAGCAGGAGCAGGAGGTACTCCGGCTCTGACAGCGACTCTCACTCGGACCGAAAGAGGCCAAAGAAACGGGGTCGGCCTCGAACCATTCCGCGGGAAAATATCAAGGGCTTCAGCGATGCGGAGATCCGGAGGTGACGACAGCGGCCAGCAAACTACTTCTTAGCCCGAGTCGAGTCTCCTCTCACCTCTTTGTCTCTGCTTCCAGGTTTGTCAAAAGTTACAAAAAATTTGGCGGACCCCTGGAGAGGTAAGAGAAATATCAGGCTTGGGGCTGCGGTTGTCCGAATGGTCGTAACGTCTTCCTGGTTCCACTGCCAATTTAACCAGATTTTTCCCACCGGGGGAAGAGAATCCAGTTCATCCCGAATCAGACC
>CAAKHD010030647.1:284071-304718 GCA_901007705.1 Fistularia tabacaria
TGATGAACTGGATTCTCTTCCCTCGGAGGGAAATATCAGGCTTGGGGCTGCGGTTGTCCGAATGGTCGTAACGTCTTCCTGGTTCCACTGCCAATTTAACCAGATTTTTCCCACCGGGGGAAGAGAATCCAGTTCATCCCGAATCAGACCTTTGTTCCGTTGCCGGCCTCTGATCCGTCTCCATTGTCCTCCCCAGGTTGGACGCTATTGCCCGCGATGCTGAGCTGGTTGATAAATCTGAACACGACCTGAAAAGGCTCGCAGAGACCGTTCACAACGGCTGCGTGAGAACGTTGAGAGAGAACCCCTGTGGACCAGAGAAGACCTCGGGTAAGCTAACATCTGCCCAGGATAACGGATTAGCCTCTGACACTCGTCCTGCTCCTGATGCCTTTTGTAGCAATGAGTCACGCAGCAAACGGCAAAACACATCAGAACAAGTAGAAAGCTTTCAGTTAAATACTGGCTGCTGATTTGTTAATGAGCCACAAATTAATTTCCAATTGGTACATGTAAAGGGGCAACATATTGCCTCATTTTACGTTTTATTGTCTGGTTAATTTTATTTTCTCCCCACATACCTTTTTTTACCTCTCGTCCCCTGTGTTTATTGTTGTCATATCACATCAGTAAAATGGTTGTTTTTACTTTTGGATTAAGGAGGCAGGAGAGGTAAGGTGAAAGGTCCCACGTTCAGGATCTCCGGCGTCCAGGTCAACGCCAAGCTGGTGATCTCTCACGAGGAAGAGCTGGCCCCGCTTCACAAGGCCATTCCAGCCGACCCTGAGGAGAGGAAGAAGTAAGGCCCGACAAAACCTCTTAAAACATGGCGTGTATGTGGATGCAACTGCAGGTTTCACCCTTTACAATCACGCCTACTGTAAGGAAGTACTTCAGTTAAACCACTTCTACCCACAGTGGCGTAACCAGAAAGGACTCGTTTCCTTCCTGGAAGTGTTATGTCATCCCGATACCATCCTGAAGGCGTTGACATGAACCTCTTTCTAAAGCCGAAACGTGATGTATGGCGTTGACATTTTTATCGAAACAAGAAATTTGCCTCTTGTATACATTATAATAATGAACAGTGGTTTATTGCTTTCCCTGGCGCAGGGGTCGGCAACCCAAAATGAACAAAGAGCCATATTGGACCAAAAAAAAACAAATCTGTAAGGAGCTGCAAAAAATTAAAAGCCTTATATATATAATCAGCCTTATATGAAGGCAACACAGACTGTAAGTGTATATTAGCTATATTAGCTTACTATCAAAATGAATGAGGAATCCACTTCTTCAATCTACCTTTGCGCTCCTCTAATTTCTCCAGAAGTACTGCAATCGCACTTTTTCTCTCACTCCCAGCTGTGTAGTCGGCTGCAAATTTAGCATCCCTTCCCCGGAAATATCCTTCCAAATTACTTTTAGTTGTTCGACAACTTCTCATCACAAAGCAAACCTGCAGGCAATCCTTCTGCATTTGCAATGAAAGCAAATGATTCGGTCCATTCTTCCTTGAGTCCTCTGTTCTCATCAGCTATCTTTCTCTTTTTCTCTTTGGTATCCGTGGCCCTTGACACACCCGCCGGTTTGTTTACAACAGCCCCCTGCGTTGCACGGCACCGCGCTGAACCGTGTGTCGCAGGCGATGACGCAAATCTTCGTTGACAGAAATGTCGTAATTTAATATTTATCATACACATTTGTACACTATTGGAAAACATTTAAGAATGTTTTTCTTCCTATAGAAACCATATTCGAACACAAAATATACCCCCCCTATTCAATTTCACACATTTTTGAAGAGGCTCCAGGGAGCCGCTAGGGGGGTGCTAAAGAGCCGCGGGTTGTTGACCCCTGCCCTAGCGCCTCGAGCAAAGTCATTCCAGCTGATGTTGTGACTTTTCGCTCTTGTTGTTTAACATGAGGAAACCGCTCATTGCTCAGGCCTCAGTTTTTGGTTGATGGCGCCAAATGAGTCGCCATTTCGGCCGAATCACACCTAAAATTTGGCTTCTTTGTTTTCAACAAGAGAAATGGAATGGGATGGCCTTGTCAATGACAGAGCAGCTCAGAGTCCATTTGTAGTTTTTGAATCACCACTTCCATAAAGGCTCCATTGTTAGAAAATGACACACGAAATTAAATATCAAATGAGTTCCATGTCACTTTTTCTATTTTTTTTTATTTTGTTTTTAAAGTTTTGTCCACATGATGAGACATTGTGCCCCTTCGTTTTGATACCAGATATAAGATGGACCACCTCAGAATGTTTCCATTAGATGGAGACCCATCAATGAATTTTGACCAAACCAAATGTATCCTTTTGTAAGATGATACAATTGTTTGCTTCTGAACAGATACATGATTCCCTGCCACTCGAAGGCCGCACACTTCGACATAGAGTGGGGGAAGGAGGACGACTCCAGCCTCCTCATAGGAATCTACGAGTACGGTTACGGCAGCTGGGAGATGATCAAGATGGACCCGGACCTCAATCTTACACACAAGGTTAGTTCAGGCCTGAACATTTCTGGCCTAGTAGTGTGTTCTTCACAGAACCATTTGTGTTGTGTAATCTTTGACTGAATACGATTACATTTCTCCAAACAGAAAGCGATATATTTCTAAAAAAAAAGAAAGAAAGAAAAAAAAAGCAGCATTTGCTCAGCAGCAGAGTATCTTGAAGAAACAGGTCACGATTCCTGTTGGGAAACATTGCAGTTCCGTTAAGTGTGAGAGGAGTCGGGCTTCACCCACAGACACACAAACACGCGCAACACAAAATAAACAGTTGGATTAATGACAGGCTTTACTGATGAGAACAATGGGTTGTTGTTTTTTTGCTTTTTTTTTATGTTTTGTTTTCAAGTGATTCGGAGGTGAACCATCACCTAGGAGCTCTTTTTTTCTGTCATTTTTTTTGTCCTACTACAGTCTGTAACCCGTAATGTCACAGAAAGGGAGCCCTTTCAGTCATCTATACATATTCCTGCATTGATTGCTGCCTTGATTACAAATCTGTTTCAGTGTTTTGGTTCAGTGCACTAGAACATTGTGAATTAAATTGAAATGCATTTTATACTTTGAGATTTGGACATTGTGTGTCATTGCTCCCTCGATGTATTTGTTTAACGTTCGTAATTGTATTTTTGACTTGCTTAACATCCCCCTCAGCACTGTGTTCATCTCGTATTTACGAGGCATCTGATGCTTGAAAACGCCGCCCCTGTTATTATGGGTCCTCCTTCGTTGTCCCCTTTTTGTATGTTGCCGCTGCTCGACCCATGACGGGGCCACTATTTTGCCCCGTCTGCGTTGTTTGCTCAACCGGTAGGAATATGTTCACGTTTTCTGGGCCCACTACTGGCTTTGGTTCACTGGAGTTAAAAGTCAGACAGAGATGGCTTGGACTATGCACAGAGGAGGGATGGTAAGGGTCTGGGTAGAAGGATGCAGAGGTTGGAAGTGCCAGGCAGGAGGCCCCGAGAAAGACCAGAGAGGAGATTAGGGGTTAGATAGAGGCTAATGGAGCAACTGAAAAGGGGGGGAAAAAAAAAAAAAGAACAGCTTTGCGTCATTGCAGCATTATTTTTCTCCTAAAACTACTCCATGTTTACTGTGTCCTCTATCTTTTATCAGCTCCTACCAGACGATCCAGACAAGAAGCCACAGGCCAAACAGCTCCAGACCCGAGCAGACTACCTCATCAAGCTACTCAGCAAGGACCTGGCAAAGAAAGAAGCCCAGAAACAGGCAGGAATGGTGAGTCCGGCCCGATGGCACCCGCCCTCTAGATCAACAGATATGTGGCTCTTTAATTTACAGACCGAAGACGGGGAAATAACCACCGCGTTTATACGCAGGTCAATTCACGAAAGAGAAAACCAAGAAATAAAAAGAGCAAAACTCAAAAGCCAGCCAAGATGGACGAGATGATAAAGAGTCCGTCTTCAGATCCCCAGTCTGACAAAAGGACGGACGACGAGGACGAGGTGGACGATGAAAAGGTAAGTTCCAGCATTTTGTGTTTTTGTCTCATTGTCTCGCCGGACGAATGAGACGAGCGGATGTGGAACGCTGCTGCAGGAGGAGACACCGCCTAAAGCGCCGAGCAGGAGGGCCCGATCGGACCGGGTGAAGGGCGAGAGGGAGGATGAAGATGACGAAGACGAGGAGGAGGACGAGGCCGAGCAGGACGAGGTTTCTTCATCGGGGGAAAGGGAGTTCAGAGAGAAGGAGCCCAAGAAAGAATGCAAGAAGGAGAGGGATGACAGTTGGGACAATAAAGACACGAAGGAGGTCAAAGAGAAGAAAGAGCCCAAACCTCTGGAGGCAGCACATAAACAGGAGGAGATTGTTGAAAAGGTGACGTATCCAGTCTTCTCATTGTAGAAAAACAGTCCTGAGTAATGTCTCAGTGTCCACAGTGGTTCTAAACCTCGTCCGCCATCTTGTTTGCGTCAGAATGAAGTAAAACCCGAGGTACGAGAACGACTAAAGAAAGCCCTGGATGTTCCCGTCCATATAACCGCAAGTGGCGAGAACGTTCCAATATCCGAGGAGTCGGAGGAGCTGGACCAGAAAACCTTCAGCGTGGTACGTCCTTGCCGATGCACCTCCACCCCGAAGCGCCACTGATGAGCGTTGAAACGCTTCAGTCAACCCCTGTCGCCGTGGTGTTTCCCCATCAAGGGCAGTCGCAACCCCAGGCCTGTTTGCGCTGCTTCGTGGGAAAGACAGTCGATTTCCAATCAGGCTGCACATTTGCACTCTTTCGATTAATTCTGTGGTTTTGCATAAAAAGTCAAAAGCTACTCACCCGGCCTGCTGCCGCTGCTGCTTCCGCTGCAACATTGTGAGGAGTCCGGCGGGACGGGGGCTCCTCAGTGTTTTCAGTCAGCTCACATTGCGAAACCCACCCGGACAACGCATTGGATTTCAGTTTCTATGGCGCAACATAACGCGTTTTCCGCTGTTAGTCGGAACTCGCTTGCAGGACTGTGTCACCCACCTCCGCTTACACAGTCGTAAAATCGCAGAAACCTGCGGGAGGTGCTGGAGATGCTGTGGCAGGCGAGTCAGGAGAGGCGAATGTAAAAATCGCCGGCCCCCTCGTTTAGCGCTGCATGACCGTATTCCTCAGCTTCCCGAGCAAAATGTGTTTTAATGTCACAAACGCAAACACGGCAGGTGGTCGTGTTTGGCTCTCCCGATGAATTTACAGGGGATGGCGATGTAGCCGGAAATCGCCGCAGGTTGGGGACGGCATAAACCGAGGACTTCCTGTTATGGCATACCTGTTTACACACACCGTATTTAATCTCACTAATCTATTTCTCGTTTAACTCCCAACGTTACTCCATCAACATCATACAGAATTCTTGACCCTCGCCTCCTCCTCCTCAGCTGGACAGTGGCGCTGTCACTGTTTTCCTTACTGTTAGATGTCATTTATTTCGCCAGTCATGGCGATGTTATCTATTTTTGGCGTGGAGTGAAACCGGCATGTCTGTGTTCACGTCGCTTCCAGTGTAAAGAGAGGATGCGGCCGGTGAAAGCCGCTCTGAAGCAGCTGGACCGACCCGAGAAGGGACTCTCAGAGCGGGAGCAGCTGGAGCACACCAGGCAGTGCCTCATCAAGATCGGGGACCACATCACCGAGTGTCTGAAGGAGTATTCCAACCCAGACCAGATCAAACAGTGGAGAAAGTGAGTGTCGCCTGCACACTGCGAAAGCGCTTGCGGTCTCTGCGTGTCCGCAGCAGCCGTCAGCTCCTCCATTGTGTCTTACAGAAACCTGTGGATATTTGTGTCGAAATTCACCGAGTTCGATGCCAGGAAACTACATAAACTGTATAAGCACGCAATCAAGAAGAGGCAGGAGAACGCACAGGTTTGTGAGGCTCGTCGCCCGACGCCATCGTGTGGCACAGCCAGAGAAGGGTAGTGACTGGTGGGATTTTCATTGCAGGCGATGGAGCAGAACACTAGAAACACCAACACTTACGGATACAAACACGCAGGTACAGGTGCCCTCCCGCCGTCGGCCGAGAGCAGTCGGACGTGTTCGCCCGGCTCACGGCTTTCCGTTTTCCTTTCCCCAAACAGACGTCGAGCGGCTGAAGGACAACTCCCAGCAGGACGACAGCAGCAGGGACAGTTACAGCTCCGACCGGCACCCGCCCTCGGCGCGGCACCACGAGAGCGGCGGCAGCAAGGAGCGGCACGGCTCCGAGTCGCACCGCAAGACGAGCGGCGGCGAATCCAGGAAGAGGCCCTACACATCCCTCAGCAACGGCAAAGACCACAGAGACCACTACAGGCCAGACAGCAGGGACCGAGACAGACCGGACAGGTGAGATGGGATCCCTGCCCAGACCCCCGCGGATAACCTTCCGGATCATTCCTGCAGTATTTTTCTATCGCAGATGAAGGTCTGCGCTTCGGTCCAATCTTGTGTACAGTCGTCCCTTGTTTACCGCGGGGATGCGTTCCAGAAGTAGCCGCAATAAAGGAAAATCCACAAAGTAGCCACCTGCAGCAGCGAAGCCTCTCCCTTGCTTTTACGTGTCAAGAAATCCCACTTTTTCTACGACAGTTAGCATCTTCCTCCCCTGCTTAGGTTCAATCCCACATACCTTAGAAGGAAGAGAGCGCTTGAGGGTCCAACCAGGGGTTGAAACAAATCCAAAACTTACACCAAAGTTCACACAAACACAAAACCGGAGAGTAAGAGTATGAGTAGCGATCGCACATCAATGTGAAACTGACAAGTGAGATGCTGAATGCGCAGGAGATGCAGGACCACGTTCTCATCCCGATGCGTCAGTAGCCTGACCAATGGAGGATATTCCCTCGGGCGCATTAGAGCCCGTCTTTCGACATTGTTCAGCGAGCCGTGGAGCGTCATGGCTACATCAACATCAGTATCCATATCTAAACCTAACCAAAGTAAAAGCAGAGTTCAAATTTTCCACATCTCTCTGTTTGACCTGAGAAATTGTGTTCCCCCACTGCATCGGAAAATAGACGCTTCGAAAATGAGCGTTGGCATAAAAAATACATTGATGCCTCAAAAACCCGTCGGATAGCGAAAAATTCGCCATAAAAAAAAAAAAAAAAAAAAAGTGAGATGCAGTGAGACTGCGAAGGATGAGCCTGTATTTCACAGTCAGTGAGGAAACTTGATGAGCAGGAGCTGACCGCCTCGCTCGGTTCAATGCTTTTTGTCCAGCCCTTCTGACTCTGCGTTTCCGTGTAGATACTACAGCAGCGACAGTAAGCACAGGAAGCTGGAGGACTTCCGCTCCAGCCGAGACCACCGACTGGACTTGAAGGATCATTCCCACTCGGACCACCGCTCCTCCTACCGCTACCACTCGGACTGGCAGTCGGAGCAGCGGGCCTCGGCCAGCGGGCCGCGCTCCCCGCGGGACCAGCGCTCGCCGTACGACTCGCGCTCGCCCCTGGGACACCGCTCCCCCTTTGACTATTCCTCAGACCACAAGAGCACGCCGGAACAGATCTGGAGCAGCCGCAAGACATAACAGGAGCTGCGCGGCCTGCGAGCAGCAGCAGCCGTGGACTCCCCCACACAGCAGATGCCTTACAGGGACTGTGGACTGAAGGAAGCACTGTGCCGCCAGTCAGCTCCGTCGTCTCCTCACCTCGGGAACCTGGGAGACGCTCGCCCCCGGGGAGGGCCTCCAACCAGGCAGCAGATTTCAGAAAACGAAAAAAAACAAAATAGAAATTCAAAAAAAAAAACAAAAACAAAAACAAAAAAGTCAAAGCATATTTTTGTATTTAAGAGTTTAAAGCTGCGGTGTTGTGTTGGCTCCAGAGCATGCAGCACAAGGTTGTTGGGTTTGTTTGTTTTTTTTGTTATTTTTATAAAAGAAAATTTTAACTCTGGAAACGGACACGATGAACCCTGAGTGCTGCCTCATCCTCCCACCGACTCACGACACTGGATCCTACGTTTGACTGTTGTCTGTGTCCGTCTCCCCCTCTCTCTCTCTCTCTCTCTCTCTCTCATCCTCAATGTGATGATCTACCTTATTTAAGTGTTAAGTCACTTGTCACAGGTTGATGTAAAGGCGCCAGGCTCAGGCCCCCCCCACCTGAAGTACCTCATTTACAGCATTTCTCATTTCTTCACACGAGGCGTGAATTATTTAACATGTTAGCTGTAAAAAAAAAAATAATAACCTGCTTCTTTTTTCCTTCCTCTCTTCTTCTTCCTTTTGTATGTCCCCCCCCCCCTTCCTCCTCCTTTCAGTAAAGTTGTACATTTTTTGTAAAATAGTAAAAAACAAAACAAAAACAGTGGTCTTTTTTCCTCAGGCTTTTTTGGATTTATTATGACTCGACTTCTCCCCCCATCAACTCAGGCTTTTTGTCATTCTGTAAAAAATCCTTCTTTCACGATGCTTTCAGAATGTAACTTTTTTGGTAAAGGGAAAGTTTCTCTTTTTCTTCACTAGTGTTTAAAATCTTTTCGAGCCGAGCAAAGCGAGAGGGAAGTGACTTTTGAAATCACAGACCTAAAATTTAGAAGCACCGGCTAGACTTTATTATTTTTATTATTATTATTATTGTTTTTTTGTTTTTTTTTATAAATCTTTTCTTTCTATTTTATTTTCTACGTAGGCAATAATAATGTCAATGTTCTATGCAGCCAAGTATATTTGTGGTGAACCAACCCAACTGAATGAAGTCACTGTTAAGGTTCACTCTGTTGTACATACATTTCCTCTATATTTCAAAGTGAATTTACACTGAAAGTGCATGGATTTTTATGATCTGTTTTTATATAGTTGTTTATGAAGCCATTAAAATCAATCACTGTATCCACTGGGATCGGCTCTCTTCGACGACGTCTCCCTTTCTTCGTCCCGACACGCCACCCAAAGCTGTTGATGTCTTTATCAGGGTAAACTTGACCCAGATTCAGTCTTTAATCATGTGATTTATAATTGACGTATGCATTCTGCACTTTTCACTTACCATTTGACAAGAATTTCGCTTTTCCTGTTGTCGAACCACAGATCGGTTTAATGAGAAAAAAAAAAAAACGTACAAGAAAAACTTTCTGCGGGGACAAAAAAAAATATACATGATGGATTAACCCTGCGTGACGCAACGCTGTCGATGATCAGTGTGTCATAGGAAGCTATGGTCTGATTCAGGCCTTTATAAGACGCTCGTCTGTATTCTGAGTCCATAAAGTAAATGGAGCACAGAAGACAGTTGTTTTATGCGGCTTGGAAAGAACTGGCAAAATTTTACAAGAAACGTGCAAAAGTATCTTTCTAACGTATTGTGATAGCTTGTTTTTTTTTTTTATAATCTATAGATAATGAGGATTCGGCTTTTGAACCACCCTGATGTGTGTGAACATCCGTTGACCATTTTCGTTGTGTTTGATTTCAGCTGGAAACACAATGAAAGAAACAGAGGCAGCGTTCAGGAAACCTCTTCAGCCAAGTTTATTCGAGGTGTCTGCGGCCAAACAAGGAAAGAGCGGCGGAGTAGAGCAGTGGGCGGAGGGGTGGGGGGGCCGCCATGGCTTTGACTGAAGCGACGCACCGACGAAGGGATTCGTGATAAATACAAACAAGATCAAGGTAAGATTTTTTTTTTGTTTCTTCCGGGACCAGGATCCTCCTCCCTAAGTGCTTTTCTTCTCTTCGAACATGATGTTTGCCGTGGCTCGCTTGGCTGTGGACAGATCACACACACACACAAACACTCATTACATGGCCGTCGACGACAGAAGATGCGAATATTAACATCCTTCGTTAAAAGTATCAGAAGAATTGCAATATCCTTACAAGACATCAGTGATTTTCTTTTTTTTTTTACATTTCTGGCATATTCTTTAATTCCTATATAATTTTTAAAGTTTTTGTGAAGCTGCAAAAATCAATGAATGAACCAAACTGTCACTGATGTGATGCCATGACATCTTATAAAACATATAAAATGTCTGTTTTCCTGGACCGGCGTCCGTCCCCTCACCCTCATCTTTGAACTTGTCCGCGGCCTCCGACGCCTTGTCCTTGATGTTTTTCATCGCATCGTCGATCTTGCTTTCATTCTTGAGGAAGAAGGGTCGGATGATGAGGTTGTAGATCTGCACCGAACCGTTGGAGGCGGTGGGGGCCATGCACCACACCAGGAAGGCGCACTGGGGGGGGAGGAGGACAGGGAATCCGGTCAAACTGAATGATTACGTTTAGTCCAATAACTGGCAAACTCAACAAATCCGCTGCTGCTGATCTGACTGGTGCAGTGCGCCCCCTGCTGGACATCAATTTACACAGCAACTCATAAAATCTCAAAGATGTGTCTGGTAGAAGGACTGGATCTCGAGGAGAAATGCTAAATTACTAGTAAAAATGTTCTTATGTTTCTATTAGTTCCTTTATTGTTTTTGTGTGCGAATCATAAAGCTCTGCATCTGTTACCATGGAAACACCAGTACTGCCTGGTAACACGCTAAAGGCCGCCCTGAAACGATCGCACGAATCTTTTGAGATTCTCAGACGGCGCAGTCGCGCAGACGCCCAAAAATATCCACGCGGTGGCCATCGTATCCGTCTGGCGGCCCCGTGGAGGGCCGAGGTCTTATTTCCAGCCTTGCGTGTCTGCAGGATGGTATTTGGAAAATCCAAATTATGAGCAGATTAAGACCCTGCCCTGCATGATGCTAGCCAAACACATCTCTATTATTAATATACTAATGTTTAGTCTCCGGCGTGAAGGTCGGAGTAGATTCCCCTGCAGCCTCGTGCAGAAACAGCACTCGGCATCCCATAGCTTCCTGCAGTTGGACGCGGTGTTTGGCGGTTCCGGCCGACCGATTGTGATCTTCGTCGGGTTCGGGAGAGGAACTGAACCTGAAATAAACACAACAGACAAGCACCCACATCCTGATGCCTGTCGCTCATTCATGAATGACTCAGCCCAACCAGGACCCGTGTGCGTGCGCGTCCATTGGGACCCCGGATGCAGCCGCCTCTAAATGTACCGTAATTCGTCTTCTCTCAACAGGAGAAAGTCACTCAGAAAGTCAAACCCGCTCATGGTCACCTGGCCGGGCTGGGCTGATCCCGGGGTCCAGCGGCCCCGTGCACGGCTCACGTGAAAACGCGTCACTGGCACACGTATCTGCACTTCAGAACTCATCCACCGTTCATGCAAAGGTGTGACGTCGTAGCAAATTCAACTTTTGTCTCATCGACGGGACACATCAGGGCTGTCACATCCTCCCCGAAACTGTGAAAACGATGCGAATAACAGGAAACCATACACTCTGACTTACAACGACCACACACATGCACATGCACATGCACATGCACACACACATGGGTTGTTTCTAGGCTCAGTAAAGTCCGCAGTGTTGCAACGTGTCTTGTGACACACAGTCCTGATATTGTGATAAAAATGTACCATGTATTGCGTTACATATTTGTGTGTCGGTGTGGTATCTCTATCTCTTTGTGAGACCAAAACCGGCGTAATAAATCCTCACCTTTCCGATGTAGTAGAACGGGAACCAGGAGAGGAAGATGTCCGCGAAAAACTCTGCCACGCTGAAGACCCCGTACACCACCCAGTAGGTCAACCACTTGGTGTCGTCCTCTTTGGTGGCACTTTCGATGGCCTTGATGCTGGAGAAGAGACCAGAGGAGAGCAGAAGGTGAGTGTTGACTCAGGTACTTCAATTTGTGACCAATATTTTGATCGTAACGGAGGTGTTAGGAGTATCCGAGTATTTGTTGCTGCTCGCTGACAAATACTTCCTTGGTTGTAATCTGACTTTGGTGTCAAATGCGAGGAAGTTCATTCTTGAGATACTGTGGCCACGCTTGGCGGGGTCATGTGACTTTGACCTTTGACCCAGAAAAAGGTGTGCGGATGTTTGGATGTGTGTGTGTGTGTGTGTGTGTGCGCGCGCACGTCGCCATCCATTCTCGCCTCAGGACACCACCTCTAACCCCGTCCCGATAACAGCTGCGCAGTCAGCTGCTGAGTGAACGCCCTCGTCACACCAACACAAACACACACACACTTCCTGTGTGTGATCCTGCAAAAAATCTCCTGCTGTGCTTCCTACAACAGACCCGCCCCAGACGTCCGTCAGGTTGTGTGTGTGTGTGTGTGTGTGTGTGTGCCGGGTATTCCCATCGCTAAGGGGACATGTGTCCCGTCATGGGTCCAGCTGTTATATTTGAAGGCCCCATTTCCAACCAACGCTTGTGTTTCTTTTATTTATCAGTTGCGAGTGTGTGGTCTATGAATAGACGCATAGCATAGCATTGCGGTCTGTGCATCTCGTCTCCCAATAGTTGCGTGACGTGCGATTGAGAGAGTGAATGGTTGTACGTCTCTTTATGAGGCCCTATAATCCGCCAGCTCAGCGGTGCATCACCAATCCAGTCAGACGGGTTGCCGAACAGGTAGTCCGAAACATACGGATATGTTCAGGAAATGAACACCAGCCTTCGGGGTTTACCTGAGGTCCTCGCCGAGGGAACCGCACGCGTTCCTGAACAAACAGCTGCCGTACGAATCATTCTAAAACCTGTCAGCCCTGAGCGACCCCGGGTGCCCGTCCCCCCTCCAAGGACATTTGAATTCTTATCTATTGAATTCATTTTCATTCAATGTTTTAATACTGATGTAAATCTCAATTTTTTTTAGTTATTAACTAATTAATAATTTTAAGTTAGATTTTTTTTTTTTTTTTTTATGTATTTATCGCTACTTTGTTTTTATATTGACGAACATCTCCATTTTTTTAGTTGTTAATGTATACTGATTAATTATTATCACTGATTTATTGATGTATTTATCGCTGGTGTGTTTTTATGTTGATAAGCATGCCCATTTTTTTAGTTGTTAATTTTTACTGTTTATTATTATCACTGATTTATTGATGTATTTATCACCGGTGTGTTTTTATATTGATGAACATCTCCTTTTTTAGTTCATTTTTACTGATTAATTATTATCACTGATTTATTTATGTATTTATCACTTATGTGTTTTTATGTTGATGAAAATGTCAATTTTTTTTAGTAATTAATTTTTACAAATTCTTTTGAGTTTGATTTATTTTCTGCATTTATCGCTGCCGAGTGACCCGCCAATGAAAACACCCCTGTTTGCTGACATTCACCAGGAACGTGATTGTTTTATTTTGTTAAGTTTTTTTTTTCTTTTTCTCCCCCTGGACACAACAGTGTTTGTGGCCCGGTGGGAGTGACAGTGCATCTGCTCAGCGTCACACAAGCGCCGCATCATGACTCGACACAAAGCGCAGTCGTGCTATATTTACTCACGACGACGGTGCATTCGGGCTGCAGTAAATCATGTAAATGTATTTTGAATGGCGTCCCCGCAAATGTATTTGCCTCCCATTGATTGGGCTTCATTTAACGGGGTTTTTGTCACAGATGTGAGACTCTGGTAAGCCTCGTTCGGGAGGTCGGGGAGGGGTTGGAGCTAATCCCAGTCTTTAATTCACGTGCTGTTTTTGTTCTGTTCGGCGGAGGAACCCGGCGAGAACCCAGGCGGAGAACAAGAACGCGCCACATGGAAAGAATCCAGTCGATCACACCGGGGAACCTTCACACTGAGTTTGCAAGCAACTACGCTCCTATGATCAGGGTCCTTCTAGAGCTTCGGACTTGATTTTCGGATCTGAGGTACCGTTCTGACGGCTTCATCTGATTCTCAGTCCAACCTGACCGGCCTGCGCTTAAAATGTAAAAACTGTACATCTGATGGAAAAGCTCAGATTTGAGTCGTCTAAATGGCCTGGACGCGTGCTTGAGGTTTTCTGGAAAATCTTCACCCATGTCCGCGTCAGTTACTTCCAAATTAGACCAACGGTCCATGACCGAACTGTCCCCCCCGCCGATGGATGCCCTATTATAGGCCTGAGATCTCACAACGAACGGCATAGTCTGGTCCAACTAAGCTGCCGGATTGTTTGCCCTGGTTGCCACGGAGATGTGCCGTGAAGCAAATCTTATTAAAGTGCGCCGTGAAGATCTAGTTCCTCTGAGCCTCTTGTTTGTTTGTTTTTTTTAAGTTGTGCCCAACTCGTCTGGATCACCAAAGCCATCTGCAAATACAGATGTGGGTCTCAGGATTATTCAAGTTTGAAACCCGTTTTTTCAGTTTCCTCTTCCTTTTTCTGTGTATTGCCTCGGTTGATTAAAAAGAAAAAAGGAAAAGAAAAAAAAAAAAGAAGTTAGTTGGTGTAGGGGAAGAGGATGCAGACAACAGGGTTAGATGGAGGAAGATGATTGGCTGAGGCGACCCCTGAAGGGTGCAGCTGAAGAAGTTTCGATAAAGAAACAAAATAATTCAAGCTAAGGCACCCTCTTGTGTCTGGGAGGAATGTTTTAAGCTTCACGATACAAACCATAATATTGCACAAACTTACAGTCAAACCAAAAAATATGGTGTCTGTTTCTATTTTCAGCGATCAACCACTCCTCAGACATATCTTGGAGTACTTACAAACAAGTAATCTATCCTTCCCTGAGCCAACACACACTTTTCTTGGCCCCGCCCTTTTTTTCTATCTCCTCGGTGACAGTGTCAAGTCTCGCAGCCTTGCAGGCGTCCGTTTCTCCTCACCCTGTCCGACCTACCCTCTTCTAAACATCCACAATACACCCCTCCACCTTGAATGCAACAAAATCATCAAAACGATGAACATTTTTCAGTCAGTTAGTCAAAGGCATCCCTCTTACAACCATGTACAATATCTCATTATTATACTTACAGAAACACTGCATTCCTAAGACGAATCGCCCTTCGATCTATTTCCGGTAGATTGCTAGGTTCACGATAACATTTTGCAAAATTTACTAATTGTGGCGACTTCCCTGCTAGAATCGAGGCAAAGCTACGAGCGGTTTACCAGCTTAAAGGTTGACGTGCCCTCGTGTCAGATAAGCGACACCGGATCAAGAGTTGGAGAGGCAAAAATGGCAAAAACAAATGGGGAGCCTCCGCTTGGGGACATCGATCAAACATCTGATGGCGAACAATGCCTGGTAATAAACACGATTTGACAAATCAGCCGCCGGCAATTAGGACTCTCTGTAATTAGAGCACAATGAGTGTTTCCCAAGCAGCAGTAATAAGATAAGTGTTTTATTTCTGTATAATTGCATAGAGGGGCCAAAAATGTGGCATTTGGAGATTATTATGTTATTAAGTCACAAGATGATCAGAAGGGGGATTATAGTCATGGGGACGGGTGTAAGTCCTGCAAGACACCCGAGTATTTCTGATCAACTTTCTCTTGTCTGGTTGACTTAGCGATACCCTCAAACTTCGGAAATACAAGTCTCAATTCGCCCAACACATCCGTTATGTCCTGTTTTAAAACACATTTCTGAGATTTCAACGTCTCGTTCGGCTTCTGTAAACCCTTTTAAGAATTCATCTCTTGGTTGAGTCTAAAAGACTTTTTCATTTGTTTTGACATTTACACACGCTCTCTCCATTTGCTGGAAACATGTGTAGTGATCGCAAGTACATTTCAAAGCTCTATCTGCTGCTCGGGTGCGTCTTTTCTGACCGTTGCAAACGCAGCTGTTCATGTTTTACACTAACACACTGAACAAACGCGCATTTAAATATTATTTGCATTTGTCGAGCCTGTTGTTTCATCTGTTTCGGAACCCAATGCCTTTTCGCGCACAAGTTATTGTTGGTAGTCACAAGTAAATCTCCTTCACGGTTAGGGATCTTACTCTCAGTGACCTGATAAAAACAAGATAAAACCATGCTCAGGTACAGATGTCTTAAGGTTGTGTGTAAGTGAGGGGGGGGGAGTTGGGCAATCGTTGGGGTTACAGTTGCAGTCTCCTGGAAACGAATGAGTCATTGTGATGTGTGTGTGAGAGTGTGTGTGTGTGTGTGTGTGTGTGTGTGTGTGTGTGTGTGTCCTCGCCGGGGAATAATAGCACTCACGATATGTAGGCGGGGTAGAGGAAGCCGATGAGGTTGCACAGCAGCGAGGCTCCGTATCCGATCACCAAGTAAACTGCGATGATGCCGATGACAGCTGGAAGACACGGCACGGTCATCGGTCATGGTGACGGGGGGGAAAAAAAAACATAACCGGGCATCAATAACGTGTTTTTTTGTTTGACTTTTTTTTTTTTTTTTTTACAACCATGCTAGCCAACATGCTAAAGCTAACAGGGTAAGGATGCCACGCGCAACCTCCTCCCCCCCCATCCTCGACACTCACCGAGGGCGATGTACGTCCGACTCACTCCGGTTTTCGCCTCGATTTTGGCGAGCACATCTGTGACCAGGTTCTTTTCGCGGAGGAAGTTCTCGAATCTCTCCTTGAGCCCCTGCGCCATGACTGCCGTGTCCCTCCTGCTGCCGTGCCGGATGAACAATGAAGGCGCCCGGCGTCGAACTGCGACACTCTTGCAACCCAATACCCAAGCCGGAGGAAGGGGTGGTCAAGTGGGTGGCGATGAGCGCAGGTGCTTCCGGTAGAACCCTTCAAAATAAAAGTCGTCGTCTTTGAAACTCTTCTACGGGCAAACGCATCGGTGATGGATCAGTGCAGTGAAAATTATTCTTTGTCAAATTAATTAAACTATATAAGGTTTATGTTCGCTTGCTGATCCTCTTTTTGTGACAGTAAGCCGTGTGGGACGGCTCTGCCGAGGACTCTTAAGTAACTGGTGGTTTCTCTTTTAGGTGAAAAATAACGAAAAGGTATCCTTGCGAAATACTATAGTTCTCAAACAGGCAAGCGTTCATCCTCTGCACACCTTCTGGTTCTTGAATTGGAAATGTCACGCTGATATTTGATTTTATTCTGAAAGTGAACGGAAGTTACTTGAGAGATTCGCGCTCCCCGAGGAACCGTGGCGAACTTGAAGGGGTTGACGGTCGACGAACACCGAACAAGGGGGAATTCTCCCCCGCGACGTTGCCTTCAGGCATCGCTTCCTGTCTCTCTGTACACCGCCCAACAACAAAAAAAACCCCCTACCTGACAAATGTTTCAGCTGATGCCGCGCCGACGCTGACGCCATCCATCACGTTCAGCCCTGCTGACTGAGCATCTTGGAAGGATATTTCCTGAAAGGCCACAGCCTGTTTGTGGGCCCTATGATTCTCCTCTGCAGCCACACCCTGTCGTTGCTTGATGACATTGCAAAACACTATTTACTAACTTCAACCGAACGTCTGCGTTGGCCGCCCGGACCCCTGGCATGTATCCATCAGACGTATAAACGTTTTGCACAAGCAAACCGGGCACCTTGAATGTTCCACATGTTTGTTTTGGTGGCTGTGCACTGAAAAAGGAAAGCAAGCGTCACTTACAATTTGTTGTGACTCATGTTGCTGACTCAACTATCCACTAGATATTCCTCATGAGACCGTCCACGTCATTTTTAGTCATCGTAGAAAGACTGTTGGTGTAAGGTTGTCATTTCCAGTTCATTTATCGTTGTCTCACAATTCAACGGGCTTTCGTAATTCACAACCGCCATGTAGAATCGTTCATTATCAGAACCAGAAAAAAGCTTTATTTGTCCCCGAGGGGCAATTGTATGGCACACGGGGTAGCAGCATCAAATTGTGAACATCCATGAATATATGTAAAATATAGGTACAAATTGTACCATTGGTAAGAGACTACTAACTGAGGAGTCAGACAGTTGTGGGGACAAAGGTTGCTCTTCTCCTCTGGAGTCTGCGACCTGAGGGGAGCCGCTCAAAGACCGGGTTTAAGACGTGGGACTGACTTTGGACCATCTTTTTGGCTGTTTTTAAGATTTGACGATCATGGGAGCGGGAGAAAGGTCTGAGGGGTTGGCCAGTCATTTTGGAGCAGACCAAATTGCGCTCCAGGCGAATCCTGTCGTGTTGGGTGATGGAATGGAACCACCAGGGGAAGGAGAAGGTCATTGCGTTCTCAATGATTTTTTATTTTTTTATTTATATTGATATATTTATTCATTTTTATACTTTATTAATCCCTTGCGGGGAAATTCCTTCTCTACCTTTTACCACTTACCTTGGATGAACCATGAGCAGTTGTCTGCCGTCTAGCAGCACCAGGGGAGCAGTTAGGGCTTCAGTGTCTTGCTCGACAACACTACGACACACGAGGAGGAGCTGGGAATACAACCAGGAATGATCTATTCGGCTTCTCCTGCAGTCAGGGTCGCGAGGGGTTGCCGGAGCCTATCCCAGCCGTCACTGGGTGAGAGGTGGGGTTCACCCTGGCCCGGTTGCCAGCTCATCACAGGCCCACCTATGAAGACCTACAACCATTTCCTCTCTTATTCACATGGATGTGCACTTTAAGGTGTCAGATGAACCTCCTCCATGTTTTCGGACTGCGGGAGGAAATCGGAGAACCCGGAGATGATCCACGCAGACGCGAGAAGAACATGGAGACTCCAGATGGAAAGGGCTGCCGTCCACCATGCCATCCTACATGTCTCGCCTTATGTATGATTACTGTAGTTTTATATGTTCTGGATAAAATTTCACCTTCTGCGTAATTCATGTTAGCCTTTAAAACCATTTTTTTGTCCTGCAAAATAGTGAACAAGGTCAATGATAGCGTATTTTTTCAGTCATGCGAGTGTGTGTGTGTGTGTGTGTGTGTGTGTGTGTGTGTGTGTGTATGCATGTGCAGCCCTCGCACAATAGAGGGGGCACTCTGTGCTTCTTGGAATAAGGGGGTGGGGATGGATTCAGGGGTTGTGTTCCGAGGAAAAAAAAATATCGGCAAACACTGATAGCGGGTAACTTGTGACAGTCAGGTGGAAAACATGTTGACATCATCAAACAGGAAGCTTCTTGCCTTGCATCGCCTCGAGATATTTGCTGTGTGTCACACAGAACTGGTTCCCGTCTCACACAGGGGAAGCGTGTGTGTCCAGCGCTTGAGCATGCAGGCCCTGCTTGTCACAGCTCCTTGACTACAGAGCAGGCTGGAACACAGGGAGCGTGTAGAAACACTCCGGTTTCAACACACTTGGCACTGAGATGCGCTCCGTTCTGTCAGACCGGGTTCTCCTGCGGTTCGTTATGTAATCATCAACTTAAACAAAAGAGAACAAGATGCTATTTGGAGCCAAAAGACTCTGCCTACATCTCAAACTGAAATAATGAACCGCAGAACAAGAAGTGCGGGCAAAGGAGGCGCGAGATAACATTTGTGCATTCTCATTTCAGATTTTATTGTTACTATGACAACCCCGATCGTGGCGCTGTTGAGTTTATTAGTAAATTCAAAATCAATGAAGCAGTTGAACACAGCAGTGGGCTCTTGACAGAGCAATTTCTCATTTCCAATCCTCATTTTGATATGACAGCCCCTCCTGACTTTCATTTCACTGCAGAGTCCTTTCTTTGTTATTTTAAGATCTAAATCTTTCACAGAATTTATCACAAATTGTGCAGGCAAAATCGTTTGCCATTTCTCACAGTCGGTATAAAGTGATGAATGACGCAACCTTCATAAAGACGGTTGCGTCAGGAAGGGCATCCGGTGTAAAACTTGTGCCAAAACCAAATATGCGAATCCAACCTAAGAATTTCATACCTGATTGGTCGAGGTCCGGGTTAACAACGACCGCCATTGGTGCCGATAACCTACAGGGTACCAGTGAAAATTGGGCTACTGTGGGTCGATGAAGGAGACGAGGAAGGCGTGTTCTGAAGCAGAGAGAGAGAAGAGGAAAGACAAGAGTCCGGGACTGAGAGTAGGGACTCTGAATATTGTGACGATAACAGGAAAAGGTAGAGAGTTGGTTGACATGATCCAGAGACGGAAGGTGGATATACTGTGTGTCCAGGAGATCAGGTGGAAAGGTAATAAGTCTAGAATCCTAGGAGCGGGTTTTAAGTTGTTCTATCATGGTACTGACAGGAAGAGAAATGTAGTAGGAGTTATCTTGAAGGAGGAGTTTGTCAGGAATGTTCTGGAGGTGAACAGCATGTCAGATAGACTTATGAGTCTGAAAATGGAAATTGAAGGTGTGATGCTCAATGTTGTTAGTGGCTATGCCCCACAGGTAGGATGTGAGTGAGAGGAGAAGGAGAAGTTGAGGAATAAGTTAGATGAATTGATGCAGAATATCCCCAGAGATGAGAGAGTGGTAATTGGGGCAAACTTCAATGCAGGCATTAGAGGTGATGAAGAAGTGATGGGCAGGTTTGGTATCTAGGATAGGAATGTAGTGGGACAGATGGTGGTAGACGTTGCAAAAAGGATGGAAATGGCTGTAATAAATACTTTTTTCCAGAAAAGACAGGATCATAGGGTAACCTATCAGAGCGGAGGTAGGAGCACGCAGGTAGACTACATCTTGTATAGACAAGGTCATCTGAAAGAGATCATTGATTGCAAAGTAGTGGTAGGGGAGAGTGTAGCCAGACAGCATAGGATGGCGGTCTGCAGGATGACTCCGATGACAAGGAAGATCAAGAGGACAAAGGAAGAGCAGAGGACAAAGTGGTGGAAGCTGAAAGGGGAGGAGTGCTGTATGGTTTTCAGGGAGGAGTTGAGAAAGGCATTGAGAAAGGTAAAGATAGAGGTGGCAAAGGCAAATCAAAGGAT
>CAAKHD010030728.1:10350-21011 GCA_901007705.1 Fistularia tabacaria
AGATCTACACTCTTTCCCTACACGACGCTCTTCCGATCTTGTGTGTGTGTGTGTGTGTGTGTGTGTGCGCACACAGGTGATCCCCGCCGTCAGAGGGCGTGTGTCGCTCTGATTGCGCTCCCCGCCTTCAGCCGCGCTCATCACACCCCATCCGGAGCTCCGAGCCAGATGCATCTTAATGAGAACGTTCAGGAACTCCACGCCTTCTGAGGGCTGCAGAGAAGACAAGGAAATGATGGAGCGAGGGTCCGGGTGGAGAGCGCGCAAGGTGTTTCTCGGTGAAACGGCAGGATGGGGAGAAGGCCTGAGAGAGACATGAAGCCCCTTGCTGGTTTAGGGCCCCAGCAGTGGAACATCTGGAGGACCATCTCAGCAATTACCCTCCCCTCCGGGGTTTCATGAAGCCAAGATGACGATTGTCCTCTGAGCAGTCCCTGCATAATGGGCTCCACAGGATGTTCAGCATCACTTTATTACAACCATCATTGTGTGCTGCCCAGGACCTTGGCACGCGGTGGAGAGCAGCTCATCAGAAGATACCGCTGATGCGTGTCGAAGCAAATCCACAGTGGATTTCTGTGCAGATGTGATCTGTGGGAAACATCTCTCCGTTGTCTCCCGGAGATCGCCACCATCTGATGTCACAGAAGTGACCTCACGCGTTGAGATGTTCCAGCCGTGCTCGTTCTTCAGGAGGCTTGGTAGATGATCTGAAGTCGGGGGGACACCCAGCGCTCCCCCCGTCCAGAAGAGCTCACAACTCATGTTAACAGATGTTTTACGCGGCAGGTTACATATTGTGTTGCTATGGAGATAGGTGGTGACACCCCAGAGCTGAGGAAACAACGGGGTGTCAAACCATGGAAGAAGGTGACGAAGAAGCCGCATCAGGATGAACGATCCACAGCTGATTGATCGCTTACTGCCCTCTGCTGGTAGGAATCAAGAACTGCAGGGCTGAGGCCAGACCGGCAGAAACGTGAACCTTCCAGAGGCCACCAAAGGATGCAGCAGGACATGACCTGGAGGGGACCTCGTCCAACAAGAAGGTCATCCAGACCAGACCTTTGCCTGGGATTAACACGTTTGCACGGAGGGAACCCAGGTGGAGGCCCAAAGGTCACCCCAACACACGTACACACACCCCACTCATCAACACACACACGTCCAGCAGTAAAAAAAAGGGGGGGGTCTGATTTCACAGATAAACTGGATCAGCTGATAGATAGATAGATAGATAGATAGATAGATAGATAGATAGATAGATAGATAGATAGATAGATAGATAGATAGATAGATAGATAGATAGATAGATAGATAGATAGATTTTTTTTTCTGATAGCGTGTAGTGTGTGTCTTTTTGCGCTGTGTGTGTATACACGTGTGGTTTGTGCATGTGTATTTATGTGTTTGTATGCAAATATATTGTATGTATCCATGCGTGTATACATGTGGGGTGTGTGAATGTGTGTTTGGTGTGTGCGGATGCATGTGTGGTGTGTGTCTGTTTGTGTAGTGTGTACGCCTGCATGGTGTGCACCAAACCCAGACCCAGCCCTAGTCCCAGTCCCAGTTCTTGTTCTCGTCCCAGTCCGAGTCCCGGCGCTGCAGCTGCAGCCTGCTGTTTTAATCCTCCTCATTCAGACTGACGTTATCAGATTAGCGCTGCTGGCTAATCTTCACCACGTCAGTGAATAATAACCACTCGCTTCTAAGCCGCCACGTTTGACTGAAGGAGATACCATCCTCTGACTCTGCGCTGTGTGTGTGAGTGTGTGTGAGTGCATGTGTGTGTGTAGGGAGGGTGATCCTGCACAGACTTGTCTCACTGTCACACACACACACACACATACATACACAAACACAGCACATTATCCACTTTTAGTAAGAAAGACATGAACCAGTATCTCCTCGGTTCAGAATTCACACCGTATAAAGGATGAACATGTTAATTGTATCAAAGAATCAGTCTCTGCTCCTCTTTCAGGGAAATGTGGGAACTGCACGGCGTCCAGCGGCGTCTGCGTCTATGTCGTCAGTGAAACAAACTTAGATGGCGCTAATGGTATCTTCTCATGACTGACTCTGGATAACGTTCAGCTGTTCACACACGCGCGCGACCATGCAAGGCGCCACCCCGGACCATCGGCAGCAAAAAAATTTGGGCTTTGATACAAAAAACTTCATCCTCATTCTCACTAAAATACTGATGAAGAATAACAAATCAAAAAATAGAGAAAAAGAAATATAAAATAAATGAAGAAAAAAGATAATAAAAATAATGATTAAACATGCATTCCATGGTTTGCCTGATGAAATGAGACCGGGGGAAGAATTTGCATTTGTTTTTATAATTAATATATGACAGATTTTTGGTTTAATTTGCTGAAATGCCCAGTTTTTAATCAAAGCAAGACACGTTTTTTCAAGCGAACAAATTAATCCAGGAAACGAATCCTGAAATTTTGCTAAAAGACCGTCTTGATCACAGTCTGCTCCGGGGTTTTAAAAATACGATACGGCATCACTGTGTATCGATGAGTTAAAGCGATTGTTGGAATCAGCTCTGGGCGCACACGGAGATCAGCGGGTCGCCGTAGGATTCCATCCCATATATGCAGAAGATATACATATTTAAATCTTGTTTGCGTGCGGCGCGTCCACGGCGGGGAGAATTACACTGACCTAATTCACTTAACCGGACCCCTCGGATGTGCGAGGTTTGATCCGGGGATCGGAGCCCCGGCAATCACGCCGCCACGCGCCTGTGACGGGCTCATCTCCCGGGGACTTATTAATACGGCCGGGGCGGGAGGGATGTCACGCACCCATTTCCCGAGCTTCGCATCAAGAAAGCCGAGCTGAGCGGAGCAGAAGGTCACCTTCTCCGTCGCCTCTCCGTCTCCCTCCATGTTGCGTCGGCATGGAGGACGCCGGGCAGCGACCAAGAGGCCTTTTGGATACCCCCTGCCTGGGACTTCTGGAACATGAAACGAAGAGTCCCCACATTCTCCCTGTGTCTGCGTGGGGTTCCTCAGGTTTCCTCATACAGTCCCCAACCCATTCAGGAGGTTCGTGGAGACCCTACGTTGTCCAGATGTAGATGACTGAATTTCTCAACGATCCAATGGAACCCACTGGAACTGAATGACCACGGCGCAGCGGCGTATCATAAGTTTTCTGACCAGAACATCGAGAGCGAGTGGGGAGGGTTCGGTTCGGTGCCTTGCCTGAGGGCACTTTGGCATGCAGGTGTGGGAATTGAACCACCAACTTTCCAATTGGACGGACGCCCGCTCCACCAGCCGTGTCACAGCCCCTACGAGTTCAACTTATTTCCACCTGGTTGGACCCGAGCAGCTGCCTACACACTCAAAGCAACCCCACTACTGTGACGACACACACACACACACACACACGCACAGATGCATCGCACATGTACAAGCCTGGAGGGTCTCCACGAACCTCCTTCATGTGTATGGATTGTGGGAGGAGCCCGGAGAACCCTAAGGAACCCCACGCAAAGATGGGGAGAACATGGAGACTCCACACAGAAGGCTCCTCTCCTCCGGCCCTGACTGCAGGATAGGGGGTTTAGTGAATGAATGAATGAATCCATATGAGGACCAGAGACCATGTTTGCAGCTGCAACGTTTGCTTCCGTGAACATCAGATCCTTCTTCTTCTGCGCTCTCTGGATTCGGCTGACGAACACATGAGGTCTGTCTTTGAGGAGACGCGTTTCCACGTGAAGTGAGTCCGAGGCACCCTGACCTGCAGTGCTCCTGCAATCAAGCGGTCGGTGCAACCAGCGGGAGGAGGTCCTGATGCTGCCCTTCGTCCAGACCCATGGACCTTCAGGTTGGGAGGTGAAGATGTCCTCCTCGATATTCTTTCCATTGACTTGAAGATAGGGGCGTTTGTTGGTGACAACGTGACGACGCGTCCGAAAATAGGCGGCGCTGTTATTTATATCTCCGATTCTACTCAGGAGCTATTTCTGAAGAAAGATTAGGTGCACTTGAAAGCATCTGAGGAGCGCAGAGGTGGCATCCATCATCTGGAGATGGTTGTGTTATTTAACTCCAACAAACACAAACCTGAGCAGAAGAAGAAGGAGGCCTGGCTGATAATCGGCTCCGAATTAAAGCGCTAAGCAGTCGTCACGACAATGAAGGATTTCATTTTCACTGTAACAGCAAGTGTGTGTTCTCACACCTCCAGAACCTCTGCCCCTCATACTCAAGTCTGTCTCTCACACACACACACACACACACACACACACACACACACACACACACACACACACACACACACAGTTTCGCACGTCAATTCCCTCCATACTGTTCCGACAGCTCGGGGAAGCGGCGGCCTCCCCGGCTCCTCCGCCGGCCCGCCCCGGGGAGCCGAGCAGCCGTTCGCTCCTGACGCCCGCCTGGAGTCGGAGAGGAGAGGAACGCGGAAGCGAGATGTTTATCACATAATTACGCAGAGTTGTGGGCGCAGCTCGGAGCTCATCTGCAGGTTTATCTTCAAGAGAGGATCCACGGCAGGGAGAGGATTGTCCCTCGGAGTATTCAGACAGACACATTTCTCTGAAAGGAGAAGAAGGTCCCCGGTTGGATTCCCACAGGGGGTCTCCATGTTCTCCCAGTGTCTGCGTGGGGTTCCTCCAGGCTCCTTCCACAGTCCAAACACATGCAGGAGGTTCAGTAGAGAACCTGCATTGATTCGTGAATGAGAACTGTGAGTGACTTGTGAAGTCAGTAACTTTGTTGGCTGATCTTCCTCTGAGGTAAATATCTGGCAGAGAATAAATAGCAGCATTCCCCCTTCCTTCTCAGCTCAGGTTCTTCAACCGCTCTGCAGAACCAACCTGCCCACTGACCGGATGCATGGGCAGCCCCAAATAAAGCACGCTCATCTGCTCCCCGCGCTGAGGACGCCACCAACGCCACCAACGCCACCCAGGCGTGGGCGGGTCCGTGAGCAGACCCAGGATCAGACCACAAGACCTGCAGCAGCTCCTCCGTGCACTCTGGTGTACCTAATAATGTGAGCATTAGACAAAACGAGTGCCAGCATGAAGGTCCGTCTGGCGGCCGTGTGAGAACCCCGGCTCCAGTGCCGCAGAGGAGTCTGACTAAAAGCAGCCTGGTAAAGTGCGCACGTGTGTGTGTGTGTGTGTGTGTGTGTGTGTGTGTGTGTGTTGGTACTAAAGGCGAGAGAGCCCTTTCATTTCTTATTTTAACTCCGTGTTTGTGTGTGTGTGTGTGTGTGTGTGTGTGTGTGTGTGTGTGTGTGTGTGTGGAGCAAAAAGAGCTGCTTCTAGATGATTCTTCAGCAGCCCAAAATGTGTCAGCAGCCCTCTGCGAGCACACCGACCCGCGAGGAAGAGGAACGGTGGCGTGACGAAGGACGGCGGACGGAAAAAAAAAAAGTCTCCTGGATGAGAGGCTGCGTTAGATAACGGTGTGAGGAGGAGGAGGAGGAGGAGGTTCAATAAACAGATACAGTCGACTCATGCTTAAATGACTGGGGGAACCTGTCTGAGATACACACACATTTGTATTTTCTCCCAAACACACACACATACACGGACGCACACACACACGCACACACACTCCAGTACCGCCCGGCTCCGTCAGCAGCACGGCGGCTCCATAATCTATTGCGTTGATGCAACCCGTGGAAATGGCCAGACCCCCGGAGGAGCGGCCCAAAATAAACCGGGTGTGAGTGTTTGATTCCTGCCGTGGCCCCTGTCTCAGAGACAGGCCCCTGGTACCTTCATCCCAAGACCAAGGCCCATAACCCTCTCCTCCACTCTCTGATCCCATGTTCTCAACATACAGACACAAGCAGGTCACTCTGTCCACACTGGTGTGTGTGTTTGTGTGTGTGTGTGTGTGTGTGTGTGTGTGTGTGTGTGTGTGTGTGTGTGTGTGTGTGTGTGTGTGTGTGCGCTCAGAGAACTTCAGGACCGGACGCTTCCTGAGGCCGTGAATATCAGAGTCGGCGGGAGAACAACACACTGCAGAGACGATAAAACACTGCCCGGCCCCCACAGCACCGAGGATTACTTTATAGCTTCCAATTCAGCACTTCAGGGTGTGTGTGTGTGTGTGTGTGTGTGTGTGTGTGTGTGTGTGTGTTGACTACAGAGGCAACAGGACCTGATCAATGAGGCTGCTGGGTGATGATGAGCAGGTTTATTGGTGTCACTGTGCGATTGACGTGGACCCTAATTTTAGCTTAAGCAGGTTCGTCTGCCTGCCTGTCTGTCTGTCTGTCTGTCTGCCTGTCTGTCTGTCTGTCTGTCTGTCTGCCTGTCTGTCTGTCTGTCTGTCTGTCACTGAGCAACTGACATGGACCCTAATTTTAGCTTAAGCAGGTTCGTCTGCCTGCCTGTCTGTCTGTCTGTCTGTCTGTCTGTCTGTCTGTCTGTCTGCCTGTCTGTCTGCCTGTCTGTCTGTCTGTCTGCCTGTCTGTCTGTCTGTCTGTCTGTCACTGAGCAACTGACATGGACCCTAATTTTAGCTTAAGCAGGCTCGTTTTACTGCTTGTCTGTCTGCCTGCTCGCCCACCTGCCTGCCTGTCTGTCTCTGTCGGTCCATCTGTCTGCCTATCTGTGTGCCGCCCAGACTTGTCTGTCTCTCTGTCCGTCTGTCTGTCTACCTGCATGTCTGTCTGTCTGTCTGCCTGCCTGTGTCTGCACAGCACGACCGGCCGCCGGATGTGTGTGCAGGCAGCAGCCACGTCCCCTAATAAACCCCTGATCACAACACCACTCTGTCTGATCATGAGTATTGTGATAAAAATGATGAGGAGTCGCAGGCCTCGCCCGCACACCGGGGCAGACACACCCCCTCCAGCCGGAGGGACCGCCGACCCCCCGGCGAGCAACCGACCCGTCTCGTCACGTCCCTCCCCCCGGCCCGGGCAGGCCTCCGCCTCGGCGGGTCTCTTTGTCGCCGTCCCGCCGCCGTCCGGTGCCGCTCCCCGGCTCCCCGGCGCCCTCCTCCGGGCTCCCCGGCTCCCTTCCCCGCTCCCCGGCTCTCTCCTCCGGACTTCCCGGTTCCCTTCCCCGCTTCCCGGCTCTCTCCTCCGGGCTCCCCGGCTCCCACTCCCGCTCCCCGGACTCACCTTGCCGGACGCACTTGAAGCGCACCGGATCCTTGCAGTGCTTGATGACGGCCAGCACGTCTCGGCTGGTGAGCCCGGCCACCGGCATGTCGTTGACCTCCAGCAGCAGCTCGTCCTCGGCCAGCTTGCCGCTCTGGAGCAGCCCCCTGCCGGGTTTCACCTCCCCGAAGTAGGGGAACTGGCCGCTCTCCGCGCCGCCGCGCAGCTCGAAGCCCAGCTCGCCGTCCTTCCCGCGGCCGAGCACGGCTTCGTGGACTTTGTTGGTCCAGTGGTTCTTCTTCTTCAGGCTCTTCGACATGGTGAGAGGATCGACACCCGTACGGCTCCTAGCGCCTCATCCCGCCCCGCGGCCGCCGAGCGGCTTCACACCGCCCGCGGCTCCATCGTCCTCCTCCTCCGCCGCCGCCTCCCCCGCCTCCGCCTCCGGGCGCCGGAGCTCGGCCGGCCCGCTGTCCCGCTCGGTCCGCGGAGAGCTTGCGGAGCGGAGCGGCGGCCGACGCGACGAACCCCCGCGGCCGAGCAGCAGTGGCGGCTGACCCGGATGTGAAAGCCGGGGGAGGAGAGGGACGGGCGGTTCTGGTTCGGAGGAGGGGCGGGGAGACTGAGACGGAGAGGGTGGGGGGTCGCTCACACTTCCACTCCCACTCCACGGCTGTGCACACACTGCGACACGGCCGCGGGAACGCCTCGACCCGGGGGGAAGAACCCGCGGCTTCCCCGCTCCACCGGACCTTTACCAATATCGTCTTACAGGGGAAAAAAAAGCTCCAAGTTGACTCGAACGGGACTAATATTTTAAAGTGCGCCTCTTCTGAGTGGGTGCAAAAGTCAGTTTAACGTCAAAATAACATCTTCCATCAAGGAGATATGAGAAATAATATTAAAAATAAAACCTCCTGTTTGACACAACTGAATATATCCTTCTATTTTTTCAGTGCAATGATGTAAACAGTGAAAACAGCAGCCGCCAAACTAGCAGACTCACACGTCTGCGGGGTTTCTTCTCGTTCATCCATGTTCTGCTGCAGAGCTTTCCTCTGGTCTTCAACAAACAACGAAGAAAGGCCTTGGAATTCCGTTGCACGAAGAGAACCGCAGTTACGGTAATAGTACTGTGCGAGTACCGTAGTGTACTGTGCAAAGCGCAAGATGGTTCTGTGCAAAACAATGAAAATCAGACATTGTCAGTCATTTGGAAAGTGGACCAGGATGTGAAAGGAGGACACGAATCTACCGAGGTTTAACTTTTAGTTTGTCCACGTGGTGGAACACTGGCTGGGGGCAGACCCACTTATCCAACGCGGTCGTGAGTTTTGGACAGGCGTGGACCCAAGCCTCGTGTTGCTTTCACGTTCGCTCGGGTCCAGTGTTTGGCGGCGGAAAGCTGGGGCAAAATCTACGCAGATGACAGAAAACAACACGACGGGCGAACAGTGAATTGCAGCGGACTCTGGGCGGCTTCGGGAAATCAGCGGGGCGAACTGGTGTTTAAAATGAAGTGCAAATTTCGGGGTGTTCTATTCACATGGAGAGCGATCTGACCACCGGCCGGACGTTACTGTGGGGGCGCGGGTTGGAGGTCGCTGCCGTCCGTCGTCTTCCTCCGCTCTGTAAAACGCCAGTGTTTTTCCTCCGCCCGGATTAAGACGATCGCGGGAGGACCCCCCCGTCGAGGCTCCACTGAGTGAAACTAATCTCTCGCTTGCGTTTTCCTCTCCTGCCCGGCTTTTCCAGGGCAGCGGGAGTAAAGTTTGATTCATTATTTATGGTCAAGTCAAGAGCCGCTCCTCCAGATCTACAGGGGATGACAGTCCCTTTTACCGCCGCTCTCAGCAGAGCCTTCCGGAGTGTGTTTCGACTGATACGCCGCCGCTTTTGTAATCCGAATGTCCTCCCCGACCAAACCTCTGTGCATTTGCAGGCGCTGAATAATCCATGGGCGGCGGTGGACTCACTCAGTGTCCTGGCATGTGGGTCACACCTTACGGGTGACACCCGACGCCGAATACACCGCACACATGGACGTCAGATGGATGGTGGAGGATCACCAGAAGAAGAAAAACATCGAGTTGCTGTAGTTACTATAGCAACTATAGAGAGAGCATTGGAAACCTCCGCCTGGGACCGCTGGGACACGGGAGGGTTTCGAAAATCTGAACAAGGCCAGCAACGTGGTCTCCGTGTTCTCTCCGTGTCTGCGTGGGCTTCTTATCCAAACTCTCCTGGACTTTCTGCACCTCAGGAACATCTCAGACAGCCTGTGGATGGAGAAGCAGGCTGCTCTCTGGATGCGGCCTGTTCAGCGTTAACAGGCGCTAGACTCAATGTGGGCGGAGCAGAGGTTAAAACCTCCACCTCACAGTGAGAAGGTCCCTGGTTGGATTCCTACAGGGGGGCCTTTCTGTGTGGAGTCTCCATGTTCCTCCAGGTTCTCCAGGTTCCTCCAATGGTCCACACACATGCAGGATGTTCATGAAAACCCTTGGCGTGTGGATGATTTAGCGTCCCGGCGACCTGATGGAACAAACTGGAATTGAATTACAGTGAACGGTTGTACATCTCTATTAGTGGCCCTGTGATTGGTCCAGGGTGAACCCCACCTCTCACCAATGCCGTCTGGGATAGGCTCCGCCCCCTGTGACCCTGAGTGCAGGACAGAATGGCTGATGCCACCACGTCTGTGGATAGTCCATGACACCGTCCTTGAGCTGACGGTGCCTTCAAACGCCATCAGAATCTGTGTTGGTTTGTGTCCCACGTTCACGTGTTCATAGAGATGAATCCTGATCTCCCGCCTGCATCCGCAGCTTAGCCGCCTCCGCTGTGAACACGCGGCGTGGCAGGCGGAGTGCCGAGGCCATCGGCTGTCAAAGCTGGCATCTAAATTCAAACGACTCCTGAGGTTCTCCTCTGGACGGGATGCAGAGCGAGGAGCTCACCACGACTGCCATTACTTCCCATTATCTTCACGGGCGGGGAAGAGCCGAGCATCCTGGAGCGGCCTGCCAGCGACAGCAGGCACGGGCGGTCCGCTCGCTCCACGCGGCTTATATGGATTTACCTCCCCGCCTCCCGCACCGGGCCTCCGGTCTGCATCTGCTGCCGAGGAGGAGCAATCAGATGTTGGATCATAGCTGGAGGAGAGGAGACAGGTTGGTGGTGGGGGAGGGGGTTGCCTTGGCTTTCCACGCCCCGCGCCCTCAACCTGTCCTCCATCCTTGGAAGTTCAGGAGAAGAAAAGGCGGTGGAAAAGTAGTAGCTTTCATCCACCTCCAGAGCTCCAGGCATGGTGGAGGGAGGTCCTTCTTCATCTTCAGGGTGGAGTGGACCCGCACAGCACCAGTGAAGAAGACCAGGTTGTGCTGGACTGGAGCGACAGTTTGAAAATCACTCTCAAATCTCTTTGGCACACACACACACACACACACACACACACACACACACACACACACACACACACACACACACACACACACACACACAAAGATAAATAGACTGAATAGCTTAAGGGTTTT
>CAAKHD010030728.1:21047-46682 GCA_901007705.1 Fistularia tabacaria
CTTTCCCTACACGACGCTCTTCCGATCTCCCTCCAAGATCTGGATCTTCCAGAAGGGACGTCTGGTGTCAGCGGGGTCGGCTGAGGGGGAGGAGGGCAAGGAACCAAACCACCTGCAAGTTCATTTCACCCAGGAGAGAAAACACTTTAGGTTTTCAGTGGAGACTCGGAAGGCCAAGAACAACAGGCCTGCTCTCTCCGGAGGTCTCCACAGCCAATCATCTGCCTCCTTCCATCCAACCCTATCCTCTCACACCAACTTACTTCCTGTCTTCTTCCCCTCCATCCACAAACCTCCTCTCTGGTCTTCCTCTAGAACGCCTCCAACCTCAGCATCCTTCTACCCCTCCTCTGACCATGTCCAAACCTTCTCAGTGTAACTTTATCTCCAGAACATCTAACATGTGCTGTCCCTCTGATGGACTCATTCCTGGTCCTCTCCGTCCTCCTCATTCCCAAAGAGGAACCTCCTACATCTCCACCTCTGCTGCCTCCAGCTCTGCCTCCTGTCTTCTCCTCAGTGCCACCAACCTAGACACCATGGCTGCTCTTCACCTCTGTCTTCTCCACCTGTTCCTTTCCTTCTAGCTCAGACGTCCTTGCGCATGTTCCTCCACCCTCTCCATTGCTCTGGACTGTTGAAACCCTCCACCTTCTCCACCTCCAGCCCCTGTAGCCTCACCGCTCTGCTGCAGAGAAAAACTTCACACCTACTGCCGATGTGTACGCATAGGTCATATATCAATAAAGAAATCACGCCTGGTAGAGTGTTTGCTGTCCTTCAGGATCTCCATCGGCAGAAGACCAAGCTCCGTGTCTGCATCAAACCCCGTGCATCATCAGATGATGCAGCTAAAGTCCAGGACGTGAAATGAGCAGAAGCGTTCGGGTGGCCCTGTTCTGCAGCGTCATCCTGAAACCCAATAAAAGCTTGATGTGATAAAGAGCCTCATTTTACGCTGCGGCGGGACGGAGACGGAGGGGGTGGCGTTGGGTGCGGGCTATGTGCTGGAGCTGAGCTTCCATTCCTCGTCACGTGGGCGACGCGATTGGATTTCAGGCGCCGGCGCTGAAAAACAACCTCGTGTATAATTTAAATCCCAGATGTGGCCGAGAATGAAATAATAAAAGTGCTTTTCATCGCGTTCTACCGCGGGCCCTCCCTCTGAAGGGGAAGGCAGGAGGAATGGAGCTGCATCTCGTGAGGAGGTGGAGAGGAGGCAGGATTATTACTACCACTTGGAAGGAAGGAACGCTGCAGAGCTCTCCTGCTGGAGCCGAGGCTCACACTCTGACCCGCTGTCACGCATTCACAGCAGAGCTCCAGCCTGTGGCCCGCATCCAGGACGTAGACCCGCCCCACACTCTGCTTCTTCTTCTTCTTCTTCTTCTTTGCGTTGATTCGTGGACGCACAGATTGCAAGGACATCATCGCCACCTACTGGTCCACCGGAGTGACGAACAGGGACCTGAAGTGGACACGTTTTCGCACGTTAGCTGAAGAAGAGCAGCCATAGTTTGGAGGCAGGGAGGAGAAGTCAGGAGGCAGAGCTGGAGACAACAGATCGTTCCTCCTCTCCTCAGAGAGGAGTCCATCAGAGGGACAGCAAATGTTAGATGTTCTGGAGATAAAGTCACACTGAGATGGTTTGGTCATGGACAGAGGAGGGATGAAAATGTGGATAGAAGGATGCTGAGGTTGGAGCTGCCAGGCAGGAGGTCTAGAGGAAGACCAGAGAGGAGGTTTGTAGATGGAGGGGGAAGAGGACTGGGAGTTAGTACGTGTGAGAGGAGAGGGCTGGGTGGAGGCATATAATTGGTTGTGGAGACCCCTGCAGGAGAATTTCTTATGGATAGTTGAACCTCCTGGTTTGAATCACATGGTGTCATTGCAGATTTCTTCTGGACTGGTAGATACATTACAATCATCTCACTGCTTTGGTAACCTCTCCATTGCAGTATATATTCAGTGTCAGACTGCATAGGTTGTGCGTGCGTAATTATACTTTTCTCATGAATAAAAATGCCAGCAGCTGGTTAGCTTAGCATGGCAGGAATACCTGACTTTTAATAAGCCCTTCAGCTTGCTGCAGTTAACTGATAGCCTTCGGACTTCCTGGCAATTTACTGTTATCAGACACACTACAGGGGGATTTGTTTGTTTTGCACATACACGGACTGAAGCAGAGTACACCTCCTTCCACCACCTTTGCTTCGGGCATCGCTTCCATGGTCTTTCTTCCGAGACGTCATCTTTCCAAGAGGCTCCAGATGGTTCGAACCCAGGTTTCACTCTCCTGGTGAAATCCATGCTCGGTTACTTTTCCCTCGTTCAGTCTGATCAGTCCTCTCTTCCACCTTGGCCCCAAGAATAAATGCCATATCTGGGCTGTTTGATCTCCCTGGGAGGGATATGGGGATTAACATAATGACTAAATCGTACAATGGCTCCCTGGAGCGGAGGCCGCTCAGTGAAAGCCTCGCCGCCGTGCTCAAAGCTTCGATGGCGCAGTCTTGGTGACGGGAGCTGGACACGTTTATGGAGTAGCTCGAGTTCTTTTGCAAAGAAAACTAAAAGGCTGGCAAAAGAAAATCCATCACGGCTGGCTGGAAAATCACTTCTCCGTCTCGACGGGGATTAATTGGACCTACTGTTGGGGTTTTCGAGCAGAAAGGAACAATCTATTAAGATCGGCGATTAGATCATTATGTGCAGTTACTTCCAGCGGACACTCGAGGGGGCTGTTTGCTATGTAGTTCAGTAGCAGTTGAAAGATAATATGGAGGGCCTGGGAGACCTTCTTTCAGTCAGAAGGTCTGTCCTCAGCCAGCAGGTCTGACTCAGCGGCCCAGATGGTGATGAGGAAACAAACCCCTCGGAGAGCCGATCCGTTTTGAAAAAATAAATGATTTGTAAGACAGTCAGTCTATTTGTTCACACGGTTTTATTCTGAATATTTGTTTTTCTAAAATGCCTTCAATTCAAAGTTGAGCAGGTCTGCCGTGTAACTTCTGACCGGACAGAAAGAAAATATAAAAATCAAGTTACATTTCTATAGTGGAATGTTTTCTTACGTTCTACCTGCTTCACCTGGGACTCTCTCTCTGCCAGCTGAGTTTCAGGCGTGCTCCTGACAGAAGGCGTTGAATACTCAAAACATTTCGGCGCAAAAAGAAGACAGCGGAAAAACAAAAGGGTTGCATAAGGTGCCATGGTTTCACCACAGCAGCTCTTTTATTAGCAAAATGGTGAAGATGTCCCCATCCAATGGAAACCGAGGGCTGGGCTTGGGGGGGGGGGGTGTAACTTGAAACCATCACAGATCGTGGCCGAGAGCCGTGCACTTCTTCTACCCTGCCGCTCATCCCTGCGGTGAACACAGATCCCTGCCGTCCTACAGACAGACTGCTACAAGGCCGCCTTCGGCATCCTCTTTGCAAAGCTCGCCTTTCCATCATCACGCGGAGGGGTGGGAGGGGGGATGCTGGTTCGGAGCGGGGCGCCGCCGCCAACATGCACTGATTAATCGGGGGGTGGCTTATTTTTGGTCCCTTAGAAAAATAAAAAACTTTGAAGAGGATGACGAGCGGTGGAATTAAGTCCCTTTGTCTTGACACCGTGCATACATCCACTCATGCCCAATCACTCACACAGGCTTTTGGTCTCAGATACGACGACGGCTCACACCGGCCGCACGCGTGCAAACCGCGGGTGTGTGGGGGGGTTTGCGCGGCGCTCTCACAGTGTGTCTGGGTGAATCGGTCTGTCGTGTGTCGCGCTGGATTCGTCCCGAGGAGGCAAAACGATGATCGACGATTAAGAAAACTTTAAAAAACAAAAAAAACAAAAAAAAAAAACCACATACGGACAGGGGCCCGTTGGTTAGAGTGGAAGGCTAACAGCTAACATCTACATCAACTTAAAAACACTGCAACTAAGGCATGCAAGGCACGAGCACTTACAAGCAAACCAAAGTGTTGAATCGTGGACAAAAACATCAAGGCCCCCCCTTTCATTATAAAAATTAAAAAAAAAAAAAAAAAAATTAAAAAAAAAAAAAGATAGGTCAAACAAACACATTTTAAAAATTGTGAAAAATCCCCGACCAGAGACAGTTGTACAAATATTTGACACAAAAATGTTTCTCTACACTCTGTCTTTAAAACTTTTAGAGATGAACATAAGTTAATAAGAGGTTAAAAGTGACATTCTAAGCAGCGTCTACGAAGTTTAGACTCCCCTTGAATTAAGTCACTCGCCAAGTCCACCACCAGCTGCCTGGAGAGAGAGAGAGAGAGAGAGAGAGAGAGAGAGAGAGAGAGAGAGAGAGAGAGGAAGAACATGGAGGGGTCGGGATGAGAGGAGGAAACCACTGAGGTCACACAAGTGATCAGAAGTCCGTAAAGGGAAGGGAAAATTCTGAATGGACCTCAAACCACAGATCCTTCTGCTGGAGCGGCTGCTCATAACATGTGAATGACATTGATTCTCAGTTATTCTAGGTATTTGCACAGCAGCACCCTGCGATATCCCCTCTGTGCCAGGGCGATCAGACCTGACGCCGCTGACCTACATCCCCGACTCCGGGTGGTTAACGCATTTCTGATCCATGTATTTGTGCATACTGACAGGGTCGGAGGCTAAATATCCGGCGGACGTCTGCAGACGAGCGGCTTCTAGGACAGTCGCGGGCTTTGCCTTCCATCAGATTCATGATTCTATTAAGATGAAGCCGATTGAAGGCCTGAAACCTGTGCCAAGAGCTCAATTTTTGTTTGGCAGCTTTTCAACCGCCACTGTCAGGGGGACATTTGGAGAGACGTGTCTGAGAAGAGGCAAAATAAGAGAGGGAGCTTTGAGGAATGGCTAAAAGCAGTAATGGGATACATTCTTAAAAAAGGAGGAATGTTCTGGTGAACTAAGCAACACCAAAACATTCTTTCCACGGCGAAGAAAAAAAGCCCCTCGTGCCTCCGAGCCAAGGGAAGACAGTCCAGGAGGTACAACAGGAGGAGGTCCTTCTCTGATCGGGCCATCAGGAGAAGTCTTTAGAAACAGAAAGGCCACGTTCGCCTCTGAAAGAACATCCGAGACGCCTCTCCATCTCGCATTAGGATTCCTCGGACGGACCATAACCAGAGGAACCCGCAGAGGAATGGCGAGAAGTATGTGGAAGAGAGGAAGAGCCAAGAGGTCCCACAGCATCGGTCAAACAAGGTGAAAAGAGTGCAACGCGAGGAGTGAATGGGGTGGAACGGAGTTCAAAACGGAAAACATCTTCCGGGAGCGGATGGATATAGATCCAAGCCAGAAGGTCAGGCTGACTGGAGAGCCTCGAAAGGAAAGAGCAAGAGGGCAGGAAGGCTCAGAATCGAGGAACGGCTCTAGCAGCTCAGGACACCACTGTTCTGGCCCCGCAGATATTTCTAATCATTTTCTTTGTGTAAATACTCTGAGCTCGGGTGAATGAGGGGTCAGAGTGCGTGCAGACGGGGAGCACGGCCTGCTGCTGTCCAAACACGGGGTGGCGCCGGCCGCTGCCGTTACCTTCAGAAGAGGCCGCAGTCCTTCAGGTTGTTTTTGATGATGACGTCGGTGACTGCGTCGAACACGAACTGCACGTTCTTGGTGTCGGTGGCACAGGTGAAGTGGGTGTAGATCTCCTTGGTGTCCTTTCTCTTGTTCAGGTCCTCAAACTGACACTGGATGTAGGCGGCCGCTTCCTCGTAGGTGTTGGAGCCTGAGGGGACCAGAGAGGGTTCACTGAAAACATCCTGACCTTCGCAAGGACGGATCAATGTTAACATCTTCGACTCAAGAATGAAGATTTTGAAAATATGTCGACATCTTGCTGCCACACAGCCAAGCAGAAACACCTCTGTGTCGCCTGTAAAGAAGGCCACGCTTCGGCTGGACAGAGGTTTCTCCGCCCTAAGATGCATTCAGTGGTTTTCATCCGCACACTGCAGACCTCTGAACCCCGAACGTGTCCTCGGCGGTCGTCTCTCTCTCACCTGCGTATTCCGGGTAGCAGATTGTGAGAGGGCTCTTCTTGATCTTCTCTTCAAACAGGTCCTTCTTGTTGAGGAAGAGGATGATGGATGTGTCCGTGAACCACTTGTTGTTGCAGATGGAGTCAAAGAGTTTCATGCTCTCGTGCATTCGGTTCTGAAAGACAGCAGAGCCGCTCAGAGGACTCGGGTCCAACAGGCAGCCGGAATCACGGAAACGAGAGCGCGCTCTTACCATCTCCTCGTCCTCGGCCAGCACCAGGTCATAGTCACTCAGAGCCACGCAGAAGATAATGGCGGTGACTCCCTCAAAGCAGTGGATCCACTTCTTCCTCTCGGACCTCTGTCCTCCCACGTCAAACATCCTGCGCAGACCACATGCAGATTGCAGCTGTCTATGTTTCACGTGTATGCTCCTCAGTGTGATTGGAAGGCATATGAGGCCCCACATGATGCAAAGGGACTCTATCTGGCGACTCTGTCAAACACAGCGGCTCCTGCAGCAGACCGACATACAACCTGGGTGTGGCACGGGCAGAAATCAGCTGCTGGACAGCTGGGGAGTGGAATTTTCCAGAGATGAATGAGCGAGCAGGAAACCTGGAATCCCGGAGCTGTTTATGGCCAGGATTCACGAGCAGAGCGGCCGCGCTGCCTGTTCATTGATTGTTTCAATGACGGGGTCGCTAAAACACGATTGTCCGGATTGATCCGAGAGGGGAAAAAAATACCCGGGTCGTTGGGATACAATGAATTACCCGACGGCCGATAATTACCAAGTTATGGTCTGTCGCCACTGGATGCATGGGAGGCCATGATGTGGCGCTCAAATGAAAATAAACCATCACAACTGATTAGCGTGGAGGTGATGGGCTGTGGCAGTTGTATCATGTGACCGGGCTGAAGTAAAAATGGCGGGTGATTAAACGCTGTAAATACGAACCTGGCTGATCTTTTTGCTCCAGATATGGAACAATCCTTCAACTCACCCTCTCCAGTCAGAGACCAGGGTTTATGTCTTGTTGCAAAAAACAACAGGGCTCGTAAAGCTAGAGGAAATCAATGTTCCCTTATTTACATGACTCGCAGTGAATTTTCCACTGACATCCTATTGTCTTATAAATTGACTCACACGGTTATTCCAGGGAAGTGTAATCCTTAATCACAGCCTTGGTTCTTCTTGTCAGGCACCGTACCCTTTCTTGCAGTCGCCACTTTACGGTCTCAGCCGGATTATGAGAACAGATTATGGGTCCGAGACTTAAATAAGGGGAAACAGTGGCGTAAATCAGGCCAAGTGACGGAGAGCGGGGTCGACGGCTGAGCTCACTTGAAATGCAGGTCCTTGAAGGTGAAGTGTGTTTCCACGATGCCGGTAGTTTTGACTCGGGTCCTCAGGACGTCCTGCTGGGTGGGCACGTAAGCCCCGTGAGATATTCTGTCCAGGTCGTTCAGATAGCTATTCGGGAGAGGAGAACGCGGT
This sequence comes from Fistularia tabacaria, assembly GCA_901007705.1. Taxonomy (NCBI): domain Eukaryota; kingdom Metazoa; phylum Chordata; class Actinopteri; order Syngnathiformes; family Fistulariidae; genus Fistularia; species Fistularia tabacaria. Next base: position 28,542 of record CAAKHD010030728.1, read on the forward strand.
TTCGGTCAATGTAGTGGCTGGATCTTTGCGACGTGCCGGCGCATCCCACTCACTATGCGGCGGAGTCGTTGAGCTGGTACTCCCGGGAGCGGCTGAAGCAGGCCTGGACTCCTCCGTCCTTCCACAGCCGCTGGATGACCCCTGCGAGCTCCCCCGTCATGAAGCCCTCCTCTGCTGAGCCGGCCAGCACAAACAGCTGCCGCGCATCGTCCTGGTGGGACACGACTCCCACAATTACAACCCGAACAACTTCCACGCAGAACGCAGGCACATGATTCGAGCCCGGTTCCTTTGTCGCAACGGGAAATTAAGGAAACACTTATGCTTTTTTTGGGTTAAAAATACGGTCAAGGAAAACAGTTTGCCACATTTGAGCTGGCAAAGAACCCCATTCAACCCAATATACTTCAATTTACTTGTCTGTTATGGTAAAAACTTCAATCAGCTGAATTCTGCTGTAATCTTGACCGCTTTGCTTCTAATTGCACCTATTACTTATTGCAAAGGTTCCTGTTGAGAACTAATGAGGTGATTGTTGTGGGGGAATGACTGTTCAAATCCCGAGTCCCCCACCGCCACCCCCTTCAGCTCCAACACACAAGCAAAGCCCCACCTGAGGCCGGATGCACGGCCTTGTTTAGTGTAAGCACCAGCGGTCGCGTTGTGATTGGCTGTTGCTGAGGCATCTCTGGTTCGGACGACCAATGAGAGCGTAATTGCCCGACGTGGGGAACCGGTTCCAGTAGAAGGGTGGCGTGATGGGATACAAATAGCCCCTTGAAAACAACCATTAATACCAGCTCCATTTGCTTGACTCACCGCTCTGGTTGAGTCAGCAAAGTCGATCTTGAGGCGTCCCATTGCTCTGATGATGGCAATAATGGACTGGATGGTGTTGCTGTAGACAACTGCCTTGTACTGCTTACACTCCTCCTCTGAGTAGCCCGCCTCATGAATGATCCTGTTCGCACAGACACACCGCTAGAAAAGCCTTGCCGTGGATTTGCAAGTGAGACAAATTGAGTGATTTGTCGGCGCTTAATGCGCGAGGAGAAAACACCAGAGCGTTAAAAGACAACACAGCGACGACGTTTCTGATCCTCGTATTTTGTGAAATCATTGGTGCGTGAAATAAGTCATGACTGGAGGGAAGTGGGTAACATTTTTTCTAAACGAGGAACCGATTTAACATTGTTCACCATGAAAAGAGCCATAAATTAAACCTGCTTGTGCAATTGTTGACAGCTGATCACAGAAGTTATTCATATCTCACAGAACTGATTGTTTTTCAAATCATTACTATAAAAAAAAAAAAAGACATATTGGAGGTTTTAGAATGTCCAAGTTTCACCAGCTGCTGTGGAGATTACGGTGTCTCGGCTGCAGGGTGAAACAAACCTTCCTGCAACTTGACAGGCGTTTGGCAAATGCAATTCAATGCCAATAAATGAACTTTAAAAAATGAGTAATGTGGCTCAATAAACATGGGGACTGTCCGTATCAATGGGCTGAGTCATATAAATTAGGTAAAACAAAAGGGGAAGTGCAGATAAGACCCCCCTGGATGCCCTGTACTGGGACAGCGTTGACGTCGGAGTCGTAACAGCGAATGGCACCAGATTTTATAGCAGCACGTCAACATGTTGTCTACGAAGCCCAACAGGCGTCTGCAAACGGAGGATTATTTGTATAAACAGGATCTGCACAGGCTCCGTTTCACTCGATGTGGTACAGTCGTCACGTAGACTTACTTCATCTGTTTAACAATTGTACTCTTGCCTGACTCTCCAGCACCTGAAACAGAGAGGAAAGAGAGATTATAATGGACATGATCCGGTCTCATTGTTCTAAAACCCATTCAAGTGATAAAGGCGACGCTGCCAAAAAAACTTGTGGTCACACACACAAACACACGAGCCCCGTGTTGTTCCCACAACAATGAGTATGTAGATACAAGCAGTTGAAATGAGTTTCCTCTGCAGGGTGGCAGGGCTCAGCCAGACACCGGGGCTCACACATCCTGCAGCAAATACATTGTTTTTCTTGAATTTACATTTTCCATATGGTCCAAGAGGCAGGGAACCACCTCCCTTTCCAAGGCGCAATCCTGCAAATGGTCATAACCATATGAATCGCCGACATGCAACAAAATTACGGTGAACTGTGCAGCAGTTGTGTAAGAATGACAGTTTTTTCACTATTAGTGCCGGGATCTTCACATGGCCTGCAGGGAACCTTAGCTTAGGTGGGACTCCAAAATCCCTGAATGTCTGCCCGCTCTTTCGTGTTCACAAGGAAGTTCTCCAGCCACTGTGTAGGATGTTGAAGTCATAGCATCCCCAGGGGAAACCTGGGCAGCCTCGTCCCTTCAAACCTGCTGGATACGGTAGATATCACACAGGCCACTTTGGATTGGATCCATAATGACTCAATCTGATGAAGGACTTTCAGTGACCCAGGCCCAAAGGTCGTCACGAAAATTATACTTTTCAAATAAATACAATTCTAGTGTAATTGTGTGGACAATTATTTGCCATTTTAAATACCTATGAATACGATTTTTTCTAGTTGTTTTTTGAGATAAATGGGGTCGAGCAGCTTTTAGTTCCTTGTCGGTCCTCATGGGCTGATTCTCAGCTGAATGGCACAGGTCTGATAGCAACTCTATGGGCCAATAACCTTGAATTTACATTTTTTATGTTCAGACTCAAATACATGGCCATTCATTTGCCAGTGAAAGTGGAAATGCCCATAAAAACTCCTATTTAAATAAAACATACTTTGTTGCCTTTTATTTTAAAGTTCCCTTCTTTCCAGAAATGTTCCAATGCTAGTTTTGAATATATAAGTTTACAGAATTGCTTTACAATGCATTCAGACAGTCCACTCTTAAACTGACAGTGTAACTGTTTGATTGGAGGGATTGTCCCCAACAGTAAAACAAGTGAGAAAAAGCCATCGGTGGTGCGTGGACCTGCATTGCTGCTTATATTGATCCTGGCCGGCATCACAGGCAATTCCAATACTGTCACCAGAGGTGGAAAGGCTTTATCCCTGCCTCCCTTTCACGCTTACATTATTTATTTACACCTCAAAAGAAACCAAAAACAGATGAAGCCTAACCAAAACAGCAAGTCTTAGCTTGGTTGACTGTCATTAAATTCTGTGCCGATCGTGGACTTGATTTAGAACAAACAAATATATGTCATTAATGGCCCTGAAAGATTTTGCAAAAGAAATTGCTGTATTCTTTGTGCAACCCTACATATCACAATTCACTATGCTGAAGATTTGACACCAACCAGAATCACACAAACACACCAGCAGCAAATTCACTGATGCGTTTACAAACAACATCACCCTGGAGTGTATCACTGTCCACACAGCTACCGGATGCAATGAAGAAGCGCCTTAGTCGCTTCTTAGTCGGGTCACAGTGCAATTGGATTAATCAACTCGATCCTCCCGTCAATGAGATTATACACGGCTAAAACATCCCTGAGTTACAAACTCGTGCTTCAGCGCCTTGGCTGCCGGATGCAACCTATGTACACCATTTCTATGGAGCCAAAATACAACGCGAGTGAAGAAACATGACATCATTATTATAAAAATGTGATGAATAATATGGTGATGCAACAGAGCGTAGGGCTTTGGCCACCACAATTTGGCAAACAATACAAGTGTCGAGCACAGAGACTTACATTTGCCTCTTCAGCTTCCTCTGACATACAGCATGTTTTTAGCTGAGCACACAACATTTTAATTACCGAATCTCTGCAGAGACTCACGGCTCCCTGGTGTAGGGACCTCTTCATCAAATCATCGTCCCATACCAGGCTGCCAAACAACGCTGATTAAGAGCTGTATGGCCTCAAACGTCTAAACGCACATTTTCCACAGAGACACACATTCAAACCCCCCGTGACCTGGTGAGGATGAATCGCATAAAGCTTAGCAATTATATTAATAAATGAAATAATAAGTAGTGGTAAGGCTCAAGATTAGAGAATGTACATCACTCTCAGGATAAAGGACATTTTTTTCTGCAGCTTTACATAAAGAGACAAGAAAACAAACTAACAAAACATGGATCTATGATTTACATTTGTGTGTGTGTGTGTGTGTGTATGTGTGTGTGTGTGTGTGTGTGTGTGTGTGTGTGTGTGTGTTTCAAAAACAGCCTTCATTTTAGGAAATGGCGTCACTAAAAACAGTAGTTTAAGTCCATATCGTCTGGGATACTGGCCGGGCAGACAACAATGTATGAGTGTGATGCCTGTCCCTGGCTCCTATTTCCCAGTTGGCGCTGCTATCTTCAACTAATATTTGTAAAGTGACACCAATAAAACAGCGATGTATGTGCACAGCATGTAGGCTGTCATTCAAGGGGTACTGACAAACTGAACAACAAAATAAAGTTCTGGTGTTTACTCTCCCTGTGATTTTGACACACACATTTAGCCAGTTGAGAAATGGCTATGAGAAAATCTCTGGAAAGAATCAGTTTCTCCCTCTCCCTCTCATCATACTGTCCAATAAATAAGACAGGTAATAAAGTCAGACTGGAATCTTCATGATATAAATAAAAATAGATATAAATATAAATCTAGGAACCATGAAATCAGGTCCCTCTAAATGATTGCTGCATAGACAGAGTGGCAGGCTGGCTAAAGTACAGTGTTTGAGGCTGGTGAAAACACGTCTGAGAATAACCACACATCCCTGTCTGACCAGAGATTAGCTCAAAGATGATGAAGAATATTTTTACATTGTGGCAACAGCTTGCAGACTGCATGGTCCAGGCAGACATCCAGTTAGTCCGCACTAGCTGTTTCTGTTGTGTGTACATAATTGCCAAAGATTTGCATTGCTGTCAGCTGTGCTGGACACGTTGCTACGCAACCCCTCGCCTGCCTTTTTCTGACTGGGAGTCATTTGTGGTGTGCACCGTCAACCGGCAGTGGAAAGACTTGGGTGAATGTGTAGAAGTTTTCAAATTAAAGAAAGAGAAAATTCCACATGAAGCTCTGAGATGCAGTTTTGCTAATAGGATGTAAATACGGAGATCATTTTGCAGAAATAAGTATTAGTATGAGGTGCATTGTGGCTTGCATTTTTTTAAAAAAATGTGCGGTGGGTACCTTGGCTTACCTTCCCTGTGGTTTATTCATGCATGAGTCCCTTCAGTTTTACTCATCCACATGGAATTCAATGGCAGTGACGTTGAATTTTCACAAGATCATTATTTCCTTCACACATTTGCCTGATCTATTTTCCTGAAAGGGGCCGGGAGTCTGTTGACCACCTTATTCAAATGACCGGGCTCACACCCCCACCCACCCCCACCAGACGACATCGCAGGGGCTCAAAAAACCTCAATAGCTTCTTCTTTATCCAGACTTCACTGATGTAAATGAGATACTTTCAGACGAGTTTAACTGCATAACTGGGATTTTCTCCAAATCTGTTACATCGATAATTGATTCCCGCAGACAGATTGGGACATGTGTGCCGAGCTCTGCAAATATTTGAACCAGATGAGAACAAATGGGCGAAAATAGTTCCTCACTCGCACTAAAAGGCGAGAGCCTGCACGGATAAACGTGATTGTGGGAAAAACCGAAAACACCCGCCGGCCTGCTTGACGGTTTTCCGGACATTTCAAAGCGTTTTAAAGATAAAACTATGTGACGTTACATTGTTTAGCATTGACTCCCGGCTAGCTAACTAATCCCAGCTAGCTTGTAATAAGTAGCTAAGAGCTTAGCTAAATTAGCTTAACAGCTTCACGCCAGGGATGGGCGGAAGCAGCTCGTCAGGGTGGACTCAAACATGAACACTGGAGGATGACTATCTTATTCACGGTGATTTTGTTAATGTTCTGACACGGAAAGGAGACAAGCTAGACCGATTTGCTGGCAAACTACACAAGCACTCGCTATAGAAGAAGCCTAAAATGTCTCCACTTGTTCCGTCGCTGTCGAAGTTACGGTTAAAGTTAACGTTAAAGCCGGAGGGCTGTTACACGTTTCGGCGACCGAATGGATAAAACCCCGCGTGAGCAGTGATTTCAATCATTGATTCAAGATTTGCGGGTTGCAGCGACGACCGAGCGGCGGAAAGGAAGCACCCCGCTCCAGCAAATAGACCCCCCCCCGCACCGCCCTTCCATCTTTCCCCTCACCGAGCAGCAGCAGCTTCACCTCCCGGGCAGCCTTCTCGCCGTCGTCCCGGAGGTTGCGGTCGATCATCTTGCTCCGCTCCTGCGCCGCCTTGTCGTCCGTGCTCAGTGTACATCCCATCTTCGCCTCGCCTGGTCTTCCCGAGTGGATTTAAGAAGCCTTAGAGCAGACAACAACTTGGAGTACGAGCGCCACAACACGCAGGAGCTACCGAGCTAGCATCCAGCAGGAGGGAGGGGGCAGTCCGAGTCCAACAGTTGGGATTCAAGCACGCCCTTGGCTCCAAACTCAATACCCCACCGACCGGGAAAAAAAAAAACCCACGGTAGATGTTTTCACCGCTAAGGCACCTGGCTCTTCTCGGACTCGGAGCTCCGCCGAGGAAGGGAGTCGCACAATGGTGGGGGTGTCGGGGCTCGGCGGTGGCATCGACGTCTGAGAGCGTCCGCTTCCTGTTCGGCTCACATAGCCGTGATTTGGCCAGTGCGCATGCGCCGCTGAGCAACAAGCTTCTTTTGAAAAGCGCCTGCTTCTCGACATGCCTGTTGACTTCCTCGGAGGGAAGAAGCTCCACAAATTACCTAGAAACAGGTTTACCGGGAAAGAACGGTAAAAAATAAACAAACTGCCAGGTTCTCCCAAAAATGAAGACTACGTGACTTTAGATTGGGTCGGAGTTAGATGTTTAACAGATAGGCCGGTCTAGATCTTGCGGTTCTCAGACCCCAGGGACCTGGTTAGCGGTTTGATCCCCGGCTGCCCCTGTCTGGGTGCTGAAGTGTCCTCGGGCAAAGCACCGAGTCAGCCTGGACAGCGCCTTATATGGCATCGGCGTATGAGGTTTACATGAAGTCAATCACAAACATGTGGGTGTTAAATTGCCAGAGGCTAAGGTAGGGCTACTTTTTGTTGTTGTTATGGACGTCATCAAACCCTTCAGTGGAGTCACACAGGGCCTGGGGGTGTGCCACCGACGTCTCCTTCCTCTTCAGGGTTTGAGAAAAAAGCTTCTGGGGGCATGACCTCCATCCTCGGCTCTGGAGCCCGTCCTAAGAAAGACCAGTGGTCCTCATAGTACCGGTGATATCTTGTTGCAAATGATTTCACGGACCCCTGAGCTAAGGCCCGCAGACCCCCGCGGTCTAACTGACAGAGAAACAATAAACATTTCCTAACTTCATGTTAACGTTGGATGAGTAATAGACAATGCGTGGAGCCTCCATGTTCTCCCCCTGTGTGCTCCTCCGGGATCTCCGTGTTCCTCCCACAGTCAGTCCAAACACATGCAGGACCCCTAACATTGTCCGGACATGTGAATGAGAGGGTGAATGTTGTCTGCCTTTATATGACGTGTGAATGCAGGAATGAACGGCTGTATGGTTCAGATCTACCTGACTACATTTCACAGCCATTACGTAAAGAGGTCACTTTTCATGTTGAGGTTTAAGAGTTCCACTTTTATTTTCCTGTTTTTGAGGCTGCAGGCGCAGCCAGGTCTGGACGCATGTCCGATCTAAGCGGAGGAGGAGACGGCCCGTCTGTTTGCACCGTCTGCCTCTGCCACCAGCTGCAAATGCACAGTAACGCATTGAAGTGTGTGTGTGTGTGTGGGGGGGGATCTTCAAACAGAATGAAAAATCACACCTCCATACAAGTGAGCCACTTTTCAGGCCTCTGAGGATGAAGTGGATGCCTCTTCCACCCGAGGCTGGAGTTTAACCAGCTCAGCAGTCGCATCTACGAGTGGAAAAGAAATCAGGACGAAAACCTGAAACCCTGACAACATGAGAAAGATAAAGCAGCAATCGTTTTCTTAATGCTTTACACTGGATGCCAAATTGGCAGCGGTGATTTGAGGCCACCCCGGTCCCTGCCTCTGGACGGGAGGATGTGCCGATGCTCACGAATGAAGGTTACACCCTGTGGTTGAGCTTTCTCTCCGACCACATCCACCGATTCAAATAACTGCCAGATGATTGTGTCATGCGGCCCTGGAGGCCCCGTGTGTGTGAACACCTGAAATCAATGAAAACAAGGGAGAAGAAAGTCAGCCTACTGGCATAGAGTAAGCCTGTCAGAAGGTTTGCACAAATGTCGTAACTTCTTCATAAAATAGACACACAGTGGTAAATGCTCATGTAGGAGGGGCAAAGAAAATCCTCATTTTTGTGGAAAACACAGCATTTTCTCCTGCAATCGTCGAGATCAGTTTGGCCTGAAGTCCACTGGTTGTATTCTTATTGGCTGAAAGGAAGGAAAAGATTGAGACGACTGGAATTCATCTCCCCACTTTACATATTTTACATAGAATTTCCATTGGAGATGAACCCGAGCTCCATGCAAACCAGACCCATTATGATTTCGACTCAGGCTGCCCAGACAAACTGCGCTGTTTTCTGTTTTTCAAACAGATGGTGCAAAATTGTTGCCATGTCACAACACAACGCCCAGCAACAGGAAGTGTTTGGACCGCCTCAGAAGAGGGGAACGATGGTTAGATGGTTATGGAGAGACGCAAAAGCAGCCTGTCAGCGATCTGACGCTCATTACAAGCCACAGAGATGCCGTCCTCCGAGTGGTACTGAATTGCCTGCTCACTTTTAGCGCATCACCTTGTGGTTTCAAAGTGCTTTACACTGGATCACTCTCATACACTGATGGCGGCAGAGCTGCCGTGCAAGGCGCTAACCAGACCATCGGGAAGCAACTGGGGGTTCCGTGCCTTGCTCAAGAGCACGTCGGCACGCAGGGACGCCCACTCTACCACCTGAGTGTGTGTTAGTCAGGCGGAAAGCTCCACGCTGGCCAGGACTGCAAAGACTGCGGCAAACATTTGCCATCTCGGCTGCCGGATCTTGATGTTGGTCCATTTTTCTCCCTGATGAAGACATCAGACTTTACATGAGAGTGGCAGAGTGGGACGGGAGGCTGGTCCAGGAAAGGAAGGAGAAGAAAAAAAGACTTCCCTTTATTGGGGCACATTCACACTCAGCACTAGTTGTCTTCTGCCTTGAACCACAGTGGATGAACCCGCAGGCAGAGGGAAGTGAGGAACCGGACCGGGAACGTTAACTTCCATGAATCTAAGTGAAATCGGTGACAGGTTGTCCTCCTCTGGCTCTGCCTGCAGCAGGCCCACGTAGCTGTTGAGGAGGTCCATGATGTCTTCATGGAGGAACCGATCCTCCAGGTGGCAGCAGTGCCTTAGAGCAAGGGATGAGGGCCAGGCGGAGGGAGGGGACTGAAGAACCAAACTCATCTGCTGCTGTTAATCTGATCTAATTATTGGTTTTTATTACTTTTTCTGGGACAATGTCTCTCTTGTGGGACATCACAGAGCCCCGCAATAATAATAATAATGGTAATAAAGGTAATTACCTCATAAAGCGTGGGACAACAATGTCTGCATTTAAAACGTTATGTGTTTAATTGACCAGGGTGGGTGTTCAGATGGAAGAGACTTCTATTTAATGATAACAATAAAATCAACATTAGAAACAACAGGTCAGCAGTTAGACCAATTCATGGGCTGGTGTGTCAGTGTGGTTCGGTGTGACTCAATCCGAGGGGTTCACAGTCAGTCACGCAAACAGGAGTGTTTCACTGAGGTGGGGACGTCCCTGGGGTTTCCAGGAAAACTCAATTAGCACCAGACACATAAAGAAATGAAGAACAAAAACAATGCGTGTTTTGGGAAACACTCATAGTAGATAAAATATAAGATAGATAATAATACTTTATTGATCCATATAGGGGAAATTCAGTTGTCATAGCAGCGCAAAAATAGCGATAAATATGAATATAAATATAAATAAAAGAGAGCATTAAAAGGACGGAGACAACAACAAGGACAAAAATAGACACAGAAATAACAACAACGAGGATAATCACGAAGAAGTCTGCTGCTGCAATGACTGGGCTCCACAAGGTTCACTTGTAGGCTCCCCCGGTTTTAATTTATACATTAATGATTGACTCAACAGCTGCAGAAGAGCCACATGTCAAATGTATGCAGACGACACAATTGTATACATGACTGTGACCAACCGCCGCGTCAGTCTTTAAGAAAACAGCCTTTCCGGTCCTTCATTGAGGTTCTGTCTCTTTCCCAAGACAGGAACGGGAACTCAAACAAACATACAGAACTATGTCTGTTATCTAATTTGTACAGAAACTCTTAATACGTTGTGTGAAATATGCTGACGAGTACAAAGATCCTGGCATTCATTCAGGTCATCTAGTGCGAATAAAAAGCATCATCACGTCTGTGTTTTCCAGAAACCGTCTGTTATTCACGGCTCATCTTTGAGGAATTACAAGCCCGGGACCTGGAGAGCGTCGCAATTTAAGTTTACACTCACACTCGCTGATCCGGCGCGAGGAAAACCGCACCACGCCGATGCCAAGTTAATTTCCATGTTGTCACACGTTGCGTAAAAAAGACGGCAGCGTTGTTGATCGCCACACGCACCAGTGACTCTGGGAGCGGGCAGGGCCGCCTTAGCGGGGCCGGCATTGTGCGCGGCTCCTCGCCGTCCATTCAAAAAGCCGCTCGGCCTCCAACCGGATGACCTGGTTCTCCCTGGGACCTCAGGGCGTCTCTCCAAACGGTGAAAGGAGAGAGCCCCATTGTCTACCGTGATGCGTTTTTTTCATTCACCATGCAAGAAGAGCGACGGATGGCGACTTTCAAAACGAGCATGTTCCTCTTAGTCTGCCGGCACAAAGGGGCATTTCAGGCACGTCGGAACTGTGCTTTGACGGGAAAGAAGCAGAGGAACTTTGGAAAGAAATGTAAATATAATAACGGAATGACAAGTCGGTGGGACGTGGTGTGAAATGGAAAGGAGTGTTACGAGGTCAGTATCTGCCGTGGTGTTGTGCAATTACACGGATCATCTGCCCCGGAGCGGTGCCTGCTTTATGGCTTCTATGTGCCACGCTTTCTTCGGGGAAAACATCCCTTTCAGCCCGGCGTGGACGTCTTTCGAGGCCACGGCGGCGGCGCTTGCACGTAACTCCAGTGAGTGGGGGGGGGCGTATCCCGGCGGACAGGGCGAAACAAAAGGTAGAGCCTTCAGATGGAGCTGAGAGCTTCCAGCAGCCCACTCCCATAGAGCAGGGGTCCCCAATCCCAGGTCATCATTTGGTACCGAACTGCAAAGAAAATCTTTCTTGGTACAAATGATTTTGTTCCTTTGACCTTCCGGATCTCATTTTGAAAAACGACTGTTTCCGCCTTCAAATGACTGCCACACTCAACTCTGTCGCACTATTTCACACATTAGCTGCCACAAGCTGGCCCTTGAAAAAAATTAGACACAAACAAAAGTCGCCGGAGAGCTTTTTCCGGAGGAAAAACGAGCAAACGACGAGACGGCAGAAGCGTCGCAGACTTCCAGCAAAGAGAAAGCTGTATTTAAAAGAAAATATCAAGATTCCTACCTAAGTTACGGGTGATTCACAAGCTCCGCGCCAGCTAGGCAGGGTGAACGGGGTGAACGGCTAGCTGGTTTTTATCACTTGTGTCCGCGGAAACATCCATCCATCCATCCATCTTCCTCCGCTTATCCGTGGTCGGGTCGCAGGGGCAGCAACCAGAGCAGGGAGGCCCGGACTTCCCTCTCCCCAGCCACATGGTCCAGCTCCTCTGAGGGGACCCCAAGGCGCTCCCAGGCCAGCCTGGAGACATAGTCTCTGTCGCGTGTCCATGGTCTTCCCCGTGGCCTCCTCCCGGATGGACAATACCTCCCCCAGGAGGCGTCCAGGAGGCATCCTGACCAGATGCCCAAAATACCTCATCTGACTCCTCTCAATGCGGAGGAGCAGCGGCTCTACTCCGAGTTCCTCACGTATGGGCAAACTTCTCACCTTATCTCTAAGGGAGAGTCTGGCCACCCTGCGGAGAAAACTCCTTTCGGCCGCTCGTATCCGCGATCTCGTTCTTTCGGTCACTACCCACAGCTCATGACCATAGTTTTCCTGCATAAAACTGGTCCCTGGTACAAAAAGATTGGGGACCGCTGCCATAGAAGGTGCAAGCTCCAGGTCGTGGGGTTGTGGGGAAGACAGCGTTATCGTGAAAAGCCTCTGGGGTTGATCTGAGAGACGCACAGCCAAAAAAAGTTTATCAACTATTTCACAAAATGACAAATGCATCATTGTATAATCCACACACTGGCCTTCTTCAGCTGATTATCACCTGCAGGGACATTCAACCCCTGCAGAAGGATGGCGTGGTCAATGCGGGAATTAATGAGTGCATGTCATATCACAGCGGAGAACAACGGGAAAAAACCTTTCCCAGAGGAGACTCTTGGAGATTCCTGTCTGCAGACATTGGTCAAAGTGCTCTGTAAGGACAGTAAACCCACAGCTTCCAAACCCCTGCCTTGCACGATGGTCAAAACTCTGGACTTGGACCATGACTTCCCATGGACTGGCAGGACAACCTTGACGGTTATCTGCTTACGTGGTTTCATATCAGACTCAATGCATCCAGCGCTTCTGGCTGAGGCTCATCTGCAGCCCCGTCCCTGGTGAGGTCTCCACGGGACGCCTGAGGGAGAAGGTGAATAGGTGTTTGTATACTTGACCCTGTGATCGACTGGTCCAGGGTGAACTTTGCCTCTTGCCCAATGAAAGCTGGGATGATAAATGACTGAATGACTGAGTGAATTAATTAATGAATGCAGCAAGTATTGATGTATTTACCAAGCTCTTTTAATCGATGACAACGTTACTCTTGTTTGAACCCAAATCATACGATGTCTTTTACGGTTGTGCACAACAACTGAGCATCTCAGAGATGCTGGAAGGCTCTTGGAGACATGAAATGAAAGACGCAGCAAAAACAGTAACACACACACACACACACACACACACACACACACACAAACATACGGAGTCAAAGCCTCATATTGATTTGTGTCCATGACAAACAGCAGACGTGAAGCTCGTGACCTTCAGCGCGGTGGCCCGTTTGTCTCTGACATGCGTGTGGGCTGATCGGAGGGCGTCGGACGAGGCGAGAGGAGATATGAAATCACAGGGTGGCACGGAAGACGGCGCGGGCCTAGGTCCCATGCTGTTTCTATCACGGCGGATCGATTAGCAGATGCCATCTCCGTGCTGTAACTCCAGATACGGACATTAAATCATCCCGTATCTTCTCCTTCCCCGATCCCGCGTGGTGGCCGGCCCGGCCCGATCCGACCGCGCTGCTCGTTTGCAATATTGTTCTGCAAAGAGAGGCCATTATTCTTTGTGGTAATTCCATCAAAGTAAGGTCATCCACCAACTGGGACAGGCTGCGTCACGGGTTTGGTTAAAAGGTCAAAACTACGGAGTTTTAAAGGTTAACATCCTGCAGCAACACGGTCTCAGTCTGACCCTTTCCTTTTGTCCTCTTTTTTTTCTTTAATAGCGCTTTACCGTTTTATTTCATGCTGCGCCCAATCAAATGCGTCCGCGCACGCCATGACCCGCAGCTACGAGGCGCCCAACATCACGCGGCGGAGGCCGAGGCTCTCCGTGGTCCTGAAGCAAACATCTCCATCCCTGCTGTCACCAGTTTATTCAAATTTGCAACTCTGGCCCCGGGGGGATTCAACACGACAGTTACTAATAGCTCCGGTAGCCCCGCCCTCATCTGTCCGTCAGTGTCTGTAACACGGGAGCGCAAACACACACACACAAGCGTGTGCGCACACACACACACACACACACACACACACACACACACAATGGCACCATGGCTGGTTCTTGTCAGAGGAGGAGCAACATCCACATACGGCCACTTTCCTCTGCTCCCTCTGCTCCAGTGCTTCCAGAGACATGGACTGAAGCACATCAGCTCCTCCTCGTCATCCTGGAGAAGATTTTTTTTTTTTCTGAAATACCGGGCTTCTCTGAAGGCTTCTTCTGACCACGCAGCTGCAGGTAAGGAGCATTTAAAGAAACTTCCTGAAGCTTTCTCCCTGACCTGCTCCTGCGCTCTGAGGCCGAAACTCAGTTCGGCTGCTGACAGAATTTATGTCAGAAAAGGTGCTGGGAGTGAAACCCGGAGAATTCATGGAGAAACCATGAGTGGACGTGTCTGAGCTGAGCTCAGAGGGTTCGGCCATCAGATCCCAGCCTGGATTCCCCCGTCTCCCTGCTCCCAAGGAATCCCATTCAGCCCCCCTCCACACACACACACACACACACACACACACACACACACACACACACACACACACACCTCCTCTCTCTTCTGCAGCCCTTTTCTTTTTATTTCCTTCATCTCTTCATGGTTCCCTCTCCTTTCTCCGGGTTCTCCCCCCCTCCCCCGGGCTCCGGACCTCCTCTGCTGCCTGTGACACGGCTGTGCGAAGCCCGAGCTCAGGCCGATGTGAGATTTCCCACTTCGCGCCATTGCACCTGTGGGGAGTCGCGCCGGACCGGCGTCTCCTAGCAGACCTTCTGTTCCGTGCAGATGCGCTCGCCTTTCATTCTTCTTGTTAAATGTTCCCTTGTTTGCACTGCCGGCGTCGCATCCTGACTCCACAAACGAGTCCCTGGTTTCGGCCGATAACTTGTGACACGTCAGCCTTCGATAGGTTCATCGTAGGTCAAAGATGGTGGAAACATCCAAAAGCCAAGGTGACCCTCGGCTCCGGGAGAAGATCACCGGCTCGGCCGTTGCATCCGCGGGATCTAATTGTCTAAATGTTTGTGCGCCTGTCAGGGAAACGTTGTTTGTCTCGGTGACTCTCTCCAGCAGCCAGGAATAACAATCGCACAGGTCCAGTAATGCAGGTTTCATTAGCCCGAATTAAGAGGAGGCAGACTTGTGATCTCGCGGAGGCTCCTCCCGCCAGACGGACCAGTCGTGATGTTGTTCTTGTTCTTCAGACCTTCGGCTTTCTGTCTTTGTCCTGCGAAAGTTCAACTGTGAAAGAGCGGTTTGTTGGATGGCTCCTCGCCTGGCCCTGCTGGAGATCAGCTGTACCTTCGAGGACGGCGAGGGGAGGTTCATAACCCATGACATGTTGACACGTTCCGCACTCCGACAAATAACAGGCTGATGGACCTGAATTCCTCGGGGACTCTGACCTGAAGTCCCTCCAGTTATCACTGCCTGGAAAAGCGCTCTCTGATGCCTCTGTTCATACTTCTGCAACAGATTTACAGATCAGATTTAGAGACGCGATCATGTGACCAGATGATCGACAACTCAACCTGGTTTGTAAAAATCAAGTCCACGACCCCCCCCCCCCTTCCTCTCTCCTCTTCCCCACCGCTGAGTCTCCTCAGCCGGTGTCTCTGCTGAATAGGCTTTTAGATGGGAAAATAAAAGCAGCTGATAATTTCATATTCAAACGGCTTGGATCTAAAATATGCTGCAGCTTTATCTTGGCAGAATGTAAAATGAGCGGTTCATAATGATTGGGGGCGGAGCCTATCCCAACTGTCGTTTGGCAAGAGGCAGTTTTCACCCTGGATCCATCACAGGGTCACAAATAGAGACATCCAACCTTTCACCCTCTCATTCACACCTCAGAGAGACATCAGATCATTCACCCTCTCATTCACACATCTGGACTAAATAGGGTCTCCAGTGAACCTCCATTCCTGTGTTTGGACTGTGGGAGGAACCCAGAGAACCCTGGGGAACCCCACACAGACAGGGGGAGAACATGGAGACTCCACTCAGGAAGGCTCAGAGTGGGAATCCAACCAGGGACCTTCTGGCTGTAAGGCAGAAGCTCTAACCTCTACTCCACCGTCCTACCCTGAACAATAAATAAAGCAGGTTATTCACACAGAAATATTCAATAAGTTGTAAGTTTTAGCCAGGTGTGTGTGTGTGAGATGGCCTCGTTGGAAGCCCTGTCCCCTATTTGCTGGGACCCGGATCCCAGCCCGGGGGTTCCAGAGTGCCTGAGTGGCATTAAGGGAAAACAATGTGTCTTTGTGGACAGATTAATGTTCCTACAATATAACACACACACACACACACACACACACACACACACACACACACACACCCACACACACACACACACACGCGAGGGTGGCCGTTCCCTCTCATCTGTCACAGAAAAGAGCCAGAATGGGTCTTTGATGAGTAAGTGATGGAGTTAGGTACGCAGTAATGAAGTTTCATTTGGCCGTGAGAGCAGGAAGGAAACATCTCTCAGGTACTGTATGATGTTATCATGTGGCCTAATGGAGTCACTTACAGGGTTGTACCCGTATGCGATGACCCTCGTCTTCTCATCTCAGAGTCCTCACATTGATTTTCTGATCAGAACGGATCGCTTTATCACATTGTTTTGCGGCGCATACGTGAAGGCCTGTCCTGATGTTTCCTGTAGTTGAAAGCAGGAGCAGCCCTTCTGGTACCTACCGGAGAAAGACCTGATACGCGACTGTGTTTGCTGGTTTGGCTCTTAGCTAACGGCACCCTGAGACCTCTGATTTGCGTTGAGTGGCGCCCGGCGGGCTGAGAAGTTCATGACTCCGAGGTCACCTTCACCTGTTGGGCTCGGGGTCGGACGTTACCTCATCATTCGTCAGCCCAAGAACTTCATCCACTCTTGGCCTTCAGCCCAGCCTCCTGGTGTGCCCCAGGGCTCGACTCTGGGGCCCCTTCCGTTTATCACTTCCATGCCACATAGTCCACAGACAGAACATCAGCTTCCGTCGTTATTCAGGTGACACCCAGCTCTAGATCTCCTCCAAACCAAACTCCACATCTCCACCTTCCTCCCTCTCTGAAAGCCTTCTGGAGATCAAATCATGGTTCTCCTCCGTCTTTCTAAAAGTGCCTCCACACATCTCATAGCTTCTCCATCAACACTGACAACTCCATCCTTCCAAGCGTCTGGGTGTCATCCTAGATAGTGGTAGCACCTCCATTCTGTCCTCCTAGCAAACCCCCTGCCTCGTTGAGACCCCGCATGGAGAACATCCCTCAGTCCTTCGGCAGCTCCACCTGCCGCCCATACAATCCAGGATTACCTTCAAGATGTTGCTCCTCAGCTATCAATGCATCTGAAGCCTGTCCACTCCCCTCCGCTCGCCCAGGTCTTCATCCACGACTCCCTCCGCCTGCCTGAGTATTTTGGGATGCTGAGCGTTCAGTATCTCTGGAAACCCTGACAACCCTGACACCAGACATGCTGACTCTACTCCTTCAGTTCGAGTCAAACTTGCCTCTTCTCTGTGATCCCCGTTCCTCTAAGTCTTTTTATCTTTCTTAACCTTTTATAAGAAGGACCTCGGGTTCAAAAAGGCGGCGAAAATTGAAATGTTTTGCTGTAAGAAAATCTCCTTCGTCCTGACATTGAACCCAGGCCTCAGTTGAAGTGTCCTTGGACATCTGACTCACATTGCAGACACTCATTAAGTAGCTCCTGAAACCGAGACCCAAATTTCGCACCAGGCATTATCTTCCTCGTACTCAGGAGGACTCATCTGCACCGGTGGGATCAGGATAACAACTTGACATTTTGGAATCGGCTCCCTTGTAATGCTACGATTGTCTGAAAGGACATTTCGCGACTTCCAAGGCCAAACGGTAAGTTGAATGAACTCTCCGAAGCCTGGTTACGCGCTGCCGTCCCACCTGTCAGGTCACATTTGATCAGCGCTAACACTTCCAGGTCAGTTAGGATTTAGGTGAAGAGAAGCTTCTGGGAAAATAACACGTCCTCCTTGTCCAGAGTGATTCTCCGTGATAGCCTGGAGCTCATTTTACATCATTACAGGCTCTGATCCATTTGTTACAAGTCAGTCCTTCAGAGGAGCTCTTGTCACTCTCTTCAGGCTGGCTCTTGTGATCCTTACGTGTGTGTGTGTGTGTGTGTGTGTGTGTGTGTGTGTGTGTGTGTGTGTGTGTGTGTGTGTGTGTGTGTGTGTATATACAGATATATTTACGAAAAAGTTTTTATCGTGTGTTCTTATTGTT
>CAAKHD010030728.1:46702-58288 GCA_901007705.1 Fistularia tabacaria
TGTCCTTCTGAGCGGGTCTTGTTTCTCTCTTTTGTCTGGCTCTTGTGTGTGTGTGTGTGTGTGTGTGTGTGTGTGTGTGTGTGTGTGTGTGTGTGTGTGTGTGTGTGTGTGTGTGTGTGTGTGTGTTTGTACAGATATATTTACGCAAAAGGTTTTAACTTGTGTTTTCATTGTGCTACTCTCAACTCATAGAACTGCCCCTTGGGGATAAACAAGGTTTGAGAACTGAACTTGAATTGAACTGAACTCAGTTGAACTTAATCAAATGGAGTTAAACTGAAGTGAACTGAATGAAATTGAACTGAGTGTAACTGAATTGAATCAAATTGAACTGAACGAAATTGAACTGAATTGAGCTGAACTGAACTAGATTGAACTGAATTCAATCAAACTGAACTAAATTGAACTGAACTGAATCAAACTGAATTGAATTGAACTGGACCAAACAAAATTGAACTGAACTGAACCAAACTGAGCTAAATTTAACTGAATTAAATTGAACTGAACTGAGCTGAACTGAACTGGATCAAGCTGAATTGAATTAACTGAACTGAATCAAACTGAACTGAACTGAAGTTGAACTGAATTGAACTAAATGAAATTGAACTGAACTGAACTGAATCAAGCTGAATTGACTGAATTGAACTGAACTGAATCAAACTGAACTGAACCAAACTCAATTGAATTGAATTCTGCGAACAGTATCAGTTTTCTGCAGACTTGCAGTGAAATAAATGAGAAAAACAACAATACTTCAAACAATTCCCAACCATATCATCTGTTGCAGTTTATGTATGTTGTATAAGATTTGCCAAAGTATAATTACAATGTAATTACCACATAACTACTACGCATCCTGCCTGTCTGTACCATGTGTTCTCCTGATAGCAGGGTGCAGGATGCCACATTTAGAAAAACACAGCTGCATCTGCTTTTATTTGCTCACCTGTGCACCGTTCACACCCCGGGCCAGCTCATAAGCGGATAAACCCTGCAATGCCGGCCCAGCGCCGCACCAGGCTGCAGATCCAGCGCCGGAGTTAATTCTCACCGGTCCTGTACGTGAAAAGAAGCTGATTCTGTGATCCTTTCCAGGCTGGGGCAGCACCATGTGGATCTGCAAGGACAGTTAACACCAGACAGAATGGAGACCCTGAATACTTCACGCAGCACCAACGTCAACGGCAGCGCCGGCCTCTTCCCAGGAAGCCCCTACACGACCGTGGAGATCGTACTCATCATCCTGGTGGCCGGGATTTTGAGCCTGATCACTGTCGTCGGAAACATCCTGGTCATGCTCTCCATTAAGGTTTGGACACGTTCACAAAAAAACAAAACAAACGTGAGGCGGAGAAACCGTGTGCAGAACATGCATCCTAATCCAACACAACATTCAACTGAAAGGATTTCCATATTAGATCATAGTCATCTTTAGTGTCGTCACTCATGTGCAAGTACACGGCACTCAATGCAGTTTGGCAGCCCACCAATAAACAGGGAGTCCAGCACACACAGTGTCTACTCAATATACAATATATACGGTATGCATAGTAGATATAGTATGTAGAGAGTTGACAGTATGTACAATATGAATAGTATATATAATATGTAGAGTGTCTACAGTATATATAATATATACAGTATGTATCGTATATATAGTATGTAGAATGTCTACAGTATATACAATATATACAGTATGTATAGTATATATAGTATATAATGTATAACTCTCATCACAGAGATTGTGCAATGGCACAAAATATTTCGTCACAGGTGTGTGGAACATAAAGACATAGTCCGGGAAAAAAAATCATGCTCACAAGAAACAAATTTACCACATCTGGAAAGCGATTCTGAAAACCTAAATTAACTCTGCACACCTTTAAATCATAAGTAGCAGCTATTTTGGACAGACAATTAAGAACGTCACTTGTCACTCGCCTTGTTTATGTATACATACACAGCGTGGATGGCATGCATTAGAAAACGTATTCCACTCAACCAAATTCTTTCGTCAGGAATTCGTTGAACACCGAATTATACAGTATTTACTACAGCAAATCTTCATTCAGCTGCAGGTTCATTCCTGCTTTGTATTTGCTCCTGAAACTTGGCATCTTTTAGCCTCTACAAGTGCATCAATATCGGGCATCATGTCCTGAGTCGCAGACAATTTCAGAATGTCAGTTAAAGGCTTATGTGTGAGCTTTGTGCGCAGCTTTGTTTTATTAATATTCATTACTGAGAAAATTTGCTCACAAAGGCAGGTTGTCCCAAACATATACAACATTTTTGCTGCCAGTGCTGTTACTTTAGGGTAGCCTGGAAGGAGATACTGAAAAAATAGTTCCAAGCCCTCATTGGCAAATCTGTTCTTCTATTCTGCATCGCACTGCAAATCAATTATTTCAAGTTACATGTCAGAGGGCACATCAGAAGCTTTGACTGTAAATGGTGATTGAAAAACTGCTAATTCTGGCCCCGGTTCGCTATAGACTTGAAATCGTCTCTCAAACTTCCACGGCAATCCCGCAATCTTGTGTTTGTACTGTCTCATTTCAGCATTGACGCTAGATACGCATACGTCTCTCAGACAGGGGAAATGAGCAGTGTCACCACTTGCAAGCTGTTTCTCCCATAATGTGAGCTTTAGTTTGAATGCACGGACGGTCTCATAATAGCTTGTGACAATTTTTTGGCGCCCTTGTAACATTTTGTTTGGATTATTCAAATGCTCTGTAATATCAACCATAAATGCAAGTTTCCGCAGCCATTGTGTGCAGTGTAAATCCATAACAGGTTTGCCTTTTTTCTTCATGAACTGTTCGATTTACTTACGAAGATCGAAGAAGCGCTTTAGCGCAGCACCTCGTCTTAACCATCTTACTTCAGTGTGGTACGGAAGACAATGGGTAATGTTACTGTCACTGAGAAGACAGTCGAACTGCCGATGATTCAGACCTCGGATGAAATTAAAAGTTCGAACGACCACCTCCATGACGTGATCCATTTTTAACGACTTACCACACAATGCTTCCTGATGCGAAATACAGCGAAATGTCCAAAAGCAACCCCTCTATTTCCGGCTTGTACTTTCGCCTAACACCCGCCTTCTTCCCGACCATTGAAGGTGCACCATTTGTAAACAGGCCGACAGCACGGGACCAATCCGCTCCAACCCCGTCTAGCACGCCAATGACAGTGCAGTAAATGTCCTCGGCTGTTGTGGTGTCTAACATAGGCACAAACTCCAGAAACTCTTCTGTGACAGTCAAAGTCTCATCAACTCCACGAATGAATATGACTAGTTGAGCGACATCCGTAATATCAGTGCTCTCAACAATTGCAACAGAAAATGCTACATGTGACTGCACTTTGCGTTTCAATTGGTTGTCAAAATCTGTCGATAGTTATGAAATTCTGTCTGCCACGGTATTCCTCGGCAAGCTAATGTTGGCAAAAGCTTGCCGTTTCGTTTGCATGTAACTTTTCACAAACTCCCCATCAGAGTACAGCTTTGATGCTTTTGCTATTTTGCCAGCAATTAGGTTACTGGCTTTCACGGCAGCATCACTGACCTGCTGGCTCTGGGTGAAAACAGATTGCTGTTTCCTCAAACCCACCAATTATTCATTTATTTTCTGTTTTCTCAGTTCTCTGTGCATTTTGTTGTATTTTTCACCTTGGCAAGTCTCATAGTGGCGCCGAAGATTGTATTCCTTGAGCAACGAAACTTACTGGATGCACACCAAGCATACAGGTTTCTTATTAAACTCAACAAACAAATAAGGAGTGGGCCATTTTTCTTGGAAAACCCTACACTTAAATACATTTCTAAAAAAACAAGACAAAATGCTATTTACAGACCAAGAAGCCACATTGCTGCCATCTGCTGTAAGTTCTGAGTCACATAGTGTTGTGCCATGTTGCTGACACTGACCAAAAAGTGCGCGCCCAGCAGACAATATAGGAACTGCATTTTTATTTTAAAAAGCAGTTCATGATTTTTATGTATTTTTTCATATTGAAAATGTATTCCAGGGGCTGGATTGGACCCCCTGGCAGGCGGGTACCGGCCAGCGGGTCTTATGTTTGATATCCCTGGTCTAGAGTATATAGGGTATATAGAGTGTGTGGTATATCAGGGCAGTGCTGTGTACATGACTTAGAGGTGAATACAGGAAGTAAACTAAAGCACACTCATCTGTTACGGCATGATGTACAAACTGCATTTTTACTATGTGGTACTATGTAGAAGTACTATGAATATACTGGATGAATATACTGTATAGGTGTATGAGAGAGCGTTTCATGTTGTTTCTCTGAAGGTAAACAGAAACCTCCAAACTGTCAACAACTACTTCCTGTTCAGCCTGGCCTGTGCAGACCTTATCATTGGCATCTGCTCCATGAACCTCTACACCGTCTACATCGTCATCGGCTACTGGCCCCTGGGAGCGCTGGTGTGCGACCTGTGGTTGGCTGTCGACTACGTGGTCAGCAACGCCTCGGTCATGAACCTGCTCATCATCAGCTTTGACCGTTACTTCTGCGTCACCAAGCCACTCAGCTACCCGGCACGCCGCAGCACCAAGATGGCGGGCTTGATGATCGCCGCCGCCTGGGTTCTGTCCTTCATCCTGTGGGCTCCGGCCATCTTGTTCTGGCAGTTCATCGTGGGCGGGAGAACCGTGCCTCCCGGTGAGTGCTACATCCAATTCTTCTCCAATCCGGCGGTGACCTTTGGGACCGCCATCGCAGCCTTTTACCTGCCGGTGGCCATCATGATCTACCTGTACTGGCGCATATCGAAGGCCAGCCGAAGCCGAATGAGAAGAGACAGCAGGAAGACTTCGGGCACTAGTTTGGGAGAGGGTCCTTCTAACAGTCACGGAGATGGCTCCAAAGAGCAGAACCTTGCCAAAGGAGGCCAAAAGAGGGGGGCCGGAGCCCGGAAGGAGATGTTGCAGCAGCAGAACGGAAGTGGCCCTTACACTGAAGAAAACCCCATGGAGGTAGGCTCCGGGGCCGACAGCATCCACGCCTCCACCTCCAAGGACAGCGACGCCCCCGCTTCGGAGGACAAGGGATTCACGGCCGACGGCAGAGCCAACCAAGCACAGCCTCCGTCCCCGGAGACCTTGGCCGTGGACCGGCAAAGCCTGGTTGCCAAGACGCTTCTGAAGGTAAGGCTCATTTTACATGGCATAGTATCGAGGAGCAGTTGAGGACAGAGGCTGCTAACCCGCTATTTGCACCGTCAGGTGACGAAGCAGAGCGCCGTGACCAAGTGGAAGAAGAAGAGCATCAACTCCAGGGAGAAAAAGGTGACGCGCACCATCATGGCCATCCTGGTGGCCTTCGTTGCCACGTGGACGCCGTACAATGTGATGGTGCTGATCACCACCTTCTGCTCCACCTGCATCCCAAACTCCCTGTGGACCATCGGCTACTGGCTGTGCTACATCAACAGCACGATCAACCCGGCCTGCTACGCCCTCTGCAACACCACCTTCAAAAACACCTTCAAGCACCTGCTGATGTGCCAGTACAGGAAAATACGCACAGCGCGGTGAAGGTCCAGGTGAAGATGGAGGAGGGGCGTTCTGGAAAAGATGCGATGACAGAGATATTAGCGACGATATCCAATTAGCGTGTGGTCTTCTAGTGTGAGATATCTACTTTAACTGTGACGTCAGCTAAACTTCAAATATTGACGAGGCATTGTATCATCGTGTGTGTTTGCAAACGATCTGGACGGAGAAGCTCCAGATGAGTCCTCTTCGTTCTGACCTCCAGGCCGGGTTCCTCTCTTGACTCCTTGTGCAATGTACTAGCTTGTTGTCTTTCATCGTAACTCCACTAATGATATGATGCTAACTATGCCCTGAAATAATCCATCCTGGGTTTAAGAAGAATTGTGCTGTGTGTGTGTGTGTGTGTGTGTGTGTGTGTGTGTGTGTGTGTGTGTGTGTCCTGTCTGTGAAGGTTCTCCAGATTTTGTGGTGTCTCTCCTCCAAGATGTTCCTCCTCTCATCCCAGAGGGATCTTCTGTCCACCTCTGGCTGTATTTTCAAACTCTCACATAAGTGGAGGGGCGTTGATACCCGTATTGTGCAGCAGTGTTCCCGTGGAGGTTCTCCAGGTCCTCCAGGTCCTCCATAACATCAACCGTGTGTTATTGTGCACGAGAGAGCTTCCTGTGTGATTAGATGTACAGTAGTGGACTCGGTGTATTACAGAAAGGTGTAGTCCAAATGTGACATGTATCCAGATGCTCCAGTCTCCCCTCATGTACCCACACGTTTCCATGGCTCCTCGTGAAGAGTAATAAAATGTATCTCAACATCCCAGAATGAGCGGTGAAATTGTCTTTGTCGGAAAGCGTCTCGCTCACTATTAATCTTGTTAGCGCTGAAGTGGAGCGCGGCCTGATGAGAGGAGCAGCCGGCTGCGGTGGTGGTGGGGGGGGGGGTCGGCGTTAATGACCATCAGCACCGAGGTGGAAACCCTGAACGGGTAATAACTTCATCTAAATTAGGTGAATTTAAAGTGAAGTTTTAGCTTTGGTGCCAAACACATGAAACAGAAGCCCATCGCTGTGGAAACTCTTCAGCTTACATCCTTTCACAATCTCTACATGGACCAGCTTCACCTCACACAAAGGCTGAGGGGGGAGAACGTTTCAGCTACTGGGCAGGAATCACTACCTCAAACTGCAACAAGCTGTTTTCATCACAGAGAGGTCCGGTTTTATTTCACACAAATATCTCTGGACGTTTCCTGGTCGTCACACTGATATCACAATTTCATTCACTCACTCATTCATCATCGGCTCTGGTGTTTCCCAACCTTTTTTGAGCCACGGCACATATTTGTTATTCGAAAATTCAGAGGCCACACCACCAAATAAATATGTCAAAAACGTTTTTAAATGTAATGCAATGAAACTGCAGTCTCAATTTACTCACTCTGAAATCTGGCCCCAATCGGTTGGGGCACAAAGCTGATATTCTTTCAGGAACAGGCTGTTTAGATTTAGCCATGAGTTCAGCAACTTTGTCGCTAGCTTTCAGAGTTTTCTCATTCGTCTTGGTGGTTTTCTTCAACAACGCTGCCTGTTTCTCAGTCTGTTTACGCAGATGAACAAAATAGTCCAAGTTCTTATCTTGAAGTGAAGGGTGTTTAGTTTAAGTGTGCTTGGAACGGTGGCAGTGTTGGGCAGCTTTTCCCCGCACGCCAGGCAGAACCCAGTCCGCTGGGTTTGTTCCCCAGTAAAAGTGAATCCAAATGCAAGCTAACTTTCATTGGACTGTCTTGAGCTCACCTTTTTTACTTTCCTCTGACCACTACTCATACCTGGGCCTTCATCTGGGTCAGAATGTTCTTCAGGACCAGAGGGTCCTGAATGGGTCCTTTTTCTTTTCAAATATTTATCCATGACGTATCGCTGCCGCTGTCCCACTCGAAGCATCACTAATGACTCCTCTGTTTGCAGCAGCAGCAGGAAGATTCACAGGGTCATTCACTACCTGCACTGGTTATCCATCAGTCACAATTGCAGGGGAACGGAGCCTATGCTAGCTGTGATTGGGTGAGAGGCGAAGTTTGCCCTGGACCAATCACAGGGACACATATAGAGATGACCAACCATTCACCATCTCATATACAAGTCTGGACAATTTTGGGTCTCCACTGAATCTCTTGCATGTGTTTGGATTGTGGGAGGAACCCGGAGAACCCTGAGGAACCCCACGCATACACGGGGAGAACATGGAAACCCCCTGTAGGGAATCCAGCCAGGGACCTTCTGGCTGAGAGGCAGAGATGCAGACCAGTGCGCCCACAATAATACACTTTGCCGGATGAAAGTCGACACATGAGAACAGACATCACTGCCAGGAAGAAAGAGAAGTCCTTTAACACCCACGGGAGAAAGTCCTTCCCGGCACCGACAGCAGACACAAGATGGAGTGGACTGGATGAAGAGCAAATCTTTCCTGCCTCCCAAGAGAAGAACTCAATAAGAGCCTTCGCGCTCTCCAGCCTGGACCTTCACTTCACTCCCCTCTGGGACACTGGCCTTTGACCCCTGTCGAATTCAAGCTCTGAAGTGGATCGGATCGCTGCTGAAAAAACAAGAGTAAATATCACAACCTCCCGCTTTTACAAGAATTTTCTCACACGGAGTCGTTCCAGATGACATGAAAATTGCCAAAGTTGTCCCCATATTCAAAAGTGGAAATAAGCATTTGATGGAAAATCAGCGATCAATTTCTATTCTTCCTCAATTTTCTAAAATTCTTTAAAAGCTCTTCGTTACAATTTGGGGGGGAAATAAACAATATTATTTCACAACAACAATATGGATTTAGAGAAAAGCGAACAACTACACATCCAATTATGAGCATGATTGAGGAGCTCAGCTCTGCTCTGGACAGAGATGAATTTTCAATAGGTTTATACATTGATTTAAAACGTGCTTTTGACACCATTGATCATGGTCAACTATTCAGTAAACTTCAAAAGCACGGGATCAGAGGACCAGGTCTCTCATGGATAAAAAGCTACTTGCAAAACACAAAGCAATGCGTTGAATTAAAAAACACTGTGTCAAAATTTAAGACTATAACATGTGACATACAACACGGTTCTGTTATTGGTCCAAAACTTTCCATTATTTTTATTAAGGACATTTGTAAAACCTCCATTTTGTTTCACTATGTTATGTTTGCGGATGATACAACTACAGTCTGCTCGGGCAAAAAAGCGGACCAACTTTTGATGAGGATAGAAAAGGAACTAAATTTTCTTAAAATCTGGTTCGGTCTAAATAAGTTGTCACTTAATGTTTCCAAAACCAAATTTATGATATTTGGAAATAAAAAAGAGATATATAAAGATTTAAAACTTAAAATTGAAGACAATTAAATTGAAAGAGTTTTTCATACTAAATTTCTTGGAGTTGTAATTGACTCCACATTAATATGGAAACAACATATCGATCATGTAAAGACAAAAATATCAAAAACTCTTGGAATTTTGTTTACAACTAAAGATTTATTCACCCATGATGCACTGTATATTATTTACTGTACCTTGATTCTTCCATACAGGACTTATTGGGTGGAGCTGTGGGGAGCTAGTTTTAAGACTTTGATAAATTCTATTATATAATTACAAAAAGGTGCAGTTCGCCGAATAAATACAATAGGATATTATGATCATACAATACCATTATTTCTAAAAACAAATCTAATGAAATTTCAAGACCTTGTTCATGACAAAATATTTCAAATAATGTTTAAGGCTAAATTAAATGTGCTCCCAGTAGGTGTTCAAAATTATTTTCAACATCAAAAAATTAGATATAGCTTAAGAGATGACAGTAAATTTATTTTGCCAATATTTAGAAAATCATTGACTCAAAGATGTCTGTCGTTTCATGGGGCTCAGCTGTGGAACAATCTCAGCAAGGAAATGAAAACAGAAAAGGAAAATTTGGGCCATGTAATTCCTTATTTGTATTTTATAAGAAATTGTCACAGTCTATCCTGGATGGACACCAAAATGAATGATTATGTTTAACTTGTAATACTGAAGAAGTGTTCGTTCTTTGAAATATGTAATAGTAACTTGTATTGTAACATGAATATGTACTGGGCACACAAGGCTTTCCTTCTGCCCTAATAATAATAATAAACTGAAACTGAAACTGGACTGAAACTGGTAGGAGGTTCAGGTCTTCTGCTCCAGAACCAGTAGGCTGGAGAACAGCTCCTGTCACACATCTATGGATACACACACACACACACACACACACACAGACACACACACACACACTCATATCTACCCTGTGGACACTGGACATATTGAACCAAGAATCCGAGCACAACATACGCACACACACTACACACACACAATTGAATGAAATATATAAATGTCTAGAAAATAATATAGAATAGAAATGAATAATAAAGCCTCAGGGCGGCACGGGCCAGTGTCTCCCTGCGCCAGTCCCAAGCCCGGATTAATGCAGAGGGTTGTGTCAGGAAGGGCATCCGGCGTAAAACTTTTTGCCAAAACCAAATACGCGAATCAAACCTATGAATCTCGTACCGGATCAGTCGGGGTCTGGGTTAACAACGACCGCCATCGGTGCCGATTACCCTACAGGGTACCGGTGGAAATTGGGCTACTGTGGGTCGAAGAAGGAGAGGAGGAAGGCGTTTTTGGAAGCAGAGAGAGCGGAAGAAAGGAAAGAGTCTGAGACTCTATTGGGATGATGACAGGAAAAGGTATAGAGTTGGTTGACATGATTCAGAGAAGGAAGGTGGATATGGTGTGTGTCCAGGAGACCAGGTGGAAAGGTAGTTAGGCTAGAAGCTTTGAAGTTGTACTATTATGGTACTGACGGGAAGAGAAACGCCGTAGGAGTTATCTTGAAAGAGGCATTTGTTAGGAATGTTTTGGAGGTAAAAAGAAGGTCAGATAGACATATGAGTCTGACTGGAAATTGAAGGTGTGATGCTCAATGTTGTCAGTGCCTATAGCCCCACAGGTAGGATTCGAGTTAGAGGAGAAGGAGACGTTCTGGAATGAGTTAGATGAAGTGATGCAGAATATCCCCAGAATTGAGAGAGTGGTAATTGGGTCAAACTTCAGTGGACATGTTGGTGCAGGCGATGGAGGTGATGAAGAAGTGATGGGCAGTTTTTGGTATCCAGGATAGGAACGTTGAGGGACAGATGGTGGTAGACTTTGCAAAAAGGATGGAAATGGCTGTTGTGAATACTTTTTTCTAGAAAACACAGGAACATAGCGTAACTTATAAGAGCGGAGGTAGGAGCACGCAGGTAGACTACATCTTGTATAGACGAGGTCATCTGAAAGAGATCAGTGACTGCAAAGTAGTGGTAGGTGAGAGTGTAGCCAGACAGCATAGGATGGTGGTTTGTAGGATGACTCTGGTGACAAGGAAGATCAAGAGGACAAAGGCAGAGCAGAGGACAAAGTGGGCGAAGCTGAAAAGGGAGGAGGATTTTCGGGGAGGAATTGAGTCTGGGTGGTCAGGGAGAGCTTCCAGATGACTGGACAACTGCAGCTAATGTGATCAGGGAGACAGGTAGGAGAGTACTCGGTGTGTCGACTGTAAGGAAAGTAGATAAGGACACCTGGTGGTGGAATGAGGAAGTGCAGGAGTGAATACAGAGAAAGTGGTTAGCAACGAGTGGGACACTGAGGGGACTGAAGAGAACTGACAGGAGTACAGGGAGATGCAGCGTAAGGTAAAGAAAGAGGTAGAAAAGGCAAAACAAAGTGTGTACGATGACTTGTATGCTCGGTTGAACAGTAAGGAGGGAGAGAATGATTGATAGGGTTGGCAAAACAGAGAGATAGAGATGGAAAAGGTTGTACAGCAAGTCTAGGTGATTAAGGATAGAGAGGGAAATGTATAGACAGACGCCAGAAGAGTGATGGGAAGATGGAAAGAGTACTTTGAAGAGCTGATGAATGAGGAAAATGAAAGAGAGGGAAGGGAAGAAGAGGTGACTATTGTAGACCACAGAGTAGCAGAGATTAGTA
>CAAKHD010030805.1:0-24707 GCA_901007705.1 Fistularia tabacaria
TATTACATGCTGACAAATGCAGACAGATTCTTACAATGGAAGCACATTCAGACAGTTACAAAAGACTTCGCATGCCATTCCTGTTTTGTGTGTGTGTGTGTGTGACAATATACTTGTTCATGTGCTGTACATAAGCCTGTGGGTGGGTTAGCTGGTCTTTACACATGTATCCATCCGCATGCATTAGGGTGTGTTTGCCCTCATCGCCCCCCTTAACAATTTTCCCCTACCAGCTCATAGTCTTGAATAGGAGAGGAGCCAATCATGGAATTTTCGCTCTTTCTCTCTCTAACACACACACACACACACACACACACACACACACACACACACACACACACACACACACACACACACACACACACACACACACACACACAAACAGTGTAATGTGTGTAAAGAGTTTGATATAGACTTAAGACAAAATCTCACTCCCACATCCATTTGCTTGTTTTTATGCTGCACATTATTGTCTGATACACACAAAGAGCACGCTCGTGCACTCATAAACACACACATAAAAAAGCACCACACTGCTGTCTCTCTACCCTCGGGCTGAGCTCGCTTGTTTGAAATCCAGATGGCTTAATTACTGCATGTATGCAGACAGTCACACTAGTGCTCGTGTCAGTGCCAATGTTATGTGGAGGGTTACGACTTAACCCCACTATAGTGTTGGAAAATTGTTCGTATCCAACCCACATTTGAATTAATTGAGAAGCACAGCCGTTTGTTGAAATGCTATGTTTCTTAATCGCAGTTGCAAATATTAAATTATCACGCAACACACGTATACTCTCTATGACATTACGGATCACTTTCAATTTCCAAAGTTCAAATGCTTTAAATTTGGAACTACTGGTATTGTATAAACTAGGCACTATTTGTCTTTTAATTACTATAGAAGACAGGTCTATTATAAAGTTTGTGAAGGCTATTTATAAGCAAAACCATTTACATGTTAAAATTAAAAAAAAATATTTTGCACAGTCTGTACTGTACGAGTCAAATTGTTTCTATGTATATGGAAAAAATCTATAAGGGAAACATTTTCCTTGCCAGTCTGCAATTGAATTCCCTACAGGAAATGCTTTATTTGCATGCTTGAAGGCTATTAATTTTTTGTTTTTTACTTACATATATATGTTATTGCTTCATTATTCAATGTAAATTGAACTATTTTTCAGGGTTCTGAGGTCAGGATGTTAATGAATATCTGACACATGATTGTTTCTAACAATATTTTAGATCCTCAGCTTCTGAATAAGGACTAAGTGGTGGTAAAAGGCTACTGACAGACAAAAACTGCATATGTTAAGATATGGATATGTGTCTTCTTTTCCTTTGGGCTTTTCCCTTCAGGGGTCGAATCCACCCAGCGAATCAACCTTCTCCATCTAAACCTATTCTCTGTATCCTCCTCTCTCACACCAACTAACTTCATATCCCCTCTCACTACATCCATAAATCTTCTCTTTAGTCTTCCTCTAAACCTCCTGCCCGGAGCCTCCAATTCCAGTATCCGTCTACCAATATATTCTCCATCCCTCCTCTGTACATGACCGAACATCTCAGTCTGGCTTCTCTGACCTTGTCTCCAAAACATTTAACATGTGCTGTCCCTATGATTGACTCATGCCTGGTCCTATCCATCCTCATCACTCCCAAAAAGAACCTCCACATCTTCATTTCTACAACCTCCATCTCTGGCTCCTGTCTTTTTGTCATTGTCATTGTCTCCAAACCATACAGTATCGCTTGTCTCACCACTGTCTTGAACACTATTCCTTTCATTCTGGCTGATCACATAGAACCCCTGACACTTTTTTGTCCACCCATTGGAACCAGCTTCGACCCATTTCTTTCCTACTTTTACACACTCTCTCACTCTAAGTACTTGAAATCCTCCAACTTCTTGATCTACACTCCCTGTAGCCTCACCGTTCCACCTGGGTTCCTCTCATTCACACACATATATTCTGTCTTGCTGCGACTAACCTTCTTTCCTCTCCTTTCCAGAGAATACATCCACCTCTTGAGATTTTCCTCAACCTATTCCCTGCTCTCACTACAGATCACGATGTCATCTGCAAACACAATGGTCCATGGAGATTCCTGTCTAACCTCATCTGTCAGCCTGTCCATCACCACTGCAAACAAGAAGGGGCTCAGAACTGATCCCTGATGGAGTCCCACCTCCACCCGGAACTTCTCTGTTACACCTAAAGGACACCTCACGACTGTCTCACAGCCAGCATTCATGTCCTGCACCAGTCTAACATACTTCTCAACCACTCCAGACGTCCTCATACAATACCAATCCGTCACCCTGTCATATGATTTTTCTAGGTCTACGAAAGCGCAATGCAGCTCCCTCTGACCTTCTCTGTACTCCTCTGTTAGCATTCTCAAAGCAAATACTGCATCTGTAGTACTCTTCCTGAGCATGAAGCCATACTGTTTCTCACAAATGCTGACTTCTGCACTCAGTCTAGTTTCCACGACTCTTTCCCATAACTCCATTGTACGGCTCATCAACTTTATCCCTGTATAGTTAATGCAATTCTGCACATCCCCCTTATTCTTAAAAATGGGTACCATCACACTTTTTCTCCATTCCTCAAGCATCCTCTCACTCTCTAGGATCATGTGTAATAATCTAGCCAGAAACTCTACCTCTGCCTTTCCTAGACACTTCTATACCTCCACAGGTATATTATCAGGAAGTGCCTTTCAACTCTTTGACCCCTTCAGTGCCCCCCTCATTTCACTTTAAATAATCTCTGCTAATTTGTGGTCTACAATAGACACTTCTCCTAACCTTCCCTCTTTTTCATTTTACTCATTCATCAGCTCTTCAAAATACTCTTTCCATCTTCCCGTCACTCTTCTCACATCTGTCAATACATTTTCCTCTCTATCCTTAATCAACCGGACCTGCTGTACATCCTTTCCATCTCTATCTCTATTTTGCCAACCTGTATAAATCATTCTCTCCCTCCTTACAGTCCCACCAAGCATACAAGTCACTGTACACCCTTTGTTTTGCCTTTGCTACCTCTATCTTTACCCCCTAGTATCTCCCTGTACTCCTGTCTGTTCTCTTCAGTCCCCTCAGTGTCCCACTTCTTTTTTGCTAACCACTTTCTCTGTATATACTCTTGCACTTCCTCATTCCACCACCAAGTCTCCTTATCTACTTTCCTACGAACACAAAACACCAAGTACTCTCCTACCTGTCTCCCTAATCACATTAGCTGAAATTGTTCAGTCATCTAGAAGGTCTCCCTGACCACCCAGACCCTTTCTCAACTCCTCCCAGAAAACCATATAACACTCCTCCCTTTTCAGATTCCACCACTTTGTTATCTGCTCTGCCTTTGTCCTCTTGATCTTCCTTGTCACCAGAGTCATCCAACAAACCACCATCGTATGCTGTTTGGCAACACTCTCACCTACCACTACTTTGCAGTCACTGATCACTTTCCGATTACTTCGTATGTTCAATTTGAAGTGTACCTGTGTGCTCCTACCTGCGCTCTTCTAAGTTACCTTATGTTCCTGTCTTTTCTGGAAAAAAAAAGAAAAATCACTTCAGCCATTTCCATCCTTTTTGCAATTGTCTGTCTATGTGTGTGTGTGTGTCAGCTTGATCTTTACACATTGACTCAAACAACACATTTATTTGCTAACTATGTTTTGAACAAAGGGTGACATAACGAACCAAATCATCGAGCATAGGTTCCGTTCACCAGCTGATATGACCAGATTGGTTATTCAAATGTATCTTCAACTTAAAACTGCTTAGTTTTCATCCAAACTATAGTTACATTATTTCTCTTTGGGAATTATGCTGATAAATGAATGATATCAAATTTTACTTAGATGAAAAATAACGTGACAGCAAATAGATGGACGGGGGGGGGCAATGGTTTTCTTGGAAAAATACAGGGAGGGGGGCAGTGAAACTACCACATTATTTCCCTGATGACCAGTCTCTCCCATGTGACCTACTTCCACTATGTCAGATCCCATCCGATCAGTAATTCATCTTTCTTTAGCCTGTATGTGAGTGGGTTTGCATGTGAAAAGCAGGAAGAAGTGTACCTATGATATATATTTTGGAATAATTTCCCAACCTCTTTAACAATTATGTGTGTTCTTCTGCATGTGCTTACATGACGATGTAGGTATGTGTGTGAGCACTAAAGCACTTGGGTGAGTAAGGTAATAGTGAGGGGTGAGGGGATCACGACCATCACTGTGACCCTGGCCTTCCTGGAACCCCTCATAGGTATCAAGAAACCAACCTTTTGCTGCAGCTATGTGTGGATGTATTGCTAATAGCATAAAATCAAACAAGCAGGGAAGGCTGGCCAATACAGGGCATCAGGGCCACGCACAGATTAACCACATAGTTGATTGGGCTAGCTCCTGTGTGTATTGGTGTTTGTGTGATTCTTGCTAATGAACGAAGATCTCTCTCTAGAATTAAGTTCAAACAGAGTTTTAGGTAGGTTACAAAAGGGCCAGATGGGTGTTCTGTGAGCCACCCCCCTCCCTCCCTCCTTCCAATGCTTCATTCATTCTTATACCAATACCTAGCCAGAGCACAGCCTATCTTCTGAAAGTAATACTAAAACAATAGAAATACAAAACAGAAGCAGAAATGTATACACACTGTGACAGAAAAGCACAGGCTTCAAATATTTACTCCATACTTTTGTTTCCAAGTTTCAAACGCTCTGGGCAATTAGAACAATAAATGCATATAGAATGTGTCTCTTGCTGATTTAAGATATGAAGATTATGACCTAAACCAAGGAATAAATCGGTATAATGAAAAATTCTCTGTTGTTATTTCCTTTTTTTTCTGCGTCAGCAAAGGCTATTTCTAACATACACCCACCCAGGATGGTTTTGATGTGCGTCAATAAAGTGCAAACTGTATCACTGCCTTGCATCAGTCTGAGTCTCTGAATTCAATTTGTTTATGTGACAAAATAACATTTCATTCATATCATAAACAACGTTTAAGTTGATGGATATACAAGCTCCATTTTATGTATATGAGACTAAATTAAATGTATCTAACTAAAGGCTGCTTTTTTCTGATGCACTGTTCTCAACAACCCCTGCTTAGCATACCATCGCTGCTCCCCAAAACATTTGAGTGAGATGAGTTGTAGCTGTAAAGTATTTAGAAAAAGAAAATGGTTTTGACACATGAGGTCCCGCTTGAACTATCCCTATCAGGTTTGTCCTTTGCAAGCTTCTATATTTGTGATAAGTGTATTCATCTGGTAGCATTTCACTGTCAGTATGGTATGAGGAAGGCAGGTAACAGTGTCTAACTATGCCAAGACAATGACAACTCTCCAAATCTTCAACTTCAAATCTAAAATAGATAAGAAAGGAATCCCAGCAATCTAAAGAACTGTGTTTTCCACTCCCAACAGAGACCTATTACTGGACATCCAGAATAAATGCAACAAAATTACCTGTGATGGCAAATTAGCTCAGTCTCTGTTTGATCATGGCTGCCTCTGTCACAGCTTCCTGTAACCAAGCTTTTGGGAATTCACAGCTAAGAACAGAGCCTAAAGTAAACAAGCTGAGAAATCAAGAAAAGAACACAAAATAAAACATGGGGAGAAAGAACCTGGAGCATGAACAGCCTTTGCACACGCCATGATGAGGGACATTGTCGAGAACCTCAATTGGTCAATATTTTCAACTGCATTAAATATATTTAAATTTAATTGAGACATCATCTGCCAAATGAAGTTGATTTGAAAAATACTGAAAACATTAGTATTTGTCCGTGGCATATTCCACTTTTACTTACCTTTATATTTAAACATGCAAGGAATTTCACAGTAAACTGTCTGGCAAAGAGAACACTTCAAAACAGCCATGCTCCAATGGCTCTCACTGGTTTAATTGACAATTCCTCTTCTGAGACCGCACCGTCGACAAAGTGGATACATGTTGAGCAAAGTCAATAAAAGTATGCCAGGCATTTTTTTCACAAAGAGATCATCCAGTGATGTGTTTCACCAGATAAACCAGATTCAAAACATACTTGATAGCCAGCGGTGAATTGCATAATTCAGAACTTAAAAAAAATACATATACTGGTCATGTTCTTTTTCAAAGATAAATATCAAAACTATGAATGGAATAATAAAAGTCCAGATGGTTCAAAGTTGGACTACAAGTATAGCTGGAATAGAATAAGTAAAACAGATTTATCATCAATCATTTCTTCGACTGCCTTACCAACTCAAGCCATCCCTCCATCGACCTCTACTGACTTTTGAGAGGAAAAGCTGGCCAAAAGCTCCTTACAACTTAACAATTTGCAGCATCTTTTGACGAACAGGACAAGATTTGTGATATCCGTGCGGTCCAAAGATCATTCAGGACTCAGTCATGCAAGGCGTCAGGTTATTCATTTGCAGCTTATGCAAAAACTGGCTTGGCAAAATACTGTATTTGTGGAAGAGGCTAACTATGTGATTCTGAAGAGGTTAACATGGACACTACTATTTCATGAGTTGTTTCAAATCTGGAGAGAATACTCCATTGAAAGGGTAAGGGTTATTGCCAAAGGCTTTTATGATAGAAACAGTGTTGTTGTAATTTTTTGTATTTTTCAGAACTTTTCTTACTGGTTTTAACCAGTTTATCCAATCGTGGCAGCAAAATATTCCTGGCTGTCTTGAAAATACTGTGTAAAGCTTTACTTTCCGTGGATCCATTAGCAATGCCCTCGTGTCACTGCCCATGTTTAAAATCAGAAGTGCCATGATGCATTTAAACAGCATCTCTGAAGTTTGTAGCTATGCCCTGCTTTGCATGAAATTTAGTATGTGTTTGGTTGTCATGGAACCTCTGCCCATTTGGGAAAAAAATCATTTACTGAAGCAATTTGTTTCAAAGAAAATGAACATACTGCAAATGGCAAAACACAGGCCTACATTTTATCAGTGACCTTTGACGGGGCAGATATTTTTCTACTGAGGGTTGGTTCTCAAATAAACAGGTGAATTATGGTAAACTTCTGCTGTTGAGTTTTCCCTGGTCAGAGCTGGTCTTTGATCTTTTACACAAGTCAGATTAATTCAACAAAATAGCATGAGTGAGCTCTAAATCCAAACAATGTAGAGGTCCTTATCACTTAGAGGAAAATATTTAGATGCTCAATCCACCAAATCCCAAATCCCAAAGCTGAGGTGTGGGTTGGTGGGGGTGGGCTCCATTAAAGATGGTTCAAGCACATGTGCAGATCGGACTGAGGGAAGGGAGGGTTTGCAAAAGATGTCTGATAGAGTAGTATGCCGGCTATCAACTGATAACAACTCAGGACCTAAAATGCCTTTGCATGGACTTCAGCAGCTCATTGGTTTTAGTGCATTATTTTTACATTCAGCCATTCAATTGTTTGCAAGCAATGTTCAGTCTTTAGGACGTACAGAGTAACCATATGAAGCAAAACAACCGCTATTCTCGATACGCTGTATTATGTGATCGGCACCCATGAGGCTATGTTCATCTACCAGGACAACTAAACAAGTATATGAAACACCAGGAGCCAACATGATGCAAATCTCCTTCACATCTCTGAGTGTCTTCCAAATCAGATCTATACAACACAATGCAACATCGTATTTCAATGAGGGATGTAGACACTATTATTAGATCAATGAGAAATTCATTGTTGGAAAAAAAAGGTTAAGCAAATAGTCACAGACAGGTCACAATTTGTCCAAGCAATCAAACAGAATCCATTACATAGAATAAATAGGACAATCCCACTAAAACCTGAGACTATTGCATGGTTTGAAATAGTCTTGATCTATTAATGGTCTTGGCATTAAATATATTGTTGCGTGTGGTGGGGGGACTGGCCGGTGGAACCCCAGAGTCCTTTGCGGCTACAAGGACCTTTGAGAGCCTCTCATGGTTCTGGGTTAGAGAACTCTATCGTATAAATAGTTGTACAATGTTGTTGTTGATAGGTTAAACTAGCACAGTTAGTTATCGTAACGGGCGATGCACCTTTGGTTTAACTGTTGGCATTGTGAAAGGCCCACCCTGTTTTCCCTGTTTGTGGAGTGTTGTAATCAAGACCATTTTCTAACATGCATAATGCTGTATGCAATACATCCTTGACTCTGTTTGTCATTATGCAAAATCCCAGATCGCCACAATATGTGTATGTGTATATATTGTCATTATTATCAAGCATGCTGTTAAAGGAGTTTTTTAAATCAATTCCACCAATTCATTTGTTCTTTAATGGCAAATGGGATTCGGACAGTGTTAATGGAGCTCACTCTGCTTGGAAACGTGTCTCAATGACCGAAAGCTGCGAGCTGCAATGAGTGTCTGCAGTCGCACGATGACTTCCCCGGGAAAAGTAAAAAAAAACAAAAAACAACACTAACAGCATGTGGCGACAGGTCAACTCTAGATATCAGAGCAACCAACATGAACTCCAACACGAGGCTTCGCACTTGAACTAAATATTCATAATCAAAGCACAGTCATAAAGGCCTAAATAAAGAAATACATTGTGGTGCTTGGCGAAGAATAATCGATGACGGAGCCTTGGAGTCTTGGATGAGATTATCTGCAATGCTGAGCACCACCATGCCACTATACAACCAAACAGTGCACTTCTGGGGCGCATATATATACCTCCGGCTTAAGCAATGCCCCCAGCCCCTAGTTGCATGGGGAGAGAGGCCACGCCCCTCAGTGTCCACCAAACAGCCCCCCCCCCGAACACCCAAAAGGAACCCTGGAACCAAACAAGTGCTTCACAGGAGGCTCTTCTTTCCTGATCAGCCTGCCATAATGGCTGCTGTGATCATTGGTCGGAACAGCTGGGGGCACCGGATACTGGACGTAGAGGTGGTGCTGGGGTCCAGGACGGAGGGGAACCCCAGCTGGGAACCTGGGCAGACCTTCAAGAAGAAAACGGAAATGACGTGTCGCCAAATATTGTGCCAACAACTCCCTGTTAAACACGATATACTATCATTCACGATCCTGAAGTTTGCGGCTAAAGAACACAAGGGGTTGCTATGTGTTCGCCACCCGCTGTTCAACCACGGCCCCCACAGTGACATCAGATGCTTCGGTCATCAATGCTATGTCCAGTCGACCGTGTTGATCCCCTGCGTGGAGGGTAGAGCCTCATAAAGCAGTTGAAGGAGGTGGGCAGTGTGAGGGAGGAAACGGTTGTAGAAGCTCACCATGCCCAAGACCTCCTGCAATGCCCTGACCGAGGCCAAGAGGGGAAATCCAGTTACTGCTCACTCCTTCACAGGCCATTGAACTGCGCCTTGCAGTGAAATACGATGGCCCAGGAATTCAATCACCGCCCGCCCAAACTGACATTTTGCTTGGTTGACAATAAGGTCGTCTTCCTCCAGACAACAGAAAACCTGTGTCAGGTGCTCAAGGTGCTCGTCAGCCGACGGTCTGGCCACCAGTATATCGTCCAGGTAGACAAACACAAAAGTGAGGTCACGCATCACCAAGTCAATAAGCCCCTGAAAGTCTGAGCAGCACCCGTCAAGCTGAAAGGCATGTTCAAATGGGGTGACCACCGTGGCCCTTGAGCACGTCCTTCGCACACAGGCACCTGGTGAAAAGAGCGCACAAGATTCACCTTGGAAAAAATGGTGGCACCTGACAGCTGCACGGAGAAATCTTGGATATGGGGGATGAGGTAACGGTCATTCGTGGTGACGTTATCCAGCCGGCGAAAGTCACTGCAGGGGCGCCACAACACTTCAGTCTAGGGCACCATGTTGAGCGGGGAAGCCCATGGGCTCTTGGACTGCCGCACTATCCCTAGGCATTTCTTGGAGGCAAACTCCTCCTTGGCGGTCGCTAGCTTGGCCGTGTCTAGGCTCCGTGCCCGTGCGAAAACGGGTGGTCCAGATGTGGGGATTAAGTGCTCCATGCGGTGTCTCTTAGACGCGGTGGAAAATGTGGGCGTCGTTAGCAACGGGAATTTCGCCAGCAACGTTGAACACATCCCCCGATGCTGAAAGGTTAGCCAGCGCTTGCGGCCCAACCCCCCCTGTCTTGCACGGATAGGTGGCGAAAGACAAGGCGTCGATTAAGCGGCGGTTCCCGACATCCACGTGCAGGCTGTTGGCAAGCAGAAAATTTGCTCGGATGCTTGGGGCCGTGATGGAGACGATCTCAAAGTCCAACTCAAAACGGCGGTTGCCGAAACATTCAGACACCGACAATGAACAAAGAGTTGCTATAGATGACCCGTTCGCGGCGCTGAGTAGCAGGACGCTGCCTCTGGCCTGAACGTCTGCGCGCGTTGGGAGGGAGAAGCCCCAAATGAGCACGGGTGAACTCAACGGCGTGCCTTGCTGCCAAATCGGCTGTGGAAGTTCCTCGGAGTGGCTACCCTGGCCAAAACCGCAACCCCTGGCGCCGTCCGCTAGGGTTCCGGAACCACGCTCCAGATGGTGAACTGCTTGGTCGCCCGCAGGGCGCGGTCAGCTTTCACCGCCAAACCCCGGTCGTCGACAGCGGCCAGACAGACAGTGGGTGTTCGCCAAGATCGCACACGCTGCAGGCGGAAACTGGTGCAGGAAGATATGCACAAAAAGAACCCGCCAACGTGGGCTACCAACAGCACCAGCATGCCCTCCATCAGGTTACCAGCCAACCCGTCGCCCAAACCAGGTAGGGAAAGCAGCTTGTCCGCTAGCTCCATGGTGGAATCCCACGCCTCCCCT
Organism: Fistularia tabacaria; assembly: GCA_901007705.1. Lineage (NCBI taxonomy): Eukaryota > Metazoa > Chordata > Actinopteri > Syngnathiformes > Fistulariidae > Fistularia > Fistularia tabacaria. Next base: position 10,782 of record CAAKHD010030805.1, read on the forward strand.
GGATTGGGGATGACCTGCTCCTTCTAGGAGCTCTGGGAACTTCTATGTCTCGCAATCTGGTATCTGGCCAACTTGCTTGGTCTGAACGCAGCAGCTCGCGCCCACATTGTAGCGCCAACAGGGCAAGCACCAGTATTTGACAATGACGTCGCGCAGGTACTTGCGTGCGTTAGCCAGGTTCTAGGGGCCGAGCGAGCAGTGGACTAGCTTCAGACATCTCCAAGGTCTCATTACGTCAGGGTACGTCAGGGTCACCAATGGGGTGCTCGGAGGGGCATAATCGATGACGGAGCCTTGGAGTCTTGGATGAGATTATCTTTAATACTGAGCACCACCATAGCACTATACAACAACACAGTGCACTTCCGGGGCGCATAGATATATACCTCCGGCTTAAGCCATGCCCCCCAGCCTCTAGTCCTGTGGGGTGAGAGGCCACTTCCCTCGGTGTCCACCACAATTTAAGGAGACCAGACTCAGCGTCTCAGCGCGTCCATGCTGACAATAGAGGCTGAAGTGTCTTGAATGAATGAATACTTTATTGATCCCCAAGGGGAAATTCATGTGTTACAGTAACAGTTGAGCTGCTGCAACAGGCTGCCGTCATCCTACGCCATCTTGAAGAGTTGAAAAGAGAGGAAAGGAGGGCAAGGGGGAGGGAAGGAGAGGAAAAAAACAAGCCATTCCCAAACTAGGTTCCTGTGGGGGAGGGGGGGGGGGCGGGCTCAGTGTGAGATAGGGAAAAAAAAACACCTCGGCACATAAGCAACATGATAAGACATTACAACAATACACAAGACTTGCATGTGTGGGAAGGGGGTAAGGGTGGTGTCACAGACAGACACTGCAGGCCACGCGTGCTGCCAAACTGGCGCTCACTAGGCCTCCGTATCCAGCCCTGCAATGGTGGCGGAGGGGTTAGGGGCCAAGAAGGCATTGAGTTGAACTGGATAGGGGGGTAGGGGGCATCTTGTCTTCATTCTATTCTGGAGAGTGTAGAGATACCAGCCTGCCAAGGCCAACGTTGGGGGAGCCAATGAAGATAACAGTTGTTTTGGGTTAAGACAGATTCTGTAATTTTCCGTCTGCCTTGAGTCTTTTCTGGTTTTCCCGATGTTGATCCAATTGCCCGAATTAAGTGGCTAATTTCCATCAAGCCGAGCTGTCACCTTCTCCAAGTTGGTTTCCATCTTTGACAAACGCTCATTCAGTCTACGACCGAGTTCATCTATCATTTGAGTCTGAGTGTGACCAACTCTGCCCATCTCTCCAACCAAGACTGGCAGCTTCTCAAATCCAACCAGCTTCTGGCAGAATCCTGCCATCTTCTTCCATAATTTGCGACAGAAAAGGTAACCACAAGCTCCAAACAGCAGCATACCTGTTATCATAAGTCCAATGATGAAAATATCTTCAGGGTCCTCCACAGAAAGGATCGACAGGCACATGATTCTCCACTTCCCCCAGGAGTCCATCATGTATCCGGCAATAAACGTTCCGTCGGGGCGTGAGGGCTCACATCTTCCCTGTCTTCTTGTAGAAAAAATTTGATCAATGACATTGAGAGACCAGCTAATAAGTTCCATTTTAGGTTTAGGTTTTCAGACGAAGTGCAAAAGAGAGGCTCCGATAGTTCAGACAGAGACAGCACGAGACAAGACAGCAAGAGAAACATGACTCAGCGTCTCAGCGCTGCCACACTGACAATAGAGGCTGAAGTGTCTTCAACAAGGAATTGATTTCGGCCAAGGTTACAACAAAGCTGACTTTGGCCCCAGGTGTTAGGGTCCTTCCTGTTAAGATAAGATAGGATTAGATAATACTTTATTGATCCCCATAAGGGAAATTCAGGTGTTGCAGCAGCAACATTAGAGGGAAAAGAAAAAAAAACAAAAAAAAACAGGAAAGATAAATACACACATATGACAGTGCAAACACATATGCATATGCAGATAAGTCACCAAAAAAAAACAAAAAAACAAAAATAAAAGATTTAATTTCTAAAAGCATCTCAGACGATTTTACTCACATTGAGTTTCCAAGGGACTCTATTTGGCATTGTGTTGCAGATGTGTGGCTGTTTGCCTCCCACAGCTGGTGCTGGTAGACTTCATCACAAGCTCAAAGCTGACACGAGGCAAACCAGGCTGTCGCCAGGTGGCGAGCAGAAGCAACTCCAACTCTAAACAGGTGAGTGGAAGAGGAGACTTGGGAACAACATTTTGTCCTTAGGAGATTGTAATAATCAATGAATAAATAAACAAGTGAATAAATAAACGGAAACACATCTGCCAGATTTTGAATTGAATTAGCTGCTGATAATATGACAACCATGTCTTGCTTGCTGATCTTTTTAAATCTAAACATCCTGAAACCGATAAAGTTTCATCAGCATTTTATTAAATGATTAAATTGAATTCTTTCTCTTACATTGATGAATCAAGAGACCTTTCCTCATATGACTGATATATCACATGTCATATGCAAAGGTTACCGTTCTGTTGGGAACATTTTCAGAGTGAAGCTGATGACTCCCACACAGTTTGAAAGACAGAAAAAGAAAGTACGTATATGCGCTTTTTTTTTCTTCTTTTGCCTCCCCCAATGCTTCTCCCACTTTGTCAGCTCCCCGCCAACAGAGATCTCTCATAAAAGTATATGTCAGAAAAGGAGGGAGGAAATGAAGATGTGGTAGTGTGGCAGGTGATATGTTTGAAATAGAGCGTGTGTGTGTGTGTGGGTGTGGGTGTGTGTGTTTGCGCACAGATGTGCACGTGCACGCCTGTCATTGAAGCACAGGGGCTCTTGCAGTGTCAGAGAAAGCGGCAGACTCAATCTGGGGTCGGCTGATTGGCCAATTAGGTACTGTTTCCATGTGACACACAGCAGTCAATTTAGATCCCTTTTTTTTTAACTTCCTTTTGCTATTGCTCTTTCCCTCTTATTCTTAAGTGGCTCTGTCTTTACCGCCATCTTATCTGTCTCTTCCAATATCTCTTTCTCTCTTTCTCTTCCTCCCATTCAATTTGTTCTCTCTTTCTCACTGACCTGTCATTTACTTTCATTGCCTTAAATCTCCTAAAACCTCCGACACCATTGCGACTCTCCTCTGTGTCTTGTATCTTTCATCTAACTACCTGTTGCTTTTTTGTCATCTCCGGTGCCTCCCACAAACTCACATGCTGCCATTTAATTTTTCCTTCAGATATTCATCCAGCTGATGAAAATGATACATAATCATAAAATTATCCTTCACTGAAATTCTCAGAAAATATATTGTAAAAGAGTAAAATCTGGTGCATGGGAGTTTGCAGGGTTCAAGCTTGTGTTTGGTTGCTGCTGCCCTACAAACTGCGACAGTCGGACACTTCTGTTGTTGTTAGGGCAGTTGCTAGGGAGCACCAGTCCAGCAGAGGGCAGCAGGTCAAGAGTAAGGCACGGATTATGAAAAGAGGAGGTGGTCCTAGTTTGGATCCATGGATTTATGTTGTTAATAATGAAGGGCAGATTACTCAGGATCCATGGCACAAAAGTTGGTTACAACTTCCAATGTCAGATGTCTGTGTTGCCAAAATATTGACTGGTAAAACATCAGCTTAATCAATACCTTTGATCAAACATGATGTTGACTAATGATAAGTGCAAATGAAACAGTGAATCAGCCAAGGCTCTCAAACTGTGACGTCCTTCACAGAAATAGAAGGTAATGTGGACTTTTAATCGTGTCCAACGGAAGCTGGTTACACATCGGGTTAAATGCAGTGGAGTGGATTAAGGAAATGCCTCATAAACATTTCTTTTTCATTTCACTTATTGGACAGATGTTTCTAGCACAGTTAGGCGTAGAACAGATCCATACTTCTACTTCCACTTTTACATATGCCTTCCAATTATTTCCTTTACCTCATTGATGCAGTGGTATATCGGCTTTAAGCAAACAGAGGACAGAGTGTTTAAAAAGAAAACGTTTTTGGCTAGTTGTTTTGATTCACACCTGAACTGGAATGCCAGTTTCATAGCTGCCCAACCAAACCACATCAAATGGGAAAAATACTGTTGGATTCAACCAGACAGTTGTGAAAAGGGGTGTAAAAAAAAGAAGGGAGGGAATAAGTAAGCAATGATTTCACTTTGACAAATGACTCCAGGATACAAAAAGTTTCTTTGACTGGTGTTGGTGCAGAGTCAGTTCTGTTATGCAGCTAGAGATCTAATTGCTATCAAGGTGTTGGCCAGGAGTGTTTTGAAGTATCGAAACCAAGGGGGCAAACTATAGCACCGTATATATTTCCACACTGTCTTCTAACACTTTTGTGGTGATTAAATGCATTATTCAGTATAGAAATATCCACCAAAGTCTTTCCTAACTATCTATAAACCGATGTTAACCATTTCCTTCATCTTCACTGCAAAACAACAGCAACACAGTTCAATAGCTGCAAAAAGAAAGTAAGAGATTTTCCTTGCGTTTGTCCTTTGTGGCTACAGGGTCCACTATTTTGCATGCTGACCTTCATTTCTTTTGACCATGGGCGTTGTCAGGGAAAACATTTGCGAGTCGAATCTTGTCCTTAAGGGGATGAATCTTTTTAGGATGTCCACAGTGCTGGGGACCATCAGGACTTAGGCACAGGGCAGTCCTGGCCACTGTTATCTCATCACTTCTCAACACATGGCCATTACAACATTAAATGGGCATCATATGTGTTTTTTCTTATTTGTTTCTCCCATGGCTTTCAGCAAATCTTCAGTGCTGGCATAAGCTAACTCTGTGAGGCAGAGTGGCCATCAAAATATGGGAATCTTCACTGCATGTAATGCCTGCTCGTGTTTGACTGTTGCAAACAAACATTCAGAGAGAAATCGGGTGCACAACAAACTTGAATGTATTTGACTTCAAGTATGCAAGTATTTTCAGAGGACTCCTCTGGCCTTCTCCCATTCTGGGGGGTTGGGGGGGGGACTGTTTTTTGCCGGCCTGGTGTCCCATTGTTGCACTTTGTCTTTTTTAACCATTAAACCATTTCCTACATCTTCACAGGAAGATTTTGAATATTTGAACAAAAAAAAAAAAAAAAAATTGGCAAGAGCCCTATCGCCAAGTGTCTTTGTACTGTTGTTGTTGGGTAGCATAGGAAAACATACCACTTAACAATGGGTTCGAATCCAGTTGCAGTCTGAGCCTCAGGTCTCAATCAATATTGCGCAGACAAGGTGAAATCAGGCAAAAATAGTCCTTGGTTGCTGAGGGGAAGTTTCACACCAATCCATTTGACATCCTCATATCTATCTAAACATATTGTTGGTGGGACCTCTTAGTCTGGGCTTTGTTGGCATTCTGGCGGTTGGCCACTTACATAACACAAACCATTTTATTTTCCAGCGTCTCCGCTTTTGATCTGTGCTGGTAGCCTCGCCTTTTGATGCTTGGACAAGCTGTGCTGCCAGGGGCTTGTCAGCACATTTTTAAGAACGAAGGGGACAGTGATGTGTTCGCTCGGTGAGTACTCCAAACGTTCATGCACGAATGTGTGCAAATGTGCTGCATGCTGCTGCAAATGCTCACAGTTTACTAAAATGCTCAAGAAGAAATTATTTAGGAGACATGCACCGATTTGTGTATGTCTATTGTTATTGCATTCACACACAGACGAGTGTCCACATCTTTGTTGCCACTCCAGTTCTTGTTTTGACTCTGTTGCCCCTTTCAGAGTGCTTTGATACAGTTTCCAAGCCTGGTTTCCCCTGACCCGCTTTGATGCTGGTGTCTAGTTGTCTTGTCATCTCCACTTTCTTCTCTTCCCACTCTCTCTCCCTCTCCCTCTCTGGAATGTCGAGACAAAAAGGGGCACTGGGAGTTACTTGTAACTCAGCGTTCTTCACCTTTTTCACAGTCACTCAACACCTTGTGCTTCCCTTGAGCCTCTGCCTATTTTTTTAGAATATCCTTAACTCTTGTCATTTTGTCTTTGTCTAGGAATTCGATTCCATTATCTGCCATCTACACACTATCATATTCTGAAAGTGCATTGTTAAGGAAAATTGAATGTTTTTTTCAAACTGTAGGTCTGACAGTAGTTAAAAAGGCTTGCTGCTAAGGGATTAACTTGTCAATACTTCACATCCAAACCCTCTTTGCCACTTTGCGACAAGAAAATATATAATTTAAATGGGTAATGTAAATTTTTGCCGTGTAGTCGTGTACTGAAGGACACCTTCCTCTGTAATCATGGATTTCATTTGAACGTACTGCATTTGGGTAATTAATTGACAAAACCATCAGATGACGACTATGCAGGCTTTTGAATTGGCGAAATTGCTATTAACATGCAATGTGAGATCATGTTTTTATTTTTTTTCCTTCTTTTTAACTTGGGTGCATAGTCCCCCAGCAGGAGGCTTCGAAAGAGGAGATTCATAGATGCAGTGAAAGTGGACATTTAGTCAGCTGGTGTGAGAGAAATGGATGCAGGGGATAGGGTTAGATAGAGGCAGATCATTGGCTGTGGCGACCCCTGAAGGGAACCGGTGAAAAGGAAAAGAAGCAGCTTTAGTTACCTTAGTTAGTCAATCTAGGAATGTTTATTTTTGAATATGAAAGATGCATCTGGTTTGCTTGAGAATACTTCTAAAGGAAACAGACTGCTGCTGGATTAAGATTTTTTTTATTTTCTTCTGTGACTCATCAACCCCCTTCAACAAGAAAAAAATAAATATGATGATGAAAAAGAAAATAAAGAAAAAAGTAACCTGAACATTACCAACAAGAACAAAGGTGCATGATGACATTTTAAGAAGACTATGCACTGGGGAGATTGATTTGGTCGGTGGATATATACTTACACCATGGGTCTGAAAATTGTATGTCTGGACTGTCTTGGTTGTGTGGAATAATACACTGCTGAACTCTTTTATTATCATTTTTTTTTCATTCTTTTTCATTTTTGTGTCATTTATATTTTACATACAACTTGATTTTTTACCTATTCTGACGGCTGTGCACTGACAAACATAAGCTTAAGTGAAGTGAATTGAGGTTTGTGTGTATGGCTGACTTGCAGGAACATGCCAGGCAGGTCGGTTCATTTATTTGTTTTTAAACAGAAAAAAAGACTGCTGTTTTGCTGCAGAGGCAATATCTGAAGAATAATAATAGTTTATTTTCATGGTATTTGTTAACAACAGAAAGTATCTGCTTTCTTCAGGCTTCCTCTCTTTTCCTGTGTCTGTATTGCCATTACTATTTGCTTCATGAAATCTTTGTGGTAAGAATAACCCTTTCTAAATGAAACTACTGAGCATGTCAATAATTAAAAGTGTTCCACATACTCATAAGCTCATCACTCATTCATCTTACATACACATTTACTTGATACATTTCGACAAGTGCGAACTGAGGGAAGGAATGATCAAAGCAGCAAAGGAGATGATAAATATAAAAGACACAATGACCTAGTAACCTCCTGGAGAGGTCTTCTATCAAGACACCTCAAGCCACTGACCATTTCTCAACCTGATATATGGACTGTTGTATTGAATTACAGACAAGATAGACCCTGCTGTGGTCAGGGCAGATATTCTGTATGCACCAACAAGACAGATGTTCCATTCTGTTTCATTAGTCCCTCGTGGGGTATCACTCTCTTCAACGTTTTATATTTTCTTGAATAAAATATTACTTGCTTAATAAGCGCAACAACACTGTTCATTATTTGACAACAATAATGCAAATGAAGAGGAACAATTAATTTTTGATGTGATGGGGAAAATAAATAGATTAGCTGAAGTCATCGTTGGAGTTACTTGCCTCCTTGCTGTCCTTGAGCATGTTTGTGCCCGGGATTTGCATGCTTGCTCTTACTGGTTCATCACACATAGATCATTTGGGTTCAGTCTTTCCCCATTACCTCACAAAGTGACAAGCCAGGACAGCAAGCCGCCCAGGCAGAGGTCACAATGTAATTCAGCAAGATTATTATGCTGGTCACCAAATAATTACATTATTATACGAGAGTGGACAGGTAATGCCACCAAAATGACCGGGCAGCACTTTTGTTGGGCAAGCCGTGATGGCACTGTTGGTGGCAGAAGTGAAGCTTGGATTGAGGATTATTGGAAAACCCTTGCAGAGTGCAGGCAATGGATCTGTTTGTAAAAATCAAGAGGTTTTATTTAGAAAGCACCTTTTTTCCTCCATCAAGAGTAATTTTTGTCTTGCATGAACATGCCAACAAGTTAATTTTTCCTTCATAATCAGGTTAATTATTCAGTTGTTGTCCAAGTACTAATAACTAATGCTGGATCTATCCGTTGCTGGATCACAATTCAATACTGATACAGGTTCAGGAGACTCCAACATCAGTGTGGTTCTTCACATTGATGAGTGTCCTTTGTTTTGATGGAAGCCGGTTTGTTCAGAAACAGATTTTCTGGAAGAACGAACATCCTCAGGTTATTATGAGACACAACAAGTTACCCCCATCTCCCTCATGTATCATTTCTGCAGATCAGAGACATACTGACACACACACGCACACACACACACACTCAGCGGTTTCAGTGATAATAACTGAACGTAGGTCTTGCCCCGTTTTATGAAAATAATCTGGCTGCGGGATTGAATATGGCTGCTCCAATCAAATGGTAGCATTTTGAGAATGATTACAAGAGTCACACAAGTCTTAATTGTGGCCCTAAGCTGAGATGATCTTGATGACTTTAGCATGTTTGGCTGGATGTGTATGAAAGCAAGAGCTTGTCATCAAAATGTATGAGGGTTAGAAACTTTGAAATTACTTGCATAATATCCCCATATTTTTGAGTGGATTTATCAGAAATGTTTTGCTACCTTTGACTAGAGTCTATCAGCCAGAAAACTAAAATAGTCGAAAGAACCCCGACATCACCGACCCCACATATGTGCCACCATCACTGTCTCGTTTCACATTGCTTCGAATAATTGGACAAATGTTTATCTAAATCTATGATTTATGCATGTTTTAGTTGTCTTAAGCTGCAATTGTACATGGATACAGTGACACCTTCTCAGCCATGCTCTCTGATTCTGCAGCTAGGTATTTTGGATTCACAGTGTAGAATTCTAAATAGGAGGAGTTTGACACCAGAGTGCTGTTTCTACATTTATTACATTTTAATCTCTGTGCATTGAAGCCCACTGGTAAAATATGTGACATTTCAAATTTTTGGGAGACTTCAAGTGCAATTGTTTTGTTGTATTAGTATAATTATAGTATTACTATTAAATTAATCAAATGTTATTGCATTTGTAAATCCAAGTAAGGTGGACTTCTGTCTCAAGGATCTCCCATATATCTCCCACAAATTTTTTTCTTCTATTTTTTGAAATTGATTCATTTATTATTACTGTTAATGTAATTAATTACCTACCCTTTTTTAAAACTTGAAACTTAAGCGTGGATGAAGAGGAGTCTAACTATCAATTCCAGGGCTCGGGAAATGTGAATATTTTAATATAGTTTCCACTGAGGCTTTCCTTACGTATGTCCTAAATAAGACAGCTGAGATATATCTCAGCCAGGTTGAACTGGCTCCACTCAGCAGCCGAATGAGCAGTAAACATCTGACAGCTTGAATCTTTGTTCTTGTCCCTTCAATCGCTGGTGACTATAAGTGAGGCTTGACAGGCAACGTAGCACGGAGTTGATACATATTAAGAGCTCTTTGTGGATCAATGCTTGATTTGCTGGCACAAGCGAATACAGGACTGGCATTCCTTCAATTTTTGCACCTTACAAGCTGTTGATGCTAACACTCTTGTACGCTGATCATCCACCAGCTGAATAAATCAACCGCTGCTTAGATCATTTATGTGCTGTTTGAGATGGGAGTTATGGTCTTATGCTGTAGGTCAGGATCCATTTTAACAGCATCCAGTGAATAACAACAGATGAAATAAATTAAGTTCAACCATTAATTCCAAGACTATACTTGTTTGGAAACGTGCACGGTGACAGCAACACATTGCATTTCAGAGCTGTGCTTCCTCAGTCCTGTGGGTCACGGTCCGGCCACCATAATCTTGCCAGTGAGCTTCCCTCCCATGTACCACTCCAGAGAGTTGCCCTTGTCTCTCTGTCATCCAGAAATCAGAATTGCAGATTTACTCTTTCCCTGTATCCTCACATAGAACCACTGTGCACTTAAAACAAGTCCCCATTGTCACAAGGACATGGAAATTCCTCCACCACATTGCTACAGATGTGTGCACCCCCCCCAAATAAACATAAGTGTGATTTAAAATCAGCGGTAATAGTGTAGTGACGAGTTCAGCATCCATCAGGACTTCATAACAGAACTGATGCTCCTACCCACTCTTTGTTGTTTGGGCATCTGATAAAGATGCTGCCCAGATTCTGTGCCTTTCCAGCTGGCAGGAGGCACTGTGGCTAACCCAGGACAAGCTGGAGGCATTATCCATGTCATTTCTCCACAGAAAACTCCTGAATCCCAAATAAACAGCCTGAGTCCTTGGATTATGACATGCAGAAACATGCATGCAAACACATTTGCTCACCAGGGTCATAAAAAACATAATTGAGAAACCATGAAAATAATCATGACTTTTAACACTACTTTTAGTACTCTTGTCCCTGTTGACCTGGGATTTGCCTTTTTAAAATGTTCGGTATTTCTCATCCCTCCATCACTGTGTATTTGTCATGGGGCTTGCAATCATTTCAAGTGCTGCCGATGCTTTTCTTTGTTTGTTTGTTTTTGTTTTTTTTAATGCCTGAATAGTGTTTTGCATGTTGTCACAGTTAAACTCATTCTCCAAAGGACACTGGTCAGCAGGAGTGAGTAAAGTCCTGTTCTATTTTTCCTGATTTCTTTCTTAGATCTTTGATGTACAAAAGTAGGGCCGGGGCCTTTTCAACAGTCCATAATGGGCTCAGGGTGAGAGATGGTCATATGGGTGACTCAGCCTGCTGTCACAGAGACCGAATCTGGGATACACAGCCGAAAACTGATAGACGGGAGGATGGATGGCTAGAAGCAGTGGGGCAGACTTGATGGATGTGGTCGTAGACTAAAAGAAGAGGAGGGGTGAGTAGAAACCACACCAAATAGTGAGAAAAGACCGTGGACAAGGTCTCCAACCAACAGCCAATCGATCTGAGGTGATGTCAAGTAATCCAGGCCCTGTGATGATGCATACAGACAGTAGGAATCAAAGGAGAGGGTTCAGAGATGATTTTTACAGTTACTTGGAAAACTCAGCTCACTTGTCTGCCAGATGGAAGGTCCTGATCACGGAGTTTCATGCCAGAAGGTGGAAACTTTCAAATTTAATCATAGTTTAGTCTTTTGTTTTAAAATTTGACAGTAAGCCACGTTTGGCCGTTTCCAGTGTTCTGATAAACTCACTGACTGTGCTTGACAATTAGATGTTTGATCAAATGTCAAAGCCTCAGGACAGCATTTCAGCCAGGCAGCTCTATTTGTTTATTTGTAGGAACAAATGCCCTGTTCTGATTAATGAAGGGATTTGTTAAACATAACATAACGGCCATATTCAGTGATGGAACGGATCTCATCCAGGCTCAGTACTTTCTCTCTTGGATAAGAAGGCAAATTGCTGGGTTAAGAAGGGCTCTATTAATGACTGCACTTTCAGAGAAGAGAGAGAGGGAGGGAGGGAGAGAGAGGAAGAAACAGGAGCTAAGGCAAGGCAGACATTTGCAAGTCTAATGGCATCCTGGGTGTAATGAACAGTCTTTCTGGTCAACCTTAGAGCAGGGAGGAAATGATAGCCCACAACAGGTTAGAAATAGGCAATGGACTGAGAGTGAGGTGCTCAGGTCAGTAAGGGTGCCAATTTGAATACCAAATAGGACGGGATCAATAAATAGAGATGTATATGTTACAAGCGGACTGTGGTGTGTGTGTGTGTGTTTGAGGTTGTGTGCATGCGTTTCCCCAGTGTGAATGTTAAGGTCCTTGTGTCTCTATTGAAAGGATGCACATTTTCCATGACAGCACACCAGTGATTTTTTATATAGCTCACCGTGCTTCATTTTTCCCAAACAAAATTAAAAATGTGTCTATTTATTTAATATGTAATATTAATATATATTTATTTAATATATAATTTTATATATATATATATATATATATATATATATATATATATATATATATATATATATATATATATATATATATTGGATCCTGGTCATTCACCGTAAGACCCATTAATGCATAGCTTCCAGTAGACACATCCCAATTTAAGACTGTGGATGATTGTGCTTTTCATTAAGGAATATCTCCATTAAAATGACATTAGCAGCATTATAATCTAGCCACATGTGCGGAAATTCAATATCTTAATTTGTAATTTTATATTATTTTTGTTTTCCATCAGGGACCATATCATTCACATGTCTTTGAGCCTTTTAAATGGTTTGTTTGCATGCACCTCTCATGCCTCCCAATAAGTTAATACGTATTGCATTTGTAGTTGATCTGAGTGCAATTTTTGCATTAATAATCAGGTTCTACTGTGACCAGTAGATGGCAGTAAAGTCTTTCCTCACAGAGAACTCTAAAAAGGGTCTACTTTCACAGCTAAAGCTAGCATAACTATCTGCTCGCTGCCTCCATCGTAGATAGGCTGATGTTTCAGTGTGTGTTTCAAAACAAATGTCTAGCGAATCTGTTGTTTCTCTCTTCCTCTACAATAACAGGCATATTAAAGCACTTGAGGGTTCAGTTACTTCACAGATGACATAACTTCTTGTGGACCATGTGACCAAACAGTGATGCCATCTCATTAAACCTTTATAGTAAAATAAATGCAAACAGAGCAATGTAAAGACAGACTTACCGTGGCATATATAAGATAACCTGTCACTGGCACACAGATCTAAAGACTTTGAATGTGTGACATGTTGATTTAGTGTCTCATTACTATTATCTGACATGTTGACATCTTGTGAACATCTGACATCTTGTGAGCGTTGTAATTGTAGATTTGCATATACAAATGTGGATAACTAAACTTGCCTTTGCAACAGCTCACATCATGGTTGAAAAAACACACATAAAAGGGCAGTCACTAACACACACACAGACAAATGTTGTCACATATACAAAACTAATCAGAACTGTATCCCTGACGAAATCTTGTAGGGAAACTGAAAATTTATGCAGTGTTTGTGTACATGTAGAAATAGAACATTTTGTAAATGCGGTTGGAGATGTGTGCAGTGTTTCATATTAGTTTATGGTTTCACACTTGTTTTTTCAAGTCTCAGGTGTTGATTACAGGAACAATTACCCCTTACACTGTAGGTACCATGTACATGCTTTACAGCATGCTCCTTTCACCTCAAGTCTATCTTGTCTATGGGACAAAGTTCCAAAATTCCAAAATGAATGACAATAGATTAGACTGTGACAGTCATTACTGGTAAATTCTTGCTTTAAGCATAATTCCTTTTTCTTCCCCTTAAATAATAGAGTAATGTATTTGAGGCTCTGCAGTTTCTGAATCCTGGATGCTCAAAGTATTTTCCTGCCTTTTAAAATGATTAGACGTGTTAACATGAGCTAAGATAATATACCCCTCTCTTCTAAAGCAGCTTTATAAAACAGGGCCTGTGCAGAGCTGTAAAAGCCAAAAGACCACTATTGAACAGTTAATCTCATAAAACCAACAGATTACTGAAAATTCTTTGCATGTCAAGCCATTAGGCCATTAGCCCAAAGTGCCTTTTTAGTCTCTATGTTTGTATGTATGTTTTTTTCTTCCTTAATCCATTTGCACTTGTCTGTCCATGTCTTATATATATATATATATATATATATATATATATATATATATATATATATATATATATATATATATTAAACACATACCAAAAAAAAAAAAATAAATATATATAT
>CAAKHD010030805.1:24727-46029 GCA_901007705.1 Fistularia tabacaria
ATGTCTGCCTCTTCGTAATCCACCCACTTTCTACATTCCCCCTAAGCAATTGAGCTCAACAAGTGAAAATCCAACAATCTATGATGCAAGCTAATCTCTTTCTCCCCTACCTCCTATAAACTGTCATCCTCCATTAAGCAGCACTTTGGAAAATGGTAGATTTCAGCCATCGCTGTTGGAGAAAACCGAAAGGAGAAACGTAGTTCCTGGTAGAAAACATCCTCATTAGCCAGAGAAGAGAAATGGACAGAGGGAGCGAGCCGAGGAGGGAGAAATGTCTTAAGAGGAGTTTTACAGATGGACCAAATCTGCCATGGAACTAAATGGGTCTTGGAAAGCAGAAATAAAAAATATTGTCACTAGAAACCCATTGGGGGGCCCCGATGGTGCTCTATCGGTGTATTGTCTGCCGGCACATTCAAATTAGCCAACCCAAGCTCATAGGCTGTGTAAACAAAAGGCTGATGGAGTTTTAATCATGAGGAAAAATGTAGAATCTAAGCCTATGTGGGGGGAAAAAAAAGGACAATTCACATATTTCTGTCAATTTGTGACCAGATTTTCTGTTTTATGGACCACTGTGCAGAGGAGAAAAGAAAAAATAGACAGATCCTGGACCCACATCGCACAAACAATACTGCTGCCAGTGTCATTACGGACATGTTGTCACATACCTCGAGATGTGTGTGTTCATTGAGTACCGCCTTGTGAGTTTGCGTATGCATTTTGTGAATAATTGGCAAGCTATGCGGGAGGAAGTGTATAGAAGAGTACAGAATACAAAGTATCTAATTTCCAATGACATTTCTTAATCTGTTCTCTCTCATGCAAGCAAAAAATTATGCTCTATGAACTTCGCTGATCCCATACCATCCCCCATCACCACCACCACCACCACCTTCCCCTTTAAGTCAGGGGGCTCTGGAGGACAACAAGCAGAGTTGGTGTCTGGGAAAGGAGGAGAGAAGTGTGTCTGGCAAGAGAGGGAAGGACCGACTATGTGAAGAAGGAATATACCTGTATTAAATCCTGTCCCTTTCCACTGATGGCGGAGGCAGATATGTCCTCAGCTATCTGCTGTTTCAGCCTCTGGCAGCGGCCCGAGGTACACACATGCGCTGTTGCACACAAACACTCACACACGTGCGAGCACATGCCGGCCAGAACCAAGCTTTGGCCACTGGTGCCTGGCTGTATCGATTAGAGAAGTAACACAGTTATTTCTGCAGGTCTTTCTGTAACAGCTGTCCCCCTATGGCGGCAGAGGAAATAAGACAGGGCGGGCAGGAGAGAGTAGGCCAAGAAATAACATCAGAGGGACATTTTAAGAGAACTGATGGGAAAATGGGATATAGGAGATGGATCTTACCCCCCCCCCCCACCCCAGGGGGGGTATCCATTTAACCAGATGAAGCTTCTTCTTTTTTTTTTTTTTTTTTATTAAAAAAACAGAAATAGGCAGGGGGAAAAAAAGAATTCCGGCAATCTGTCCTTGCACTTGGAAGACAATCTGTTTCAAATTAAATTGGCCAAAAATATGGCCTGATGTTTTTGTCCTGTTTCATGTGTGTACATTCTTTCAATTTGTGAAGACATTATATGAGACAACTTCTCCTTTTTGGATATACAATCGTTTGTCGTCTTTCACGTCCTCATTATAGAGCGGATGATATCTTATTTTGTTCTCTTTTCTTATGCCACCTCTTCAAATGCTACCTGCTGTAGTTGTTTAAGCCAAGAAATATTCAAACTGTAATAATATTCTGTTTGATATTAACACATTCAGCTCCTTCTGTGATAAACCCTATAGTTTCTATTTAATTCCCATTTCAGAATTGTTCCAAAAAAAAGTTCAGGCTTTGTTTGACCTCCAGATCATACCAAAATCAAGAATCAAGCTTTTCGTTGTCAACCAAAAATATGTTTTGTTGTGAAGCAACCACTTGTGTGTGAGGAATAGATCCAAAAATTAAATAAATGAATAGCACCACCCACCCCTCCAAAAAAAAGGAATGTCAGATTATATATTACCAGGCTAATCGAAGTCGAGTCCAATTTTTATGTCAGCTGCCGGTGATTTTCCTGGTGGCTTACGGCAGTTGCTCGGTACCTGAATGCTGCAGTCTTGTAAGCATATACCTCATGAAATGACACTTTTGTGTCAGACAATAGATAACAGTAAGAGATAGTTGATAGATCTTTTCATAGTAGTGTTTATTGTTTTGAATCTGGTCTTTTATGTGACATTATTATTTTAAGCACTTGTAAAAATAAGTGGTTAGGATCTAAGATTCACCAATAAGATATGATCATGTGAGTGGTGAGGGATCACATTTGCCTTACCCCTACCTGGGATTTGTACCGAATCTGGTCTTTCAGTGTCGGATTGTATAATCTAAACTTCAAGAGTTATTAACAAACTTCAATCTAGGGAAATTAGATCTTCTGCAGAGCAAGGGTATTCTTGCTTTTGGTCAACAATTCATTGGATTTCTAACAAATCACATTCACTGACTAAGAGATAAATACAGTGGTCTGGAGTGTTGGTGTCTCTGCAACAGCGACTGAAATATGACTTCAAAGCAGTGGGGGAGATATGTCAGGAAAAGTTCTCCACTCTATAGTTCAAGACCCCATAAAACACCTGAGGGGGGGGCAAAATAATAAAGGTTTGCTCATTCAGCACCGAATGTATCTGTATGTACTTCCTTTAAAATTATATTTGTAATCAGAGTTGGCAAAAAAGATTAAACTTCTGACTCACTTACCGTTTCTCACCAATTTGACAGGACTGGAACTGGCAGGGATTGTGTTTGTGTGTGTGTGTGTGTGTGTGTGCACATGCATACAGTTTTTATTTGAGTCACATCCAGATATACTAGTATAAATACTAGAAAAAGTGCCCTTGTGAGAAATGCATTGATTCGGGGCTAAAATGTAAAACAAAGCTCCCCCCAATCCTCTATTTTCTCCCACCCTTCTTTATCCCAGTCACTCTGATGGGACAAGGTCGGCCAATTACCCTTCACTGACCGGCACGCACGCAAACACACATGCATGCGCAGACACATACAGGCGCATGGCACATCAGCTCATGTGTGCCTGAGTGTAGTGCAGTGGACAGCGGCCTGGCATGCTAGATTCATGGGGAATATGTCAGCCATCAGCCTGGGCATTTCAAACAATGCCTCACAATGTGCTTGACAGCCCTGAAAAACAGCCTGGTGCTTGGAAACTGCCAGCCCATCATCTCAACTCCCTCATCTGGGCTCTCTGGCTCCCCATCTCTCTCTCTCACTCTGTTTGTATGCTCATCTCTCTTTCTATATCTCATTTTCTCTCCTAATTCACCCTCCAAGCTCTCATATTCTGTCACACATACTTTCTCTCAAACTCTACTTCCATTTTGCTAGTTCCCTCCCATCACACACATCCTCAATGTTGACAACCTCCCCATACACACACACACACACACACACACACACACACACAGGTTTGCAAGACCCCTTGTCATCTAGACATGTACCTTTTTTCGCAGCTTTTCTGCCATTCCTTTCCTGCTCTGCTCCTTCGCCTAGTAAAAAAGCACCAGATGCCCCTTATTAGCAGCAGAGAGGCAGGTCACCTGGTTGTTAAGTACATAACGCACAAGGTCGCGGACCAGCACACACACACAAACACACACAGGGTTGTTATGTACATGATAGTATTATCTGGCCGCCCGGAGCTATATCTTGGTAAGACACCAGCCCATAAAACTGCAGGGATGTGCAGTTCCCTTCTCCTCTGCCAGAGAGCCCTTCTCCCACTCTCCTTTCTCCCTCCAGTCACATGCAGTAACAGCTGGCCCTGATTCACAGCATTCAATTTACACTGGCTCGTAACAGGAGGTGATGGGCTCTCGGAGGTTTGAGGAGGCCGAACGGTTGCTGGAGATGTGGGGCGAGGGGGGGTGCCTGGGGAGTGCAAGGGACGAAATGAGTTTGTGAGCAGAGAGAAAAGGGGGGGGTTCATATGAGAAAAGATTTGCAATAATCTAGCCGCTGTATACGCTGTTTGTAACACTACTGAGATGTGACAGAGATGCCAGGGCTGATTATGATGATGAAAAATCCTACAGACATGTTGCATTTAGAGGAAATTAAAGTCTAAACAGACAATTATGTATTGATGTTCATGCTCAAATCTCCAGTGTCCTCTCACTCCGTGTCTGAAGTAGGGAATGTGGTCCTTTTTTGTCCTCTGTTTCTGGCGAAAGGTGTCATCAAAGACACTGACAGCAATTCAAAACGGAGGCTACCCCAATCCCATCTCCGGTATGAATTGGTATCACTCCAAAAACTCTGATCCATATCTCTGTGATGTAATTCTAATCTCTGCCGTCCCGATCCCCTCTTTTTTACCCTACACACCAGGACATAGCAGGACATAAATCCATAAGCATGTCGCAATTCAAAATGTTTGTATTTTGTATACCTGAGAATGTAATGTTTCGAAAATATATGACATTATATCACATTATATATTTCACAAGCTATTGTTAAAGTAATTTCCAGGGAATTTTACAGTGATATTATACACTTTGACTGGCTGTGAACTTTTGAATGAGACCGCCATTTGTTATGGAAGCCAAGGTCAAATGTAACCAGTCCTTTACATGGTGCCAGGGAAAATAAATAAAAAAAAATGTTGCTGTTCATTCACCTTTCCGTTCATTACCGTATTGATTTCACAGAATTGAGCCTCTGCTCACTATTGTAACAAGTAATAGCAGTATTAAATAGGCTTCTTAGAGTTGTAGACAAGGCTCTATGGCTGTCTCCAGATATGTATTATGTGATATTGCTCCCTTGTCTATGGGCATTACAGTGATGTGTGCAGTGGGAGGTTGTAAACAAATCGCAAAGCACCTCGAAACGAAAACCCGCCACAGTGTCTTAACAGCTATTCCTTCAACAATGGGATTATGAGTAATTTGCTTGTTTTTCAATAAGTACTGATATTTAAGTGAAACAGATTGCCTTGAATGTGTCAGCCCAAATACAACCTTATCGAAAAGGTGAGGAAATGATGCGACAATGCACGCAGTGTGGTTGGAGACACATGATTTACCTCCCGGTGTTTTTATGTCCATACATATTCCACTTCTTTTAAAATTTGCTTTGATAAATGACTTAATGTTTGAAGGGCAGCATTACACACGTATAATGTATAGCCACATGGCCAGTCAGGCAAAGCCTGATCTTTGAGATGTCAGTCAACAGGAATGATGGATACACATGTGGGCCCAATAGTTGACTTTCATGCTCAGCTGATAATTCATGAGCTTGATTGTGCATGGATCCCCCCCACCCACACCAGACTGACAGAAGAGACAGTAGAATTTTGAGCATTCACACATCAGCACGTGGATGTTTCAAATAGTCAATGGCTCCCACTACGTGTAATTAATATTCACTGTGTACATTTGTGTAGTGTAGGTAAAGGTCTGTGATGCATGCTAGATCATTGACATTCATTAAGTGTGTCGCACTGTAGTCCCAGACACACCAATAGATGGACGGGAGAGGGAGTGTGGGACGTCGGATGGAAAAAGAGAGGGACAGAGCTGAGATTCGGCTGTCGTCTCTGTCATTTCTTACTTGGAGAGGGAGACCCTTAGGGCCCCTTTCAGTAGCTAATGGACAGAAAATACTCACAGAGATGCATGAGGTGTTGGCGGCACACTGGTGAGCCAATAACCATAACACTGAGTTGTGACCATCAGGCGCTCCACTGCTGCTGATTTAATGGGTGCAGCAGCTGTTGAATTTAGATATTTTCCATGGCAAATATTATTCAGTCTCATTCCCAACATAAATATATTTGTGAAAGTGAGGGAGGCGTTCCAAATGAATACTTTCATTTCAGCAATTTTCTGCACACCGGCCAGCAAGCCGCAACATTCCAAATATTGATTTCTATGGATATTTCTAGAATTAACATCCAAAAGACTAAGCCAGAGCAAAAACATACTTTATATTTGAGCTTCATTAAATGTCATATGATTTAGCATGTGAGCATGTTATTTACTTATAATAGAGTATTATGTAATTATAGAACTTGCTGCATACCAACAATTTTATTTGCATTTCTTTCCAACTCAATATAAAATTAATAAATAAATTAAAAAGAAAATGTTTTCCTCAAACCTTTGTAACTAGACAGGGCATACATCCACAGGCAAAAACCAGAACAGAACAGGAGCAGAACAGTGAGAAGATGGGGCATATAAGTATGGGGCTCTTGTTTTAAAGCTGCTCATCCCAGAAAGCCATTCAGGCAGCATCAATGTTTATGTTCAGTTAGAAGATAGGGATATAGGACCGTGTGCCCCAAGGTATGGTCCTATCTCCATTCCTCTTCACTCTCTTCACCTCAGACTTCCGACACAAGTCCAGTTCCTGCCACCTCCAGAAGTTCTCTGACGACTCTTCCATCGTTGGATGCATCACCAGCGATGATGATGAGGAGTACAGAGAGCTTGTTGTGAGTTTTGTTGAGCGGAACAACCAAAATCACCTCCTACTCAACATCGCCCAAACTAACGAGGTGGTAGTGGACTTGAGGAGGAATAGGAGGAGACCTATACAAATCACCATTCTGGGTGAAGAGGTGGGGATTGTCGACTCCTACAAGTACCTTGGCGTCCATATTAACAATAAACTGGACTGGACACACAACATAGATGCCCTATACAGGAAGGCTCAGAGCAGGATGTTCTTATGTTCTTCCTGAGGAGACTGAGGTTGTTTGGTGTCTGCAGCGTGCTCCTTAAGACCTTCTACCAGTCTATGGTAGCCAGCGCACTCTTCTTTGCTATAGTGTGCTGGTGGGGCGGTGCCAGGACTGGTGAGGTCAACAGGCTCATCAAGCTTGTGAGGAAAGCTTGCTCAGTGGTGGGACTGAACCTCGATCATCTTGAGTTGGTGGCTGTGCAGAGGGTGAAGGACCAACTGGGAGCTATCCTGGACAATCCTTCCCACCCCCTGCACGACGAGCTGTGGCTGATGAGCAGCTCGTTCAGCCAGCGGCTCATCCCACCTCGGTGCAGAACTGAACGCTTCAGGCCCTCCTTTGTGCCCACGGCCATCAGACTGTATAACAGCAGTCTGGATGGGACACAACTCTGATTGCCTGAGGAGCATCTGTGCTACCGCCATCCCATCACTCAGTCACCCACTCACATGTGTGGTGCCCATAACTACCACGGATCACTTAAGTTTTTCAATCTATTTATTTCTGCTCATGTTATTTTGTGCTATCTATGTGTAGATGTGTATGTATATATGTGTATGTATATGTGTATATTGTGTATAAGTTTATATATATATTTATGTAGGTATGGGTATGTGTGTAAAAATATATGTTTATGTGTGTGTGGAATGTATGGTGACTTATATGCATATGTGTTTGCACTGTCATATGTGTGTATTTAGCTTTCCGTTTTTTTTTCCTTTCTCTAATGTTGCTGCTGCAACACCCGAATTTCCCCTATGGGCATCACTAAAGTATTGTCTTATCTTATCTTATCTTATCTTATCTTATCTTATCTTATCTTATCTTATCTTATCTTATCTTATCTTATCTTATCTTATCTTATCTTATCTTATCTTATCTTATCTTATCTTAAGGGGATCTTACAGTGCATTGTATTTCCAAACTTTTTAGACCTCCTTATATAAGAGGCTGCTTTAGGATATGGCGGAGTGATTTCAAATGGAGTAGGACTTAAGATAAGGTCAACAGGTTGGAACTACGGTAGTTTTGTTACTGTATTTAAATAATGGAAAAGGGTTAAAAAAGAAACAAAAAAAAAACACTGCATCGTTTCCTTATAATCTACTAATCTACCGTGTTTTAAGACATTTTGAGGGATTTTTAAATTTATGAAAACAAATACAACATACAGTTCAACAATCATATCCTGTGTTTTAGATCAAAAAGCCAAAAGTATTATGAACAACAGATTAAGAGCAAGGATGAAGTACCTAGAAAGAGGATACTGGAATAGGAAAAATACTCAGTTATAGTATTAGTAGTATTCGTTTGTTCATGATCAGTGGTACGAATTTGAGAGGCACTTAGTTAGGGTGCTAAATCTATCTCGCCTTGTTCGGGTTATTTCTTACCCACTCATGCAGAAATGGCTTTTCAACTTTCATCCCATACAGTGGTCTTTTTTTTTCTTCTTTTTTTTTGCCTATTTTCTGCAGTATCTCTTTTTCTGCTTTTACTTTTGGCTTTTCCCCTCAGGGGTCGCCACGGCAAATAACCCCCCTTCATGTAACCCTATTCTCTGTATCCTCTCACAACAGCTAACTTCATGTCCTCTTTCACTACATACATTAAAAACTCTCTTTTCCTCTAGACCTCCTGCCTGGCAATTCCAACCCCAGCATCCCTCTAACAATAAATTCAGTATCCCTCCTCTGTACCTGACTGAACCATCTCAGTCTAGCTTCTCTGACCTTGTCTCCAAATCATCGAACATATGCTGATATGTGCTGATACTGATTTCTGATCCTATCCATCCTAATCACTCTGTTTCTGCAGTACCTCTTCTCACCAAAATAGAAAACCAAAATCTTTTTATTTCTGCATTATTAGTGATGTGGGTATGACACCTCTGTGTATTGATGCAAATGTTGTTTAAACATAGATAAATAGATAGATAGATAGATAGATAGATAGATAGATAGATAGATAGATAGATAGATAGATAGATAGATAGATAGATAGATAGATAGATAGATAGATAGATAGATAGATAGATAGATAGATAGATAGATAGATAGATAGATAGATAGATATACAACATTGTTATCTCTCATGAAATAAAAACAGCTGTTGCAGTGTTACTGCAAACTATTTTCTGATTTTTTCATCATTCATAGGGGCTTATAAACAGATTTTGTTTTGATTGTTGTTCTTATATCCTATCCTGCCTGTATGTAAACCCTTCTCTTTATTATAAAGTACCCTTCCTCTGTGGCTTTGTGATAGCTGCAGTGAGTCAAGTACTCAACGGTGGACTTTCAACTGACAAATACATGGATGGGAGTTTAGTCACATAAACTGACAAGAGTTTAATTGCACTTCACCTTCCATGTTAACTGTACAATCTAGCAGCACTTTGAACAGTAAACACCCAACATCAGAGTTTAGCACAATTGCCCAAATGAAAACTCATATTAAATTTTAACTTAAATTTATATGTACACAAAATGAATGATGCTTCTTCCATCCATCTTTTTTTCTCACATGTGACAGACACCTTACTGACGCACCGGTTTGTTAAAGGTCACACCAAATGGAGAAAAGTATTCAGTCACACAGCCATTACACTAACAGAAGCTTTTATTACATCCTATTCAAAGTCCACTTTAATTAATATGGAGTCAGCCCTCCCTCCTCGGAGCTGTAATAGCTTCTATTCTCCAGGGAAGGATTTTTCAGAAAAAGTGTCAGATTTTTTGTCCATTCACCCAAAAGAGCGTTTCAGAGTTCAAGCACCAGTATTGGAAGAGATGTTTTCTGCTCACATTCCCTGTTCTAATTCATCTCAGGGGACTGAGTCGAGGTCAGGGCTCTGGGCAGGCCAGTCAAGTTCTATTGCGAAGTCACCAACTGTGCCTCAATGCACCTCGCTTTTGAACAGCAAAGGGCCCTCTATAAGCCATGCCTACCAAATTTCTGGATGCTGAGACATCAATATTCACATTCACTAGAACTTAGGCACATCACCTAACTCAGTCATTGGTCAGACCGTTCAAAAACAGAGAGGCGTGATTCTGCCAAAGTCACCCATTCCACAATTTGATACCGGAGGAAGTCTGCAGAGGACAAATCAACATTGCATTGCTAAGCTTCACGTGGTATGTGCAAATTTCTAATTTGTTTTGCAAAAAAATAAGGTGAAATTAAGCCCAATTTGAGAGGAGTGTTTTTTAAATACAGCATTACATTTTAGATAATAAAAACTTAAATGTGATATTTGTATGGCTTCTATCAACCCTAATATTGAGATTCACAACTATCAACATATCTGAAATAATCTTTACAATTGCCACGGTCAATAATTCAACATTCTCACGCTGATTAGATAGGAACATCCATCAATCGTCTACCGCATTCCCCTGCAGGTCGCAGGGGAATGCTGCTATCCCAGCTACCATCGGGCGAGAGGCTGTATACACCCTGGACTAGTCGCCAGTTAATCGCAGGGACACATACACAGACAGACATTCCCTCTCTTATTTGCACATCTGGGCAATTTTTTCAAAATTTTCCAATTAACCTGCATGTTTTTGGACCGAGTGCGGAAAGTGGAGAACCTGGACGAAACACACACACATACGGGGAGAAGATGCAAACTCGAAACAGAAATGTCCCCTGTCGGAATCAAACCAGGGTCCTTCGTGCTGTGAGGCAGAAAGACTGAACCACAGCACCACCATGCTCTCCTAGATATGAAAAGTTCAATGAAAAGTTTAACAAAACATCATTACAAATAGACTGGATTCTTTAAAATATCATACACACCATTAACTACACACTAATGACCCCGACTGTGAAAGATTAGAACAAAACAAGTCTTCAGTGAAAGTCATGTTAACGCATGCATTTTGAACTGCGGAATTGATAAAAAGAAGTTTTAAAAAGACCTACTTTCCCATTAAAGTTTCTTTTAAATCATAAAAAATTACAAATGTAATGCATGAACCACACAAGCGTCCGCCCACTCCCTGACATTCCTACGAACGCCCGGCCGGACAAACATCTCACACACCAGTTCAACCAAAGCTCAGACCCCTGGGTGCCTGCGACAGGCAATCCGTGACTGAATTGGACTTCCCCGCCACATGCCTAATGTCTGTGGTAAACTCCGAAACCGGCGTGAGGTGCCACTGCTGGCGAGTAGACCACGGTTCAGCCACACGGGCCATGGCCAAAGTCAACGGCTTGTGGTCCACATTTGCCATGAGAGAGCGGCCCTCCAGAAGAAAACGGGAGTGCCTCATTGCCAGGCCAATAACTCCCTGTCAAAAACCTGACTGACGTAGGTCAAGGAAAATCAGCCACCAAAATGATCTTATCTGGAAGGCTGAAGAATGTGATCCCAAATTGAAGGAACACACTGTTTTCATAGATTTGGCTCACCACCCTGGTTTGCCAATTCAGAAAGTTCTGGTTTGACATCCATGTGATGTTGTAGAGGCAGATCTCTTCTATCCCTGCCACCACAGAGCTTTTTAATCACCCCAGCGACTTCAGCCCCTGAGATAGGAGACTCAATCCCCAGGTTCCAAGAACCTGTTCCTCATTGGGAGGTATGTTGGTGGGATTGAGTGGCTCTTTGAAGTTTTCCCCTCCAAAGACACACAGCATCTTGGGTTGAAGTCAGCATCTGAGCTGCTCGATGGTGCACCAGAATCTCCATCTGGATATCATTCTTCATGGTCTCTCTTAACTCCTCCCATACCCAAGTTGTATTGCTGCCTTCAGAACTGCACAGGCTAAAGCAGCATACCTCTTCATCTTGATGACGTACCTTACCGCCAAGTGTTCACCAACGTGCTTGGGAGTAATGCTCACGACAGGAACAGACCACCTTAGGGCCACATCTCTGGTCCATTGCCTCAACAATGGAGGCATGTAACATGGCTCACTGTTCCCCGTCTCTCCCCAGGACATGGTCACAGTTCTGCCAAAGGTAGGACTTGAAGTTCTTTCTGACAGGGGACCCTGTCACACATTTCCAGCAGATTATCACAATATGCTTGTGCATGCCAGACTTGACTATCATCCTCCCCACCAACGGAGCCAACTCACCACCAGGTGAGACAAAATAGACTCCTGAATGGATAGGTACTCTCACCTGCTGCTTTATATTTTATATGTGGCTACAAAGCTACTTAAAAAATAGACATCAATGTGTAGAAATTAACGATACAGTATCCCATACAAAAACTCTGTCATGTGGCATTCCTCAAGGGTCTGTTTTGGGAACAACTTTATTTATTATTTATGTGAATTGTATTTGCAAGGTATCAAAAATATGGAAATTGGTCATTTTTGCATATGATACAAACTTAATCTGCTCACTACACAATCTCCATCAGCTTATATAAAATTTAGAAATAAAGCTGAATCAATTCAAAAAATGGTTTGATCAAAATAAATTAACACTAAATTATAAGAAAACAAAATATATGATTTTTGGATCCAGTAAGAAAAAATATATCATTAAATTTTGTTTGAATGGAACTGAGGAAGAGTAGGAAGAGTTTTATGAGACCAAGTTTTTGAAGGTAATAATAGATCATGAGATAAGCTGGAAACCACATAAAACATATTAAAAGTACGATTTCAAAAACCATTGGAACACTCTACCAAACTAAATCCGTGCTGAATACAAGATCTTCTTCTTATATTCCTTTTGGCCTTCCCCATCTAACCCTATTCTCTGTATCCTCCTCTCTCACGCCAACAAACTTCATATCCTCTCTCACTACATCCATAAATCTTCTCTTCGGTCTTCCTCTGGACCTCCTGCCTGGCAAGTCCAATTCCAGCATTAGTCTACCAATATATTCTCCATCCCTCCTTTGTACATGACCGAACCATCTCAGTCTGGCTTCTCTGACCTTCTCACAGAATGTCATATCTAGATCATATGGCTATATATCTAGAACACACATATCTAGATCCAATAGTTAAATAGCAAAAAAAGTAATAAGAATGATAAATAAAGTTGGATTCCATGATTCCACCAATCGACTTTTTAGAAAATCAAACAAATTAAAATGTTTTGACATTGTGAACTATAAAATGTTGGGTATTTTGTTTTGTGCTATGAATGGAGACCTCCCAACAGTCGTTCAATCCTTCTTCAATTTAAGAACTGGACTTTATAATTTTAAAGGGCTGCTTTGATATGAGTAGAGCAAAACAAGAATGATTCTTAAACAAAGAAGTACTCCTGTTTTAGGGGTTAGAATGTGGAATGATCTCAGGGATCAATTTAAGTTGACAGATACCCTGTCAAAGTTAAAAGGAAAAAAAAGGGAAATAATTAAGGCATATCAATTTACGGATGCAAATGTATAATGTTTATTGAGGAATTCTGTTTATATCAAATGCTGAGATTGATGTGATTTGCAGGGTGGGTTAAAAAAAGCAATTTACTTCTGCCCAGCCTTTTTTTGGTTGTGATGATTTGAAATTGGATTGTAAATATAATGTGAAGGATGAAAGCAATGAAAATAAAGTCATTCATTTATTCATTCATTCAGTCAGTCATTCATTCATTCATTCATGTATAGGCACAAATAACAGTAAGTACGTGTCCTGTCAGAAAGTGGAGGTGAGCTAACCCCAACTTACAGGTACATAGCTGTGGGGCAAGGAGAACGGCCTCACCTGCTAGACACAACTCACTCGGGGCAACTTCAGAGTTCAAAAGAGTCCAACTGTTGAGGAGACTGATTTCAGAGTCCAAGATTTGCACACAGGCAAGTATTACTACGAACCTCTCAGCTTCGCACACCAGCTCAGGCTCATTCCGAGACAGGGAAGTGATGTTCCTTGTCCCTAGAGCAAGCTTCTGCAGCCAACAATCAGTCTGCCAAAGCCCCCCACATTGACCACGACCAAGCTCACACTGCACCTGGCTGCCTTGGCCCCTCCTACAGGTGATGGGCCCATGGGAGGGAAGCGGGGTGTGGGGGTGGGGGTGGGCTAAAACTCAAACAATGTAATCATCAAATTCAAAGTTCCTGTTATCACCATAAACCCTTACCCTGTGAATTACAATATTTTGAATGCAAACATGTTTTCAATCAGGCAGCAATTAAGATCGCTATGATGGAAATAGACCAGCCAAATAACAAAAAAAGCACTGATATATGTTAGTGAATGGTACCTTGACTCATACCGTTGCTGGGCCTGGACATTAATAATGTTAAGAATGAAATATATACTGATTTTTTTTTTTTTTTTTGTCTTTGTAATCAGTATGCTGCTGACAGTCAGTCACTCCTCATGCAACTTTTTGACAAGCCACACATTCAAAACGATATGCAACTCTTAACTTGGCAGAATGGAAATAGTCTTTTTCATTCTATATGTTTTCCTTGGACTGTGGTGAAAAAATATATCAATTAATCGAAAACCATGACATTTATGTTTTATCTTAGGATCCCCGTTTACTTACAAACACTCAAAGGGGCAATTATTTCTTATTTGGCAGTAATCAAATGGAACAGTGTGACACATCCCTTGATTACCCCGGCTCATATGTAGTTGCTCAATGTGCTACTTTTAGATTATATAATGATAACATTCCACTTTTATAATGCAAATTAATACCTACTTGGGATATAAGAAGTGCGAAATTCCAGAGTGGAGTATTCGTATGAACTTGCAAATTATATGAAATAGGTATGAGGTGTTATTTCAAATGTATATTTGTATATATATTTTCACCATCTTGCCCTAATAATAAGTTGAGTTACAATTGGTTAAACAAGATGTAGGTATCAAATGACTGGCAGGAAATTAATGGATATATTTTGCACACATCGTGTAAATGACATGTTGCTCTCAGAATGTCACACATTCATTGTGTTGGCTAGTATTAAACACTATCAGAAGAGGTGCCAGGGTGCCTTGCTCGCCTCCTCTCCTCGCAGCGTTGCCAAACCGTGACTCTGTGTGTTCTTGTTTTAAGCCGTTACTTGGTCGCTCTTAAAATAGAAAAAGAAATACTGCATTGGCCCTTCAAACCTGTGGCACTTGCCAAGACATACTGCTATGGAACAAAGAAGGTTCCAATAGTAAAAATAACTCTTTTTTTTCCCCCCTTACTTAAATTCTTGTCATGTAAGTAGGATAAGCTGTTGGAGCAGGTTTTTACTTTCCCAGCCTCCTGAGATTTTCTTGGTTCTTGCCAGTTGAGATTTTTGTTCCCAAAGCGGATGACTAGGCTTTAAATAAAACATGTCCCTTTGCCACACAAGCATTTGAAATAATCATTGAGCTAAATCATGAATACAGGATTCATGAGCTCTTACTGAGAGGGTAAATTTTAAATCTACTTAGACTAGATCTACATTAGACTATAAATGACATTAAGGCTGCAATCAACATTCAATCAACAAAAATGTCTGACCATTTTATTTATAAGAACCCTTGAGCTCAATATTATCATTTTTTGAATTCTTTATGGTGCTCTACAAGTCCCCGCCATTCCTACAATTCCTAATCTCTCTTTCTTTATTTCCCATTTTTAATCAAATTACCCACCAGTGAGGATGGATTATTTTTGTCTGTGAAGGAGCAGCAACCTCCACCTGTTAAATCAATATTGGAGATGTTCAAAAATATACGTACATCAAACAAAACTATCTGCTGTTTTCACCATTCTATTTTCACCTGATGCAGATGTCAGGAAAACATTAGGTAACTTGGTTCAGAGAACCTTCAAGGTCATAATCTTGACCCCTCTCTATCTGAAATATTATGTTTTAATAATACTTAGAAAGGTAAACTGACTAACTGTTTTCAAAAATCTTTTTGTAGGTTCAGTTTGTCATAATTGGCAAGTCAACTCAGATTTTTATTTATACAGCACCAATTCCCAACACAATTGTTTCATGGTACATGTGGAGCAGGTCTGGACCACACTCTTCAAAATGATTCACAGAAATCTGACATTACCCCGTAAGCAAGCACTTGGTGACAGTGACAAGTCAGGAAGCTTGGTTAGAGCCAATAGAGGTTAGAGCCTCTATCTCAACTGGTTAGGGTAGTAAGAGAGATCGCGAAAGAGAAGGATGGAGAGACAGCAAGAAAGAATACGATAAAGACAGAGTGGGGTATGAGGGTTCAGAGGGACAGGCAAAATGATCTGATGCAATAATAGCTTTTAATTCCACAAAAATAAAATGATGATCAAGTCTGGGTGACACCCATGCTTTAACCAAGTATCAGAATGACTAAGATTTTTATACTTAATTCTCATTATGGAATGATGACTGGCATACTACATACTAGAATTCATAATTTACTTAGATGACCTCAAATTGAGTTACTTTGACTTATTCCTCGGCAACAATGTTCACTAAATATTTTCTTACACGCCCTATGTTGTACAATCTGTTTACTGCTCTGTTATGCATTTGTGGCCATTTTAAAACCATGTTTATGACCGAGTTTGATTTCGTCATGTCATATTGCTATTCCTAAAGGGACCCTTCTCAATGAGCTCTATTCTGGCTATAAAATATCCCTCTATCTTGGTAACTTTTTCGAGTTACTCAGCTTCCCCACTGGGACACCCAGAGTTAACGATCTGTGTCCAGAGTCTTGTACAGATACCAGCCCAGCAGTTAACATTCCTGCAGTAGCCTAATGTCAGAAGGCCCGTTGAGATGGTCTCTTCATCGACTTGATATAATTCTTCTTCCTTTCCACATTTTGGCATTAAGTGGCTGCAGGCCTTGAGACAATGCTCATCATTCTCTTGGCAGACTTGCTTCCTGTTTCATAATCAGTGAATGCACTGAGTGGCATGCATCTCATCCAGTTTAGCATAAGAAACCCCCACACCTGTTATGCTACCCCAGCATGATCAGTTTCTGCTCCATTGATGTGAATCCTTCTGAAAAGCCCACCTACAACTAAATAGACTACTACTAAATGCCAACCAGCATGAAAAGACATTAAAACTGAATACCACATATCAAGCCATCCAGTTTCAGCACAACTTACCAACAGAGTTGTAACCCTCTCATCTGACGTTGGGCCAGATCTGGGCTACACTCTGGACTAGTCACTGGAAAACACTCCTAATGTACAAACACTCTGTGTGCATTCAAGAGACAGGTACAAGTGTTTCTAGTAATCCAAGACTGCACAGTGGACATTTTAGTTAACTCCCAGGTGCTGAAACACACTGTCACAGCTGATTGTCCCATGCTCCGTGACTACATGAAGGCTTGTATATGGTAAATTTCTCAGTATTTAGTTGAAAAAGTCCCATATAGTGTTCTGTGCCCTTCGATGATGTAACCCCATACTTGTTTGATCATGAATCACCATCCTGCATTGTGCTAAAACCCTTATTCATCTTTCCAAAATGTATACACACCAAACATGGAAGCATATTTAAAATTATTCTGACAGGAGATGCACTGTTTTGTGTTTTGCCATCCTGTCCTTGCTCCTTTTTTTTTCCTTTTTTTAAAATCCAGAGCTAACATACACTTAGGGCCGTTATACTATTTTGGAATCAGAGCTTTTGCCCTCCAGTCAATTAGTTCTGTGTCTCAGGGAGACAGAAAATGTTTATTTTATCATTTTTATTTTTACCTCATACTTTCGTGCAATCTCACACTAAACAAGGTGATATATTGTGCTGTAGCATCACTGGTAATCACTTATGTAAGTACATCTTTACACTCTAATATGACATTAGGGAGTGAGTGAGTTGCAATTGTGCATCAAGGATGACACCTATTTACTTTCATTCTTTGTAACTATGTTTCAGGTATAACTTGCCCATACAAAATCATTAAGACCATTTTTGGTCAGGGATGCAAGGTAATTGTAGTATATAATCTCTTCTCTTCCTCCGTGGTATATACAGCATGTGGTGATGGAGGAGAAAGTGTTATCACTCAGCCCATTCTCTTTGATTCTCATAGACCTTTATAAATGACTGAGTCACTATTATGGTCTTATTTTTATCTGTACAACATTTATTTGGTGGATAAAAGCTATAAGGGGTCTATGGCTTTATTAGGATGCATGAAAGGGTGCCTTCTAGGTAGTCTGTCTTTTTTAAATTGTGTATTTCATGATGATAATCACACATATCTTCACCTGCTTGCCAGTGTTTGTGTCACATTAAATTGAAGGATTGCCCATTTATTACCACAGCAAAATTGCAAACCACAAACTGTGACAGAAGTGTCTATGGATATAGAAGTAGCCTCCTTCCCTGGCCCCCTACCCCAGACAAACAAAATGCGATTCAGCTGGCAAAGCTCTGTCCAGGTGAGGTAAAGTACATGTAAACTTGAGAAGAACCCAGAAGTGCAGCCTTTTCATGGCTACACTATACTCATTCAGAATAAGCTCGAGTTACAGAGTATAACTTGTTGAACTGCATCACTTAGCTAGTTTTATTTATTTATTTATTTATTTATTTATTTATTTATTTATTTATTTATTGACTTACTTACTTACTTACTTACTTATGGCACTGCTAACAAGCAGAGCAGAGGTTTAAGGAGCTCTATGGGCAATGCTGTGCTAATTGGTAAAAAAAATGCCAAAGGCAGTGTCTTCTCAACTACACTTTTTGACTGGCAGATGCCAGTTAGGGAGATATATTTTGTGGGAAGCGGCAGAGTGCAGATTGAGTGATATGGATGGAAAGCACCGCTCAAAATAGGTGAAAAGTCACTAACAAATGTTTGATGTGTGAGTCACCGACACAGCACTGTTTATGCCAGTGTCTCTTTTGATGCAACTAATGAGCACACTGCTTACAGCATTTTTGTGAAAGTTGGCTTGTGTGTTATCTTTTATGCATTCAGGTCATTTTCGGTCCTCTGCCATCTCTAGCTTTGACCAGACGATGGTGCCTGTAAATGTTTGTTGGTAGTGGGAAAATCTCATTCAAGTTGATTTGTTTTCTGTTTATTTATTTTAATTTTGGTTTCATTTGCATCAAACAAACTGTCTTGATTTAGGGTTATGTCTGTAGGCTTGAGTTGGTAAATGTATATTTATGCCTTAAGAGGCAGCACAGTGCTGATGTCGGAGTAGTTCTTTAATTGAATATTCTTTAGCAATTAATCAGGGATTTATGGATGCAGGATTTTTATTGGTTTGGCTTGTCGAACAACTGCTACACTATTTCTGCCTTTTTTTTTTTTGATGATGTAGCTCTATACTTTTTTTGTACCTATGTCATTACACTGTGTGATATTCCCGACTGCCTTTGGTGTCATGGTAATCTTTATACATGTTTCCACAATAGACTGATCAGCATGTTATACATTGAATACCATCACCCATAAGTGTTTCTTTAAATTCAATGTATGGTTGAAAAATATTTTCTCTGTTGAGGCACAGAATTCATTTTTTCAGTTTCAGTTTTGTAATCAGCTAGATGAAACATATCTCATAGTCTAATGTCTGCTATCTAATGTAACTTGTCTTTACCTTTACTAGTAGTCAATGCCAGTCATCCCTGCCAATCCCGTGATGCTGTTGAACCCTATTATTAAAAGATAAAAAAATATATTAATAATCAATTGCTGTTTCAGTGATGTCAACATATTTTTTCTTATATTTAATATGCCACGTCTATGGCGTGATGACATGCTAAGAGTTCCTCCACAATTTCATGGTTCTTCTTTTTGTAACTCAACTGTATTTATTGAATTTCTGTGGGGGGGGTGTAGGGCCACACACACACATATATTACTGCAACAAATTTATCAATCCCACCAGCGTAATTATCAAAAACTTTGTGAGGATGGGTGTTTTTCTGATAAAAATGAATCATTGTTACTAAATGTCTGTGAGTGACATGTCCTGCAGCACACCTTAATGTTGCTCTTGTTTGATGTTTGAGCATCTCCCTCCCTGATAACCAAGCTGCCTTTAAACTCTTTTTTTAATAGAGATACCTAAATACATTGTGAGAGACATACTAGTGGAGACAGTTCCTTAATTCAAGTGAGAAAGTGTATGCGTGTGTTTGTGGGTGTTTGTATGTGATCCCTGGCTGAAGGTCACCTGTCTGTCATTTCTCCGAGCCCCCTTTGGTCTCTGATTTCTACCTCACAGTTGCCCTACAACCATTGATGGCCATTACCTTCTTTCTTTCTGTTTTTTTTATTACTTTTTCACCTTTATGTTAATCATACCCAGCCGTGCTCTGCCTATCCGTTAATATCTCCATCACTCACACATATCCTGACCATTTCACCTGGTCCCATGAGCACCATTTTCACTTGATCTTTCCCCTAAGGCTACACATTAATGATCATCCTTTCCATACCGTCCTCTCTTTCAGGTTATCTCTCTTCTGTTCAACTCATAGCCTATTTTTTTCCCTTTACTTAATGGAAAATAGTTTAATTCCAATACAAATCCATCCACACCACAGCTTGTCCATCTCTCTCCCTCTGTGCTTGAAGCCCCTACAATGACATAATTTAATATTCGCGGTGTCACAGTTTAGAGAGGATGCTGAGGTTGTCAGCACCATGCAA
Source organism: Fistularia tabacaria (assembly GCA_901007705.1). NCBI lineage: Eukaryota > Metazoa > Chordata > Actinopteri > Syngnathiformes > Fistulariidae > Fistularia > Fistularia tabacaria. Next base: position 45,064 of record CAAKHD010030805.1, read on the forward strand.
GGGCCCTCATTGATTTAGTGCTAGCATCACAGAGGGAGGATCTCTCTTTATTTTATTAGTAGGCTATATGGTCAAGCTCAGGTAAACAGCTGGGAGGCAGTCAGCAACATCTACAGTCATAACTGTACACTCAAGGCATTGCTTACTCATTGTAAAGTGCATTATGGCATAATTTGTGTCAGCCATTCCCATGTGAGCTGTGTTTTTCTCATCTGTAATGACTATAAGCTTAATGTCTCCTCACTAATGTTTACGTTTGAGGCGACAGTTTATTATTGTACTCTGGGTTTTAATGGTAATTGGGATATGTGTTGAGTTTGAAATTGTTTTTTGCATCCCATTTCTCCATATGCTATTCTGCTGTGTTATTCCAAAGGAAACATGCATTCCCAACTCCTATTCAACCAGTGCTGTCATTTTTAAAGAGTGTTTAAGCTCATTCAAACATGTAGAAGACATTTTAATAACTTTACATGCCATACTTTGGAAGTGGCACAGTGGATGTAGAAAAGGGAACAGAAGAGGCTGTACTCATGGCACAGAGGTGTTTGCACACAGAGGTCAATTTGATCTGTTTTCCTCAGCTGGAAATACAACATGGGTGTCTCGTATTGGTGAATTCATCAAACAAATATTAAAATAAAGTTAATGAATTATGAACATCAGTAGGAGGGTTTGTAAACTGCCTATTTTATGTACATTCTACACATTTTACTATTTTCTGAAGCTCTAAAATTGATGTTGATGTAGGACTAGTAGTTCAAATAAATAAATAACTTTATCCCACACCAGTTTCTGTCATTTATTTATGTTTACACACACACACACACACACACACACACACACACACACACACACACACACACACACACACACACACACACACACGTATATATGTGTGTGTGTGTGTGTGTGTGTGTGTGAGTGTGTATATATATATATATATATATATATATGATAACAAAA
>CAAKHD010030805.1:46846-60942 GCA_901007705.1 Fistularia tabacaria
GGGGGGGGGGGGACAGGCCAGTGTCTCCCTGAGCCGGTCTCAAGCCCGGATAAATGCAGAGGGTTGAGTCAGGAAGGGCATCCAGCGTAAAACTTTATGCCAAAACAAAATATGCAAATCAAATCAAACCTGTGAATCTCTTACCAGATCGGTCGAGGTACGGGTTAATGACGACTCCCATTGGTGCCGATAACCTACAGGGTACCAGTGGAAATTGGGCTACTGTGGGTTGAAGATGGAGAGGAATAAAGGCGTGTTCGGAGGCAGAGAGAGAAGAAGAAAGGCAAGAGTCTGGGACTGAGAGTAGGGATTTTGAATATTGGTACGATGAAAAAGGAAAAGGTTGAGAGTTGGATGACATGATGCAGAGAAGGAAGGTGGAAATACTGTGTGCCCAAGAGACCAGGTGGAAAGGTAGTAAGGCTAGAAGCTTAGGAACAGGTTTAAAGTTGCACTATCATGGCGCTGAGAAATAGAAGAGAAATAGAGTAAGAGTTATCTTGAAAGAGGAGTTTGTTGGGAGTGTTCTTGAAGTGAAAAGTTTGTTGGATAGACTTATGAGTCTGAAACTGGAAAATGAAGGTGTGATGGTCAATGTTGTTCGTGGCTATAATCCACGGGTGAGATGTGAGTTATAGGAAAGGAGAAGTTCTGGATTGAGTCAGATGAAGTGATGTAGAATATCCCTGGAAATGAGAAAGTGGTAATTGGGGCAGACTTCAATGGACATGTTGGAGCAGGCAGTAGAGGTGATGAAGAAGTGATGGGCAGGTTTGAAATCCAGGATAGGAATGCAGAGGCATATATGCTGGTAGACTTTGCAAAAAGGAAGATAGGGTAACTTATAAGAGCAGAGGTAGGCGCACGCAGGTGTAGGAAATCTATAAGAGATCAGCGACTGCAAAGTAGTGGTCGGTGAGAGTGTGGCCAAATAACATAGGATGGTGGTTTGGAGGATGACTCTGGTGACAAGGAAGATTAAGAGGACAAAGGCAGAGCAAAGTGGACAAAGTGTTGGAAGCTGAAAGGGAAGGCATGTTGTAAGGTTTTCAGGGAGGAGTTGAGAAAGGCTCTGGGTGGTCAGGGAGAGCTTCCAGTTGACTGTACAACTACAGCTAATGTGATCAACTTGGTGGTGGAATGAGGAAGTGCAGGAGTGTATACAGAGAAAGCGGTTAGCAAAGAGGAAGTGGAACACTGAGGGGACTTAAGGGAACAGACAGGAGCACAGGGAGATGCAGGGTAAAGTAAAGATAAAGGTAGCAAAGGCAAAACAAAGGGTATATGATGACTTGTATGCTCAGTTGGACAGTAAGGAGGGAGATAATGATTTATACAGGTTGACAAAACAGAGAGACAGAGACTGAGAGAATGTGCAGCAGGTCTGAGCGATCGAGAATAGAGAGGGAAATGTATTGATAAATGCTGGAATAGTGATGGGAAGATGGAAAGAGTACTTTGAAGAGCTGATGAATGAGGAAAATGAAAGAGAGGAACAGTTAGAGTAGGTGACTATTGCAGATCACAAAGTAGCAGAGATTAGTAAAAGTGTAGTGAGGAAGGCATTGAAGAGAATGAAGAATGGAAAGGTATTTGGTCCTGATGATATACCTGTGGAGGTGTGGAAGTGTTTGGCAGAGGCAGCAGTTTCTGGCCAGATTATTCGACAGAATCTTAGAGGGAGAAGATGCCAGAGTAATGGAGAAGAAGTTTAACGGTGCAAGGGGGATGTGCAGAATTGTGGTAACTATAGAGGGGTAAAGTTGATGAACCATACAACAAAGTTTTGGGAAAGAGTGTTGGAAACTAGACTGAGAGGAGAAGTCAGCATTTGTGAGCAGCAGTATTCTTTCATGCCTAAAAGGAGTACCACAGATGCTGTATATGCTTTAAGAATGTGAATACAGAGGTATATAGAAGGTTAGAGGGAGCTGCGTCGCACTTTTGTGAATCTAGAAAAAGCATACGACAGGGTGCTGACAGGGGAACTCAGCTATTATATTAGGATGTCTGGAGTGGCAGAGAAGTATGTTAGACTGGTGCAGGACATGTATGCTAGAGGGATTCTCTGGTAGGGAGAGGAATGAAGGTTAGTCACAGCAAGACAGAATATATGTGTGTGAATGGAGGAACCCGGATGGAACGGTGAGGCTACAGGGAATGGAGATCAAGAAGTAGGAGGATTGCACTTACTTAGGACCAACGGCTCAGAGCAACGGAGAATGTGGAAAAGAGGTTAAGAAACAGATTTAAGCAGGCTGTAATGGGTGGAGAAAAGTGTCAGGGGTACTATGCGATCGAAGACTATTAGCCAGAATGAAAGGAAAGGTGTACAAGACAGTGGTGAGACCAGCAAAGCTGTATGCTCTGGAGACAGGGGCATTGAAGAAAAGACAGGAAGCAGAGCTGGAGGTAGCAGAGATGAAGTTGTTGAGGTTCTCTTTGGGAGGGATGAGGATGGATAGGATCAGTAATGAGTCCATCAGAGGTACAGCACATGTTAAATGTTTTTTTACGAGACAAGGTCGGAGAAGCCAGACTGAGATGTTTCGGTCATGTACTGAGGGGGGTGGAGAATATATTGGTAGACGAATGCTGTAATTGGAGATACCAGGCAAGAGGTCTAGAGGAAGACCAAAGACAAGATTTATGGATGTAGTGAGAGAGAATATGAAGGTAGTTGACGTGAGAGAGGTGGATACAGAGAATAGGGTTAGATGGAGAAGGCTGATTTGCTGTGGGGACCCCTGAAGGGAAAAGCCGAAAGGACAAGAAGAAGAAGACACAATAATGAAACCTTGCAGGTGTGTTGTGGACATCAAAATGGAGTTTCAGTTTGAGGACTGTGCTTCTCTGGTCTTACTTCACATGAGCTGAATAACCATGAGTTACATGTCTATTTCCCAAGTTCAGCTTAATTTTCTTTAACTCTAATCTGTGATCATGCCACTCCATCATATTAAGTATCTTTTTATGCATTATCACTGACTTTTCCATTGTTTCATGACTGATAACCCATTGTAACTGCTGGTTTAAGACAATTGGATGCTAAATCTACCTTACTCTGATGGGTGTGAAATCAACATGGCTGTGCATACACATGACAGAGAAACCTTATGAATCCAGCTTTAAATGGGCAATGCCTTTTGAATATTGAATCACAGTGTACTACTCATGTTGATATATTACTTGTGGATGAAACCCAAGCTCACCTTGCTGTTGCTATTTCTCTATTATTACCTTTCCTTTTGATGGTCTTGGATTTCTCTTTATGACTTTTTTTATCCCAAGATTATTTGTGAAACTTCCTTTCGTTGGCCTCCGTGCTAATACTTCACATCTTAGATTGTAATTGGAAATTTCTTTCTGCCTCCCTATATAATAGGGGATGGTGTTCTTCTTCTTCCTGCATGTGCGATTGGTCCCCTTCCATTGCTGTTCACGGCTTTCTCACAAAAAAAACCTTAATTTATTCTCATCTTTTTTTCCTCAAAGAACAGTTGTCAGACAAAGGAAATTGTTAATGATGGGACACTTAGTTGCCAGTTTTTATTTTTCTCTCATCCTTTACATTGTTTTCAGCTTTCCAAAAAGTATCTGCCATGTCGTAGACACTTGCTGTATTGCGTAAATGTGCACGCTGAATAAAACCTAGCTGAGAGTCTAGGAGATAGCTGCCATTTTTTAATTTATGAAATGAAAATGTGTAAATAACAGAAAATAATGCATAGTAATTGTGGGCTTATACAATCATCTCTTAGTTTGATTTCAATTAAAGAAATAATGTTAATAAAAAATAAGAACAAAAAATAAGAGAATAGAGACCAAACTCATGTGTTCCTTTTTTGTGAGTCTTGTGACAACAAGTTGAGATGGGCCAAAGAGGGATTCTGTTGGGAACCAGGTGATGGATTAGGTTACGTAGAATTCAATTCCATGTGTATTTTCGTCAAATGGTTTGGGAGGGATCGATCAGCTGCACAAATTGATGTGTGTGTACCACGTGAGAAGATACAAGGCTGTGATTTTAGGTTGAGATTTTGTTATAGTGTGTATAACAGTGTATAGTTTGTTATAGTGATCGGATCATGTCTGAGTGAGTGTGTTTATTTGAGCATACACTCGGAACAAGACTGTGAGAGGGATAAGATGAAACCAGCAATGAGGGAACTCATTAGACTCTTGTCTTCTCGCCTCCCGGTAGGAAAAATCTCTGGCATCTGGGAGTTTATATTCCCTGTTACTTTACAACTCTCTTTTTTCCCATTTATTACTTCCACACTCCGTGTCACAGAATCAAAGAGCAATCACCAATCAATCTTGTACACTCACCGAGCGCTCTCTCGCTGCTAACCACTGCCTGCCTTCTCTTGTTTACCCTCACTGCTCACTCAGCCTCCTCTTCAGTCACTTTGCATCTCATCCTCTTTCTGCTTCTGTGCTGTGCCCCATAAAGAGTTATCGGAATCTTTGCCTCTGTAATCATGTCATCCTTGCATTCTCACCATCTTTCGCACTGGAGCCATCAATTTTACTTAAATCCCCCCTCACTTTCGCCTTTTCTCTTCCATACTTAGGCCCAGATTTAGTAAAACTTCCAAGTGATTGCTTGTCGCAGCTGATTGTGTGAAACCTCTTCCCCCTCTGCATGGGAAACCTCTTCTCCCTCTGTACACCTACCGTGTAGCTATTATTTGCTTTAGTCACCACAGAGATCCTGTCTACACAAGGAAGTCATGTTGCAAGCTTAGCACCGGTTAAAAAGATTCAAAATTGATGCATTGTCTTGATAATTAGCATCACATAAATAAGTTGGCAGCAGACAAGTACAATCAAGGACAACCAGGAAAACATTCAGTGGGAGAAATGCACTTTTTTTGGAATCCCATACACTTTTGGAATGATGTTACGAGTATTACCCTGAGGACACATTTTGGGATATCAAAAAAAGAAAAAAAAAATTGAATGTAGGGCACAGGTTGTTTCTCTTCACTGAAAAATAACCACAATCAGGTACAAATTCCGGGTTATTTAATTTGGTCCATTGGAGGAAAAAAAGGCTGCAGTGACCTCATTATGGAGCTTTAACTGGTCAGGTTCTGTCTGTCAACAGAGCAGTGTGAAGGTCAACCAATTCATGAAGCTTTGTAAAACTGGCATAAGCTGGTTATAATTTCTTTTTCTGTTTTTCTATTTTATCTATTCTTGGAACTGAACGTTCCTGGTTTAATTCCCGAGTTGCTTTGAGACTGACAGAGTGTTGTTGAGCAAGACACACAACCCTTAACTGCTCCCTGAGCGCTGTTATCCTTTACTCAAAAAGATATCCTTTACTGAAACATAGACCAATCAACCGATCTAATCAGTCTTTATTTCCATATGTTTAATGTTATTTTTGCATCACCATAAATGAACAGTTTAGTAACGTAATTGCTAACTTGCACGATGGAGCACTGGTGTGCAATTAAACCTCAGTCTGGCATATTGATCTGGTTGCCAGGTAACCCTAGATCACTTACATATTTCATAGATAGAGGAGCCTCAAAGCAGTGATTGATTTACATTGATAGCTAAAACAAGTGTTACAGACAAAACAGAGGAAAAAATACCCATTACAACATTGAAGATGTTCCAATTTAAACATCCATTGTATATTCATGACTGTTAAACTGATAATTCACTACATTTGACTAACGCATTATTTTTTGGTCAATAACATCATTCATCCATGAACTGACTTCATATTAATAAGCTATGATACCAACTTGGTTACTCCATGTCGCATGATAAACTTTTCCGGTTTCTATTCTGTGGTGGTTCAGTTTTCATTTTCTCACCGCCCCTCCTGTGATGTCTTAGCTCTGCTCTTCCTTGCCCTCTTTTCAGCTGTTGCAATTCACAGGGTAATGGTGCTTGTAGTCTGGATCCTGTTCCATCAATAAACGTCCTCTCACTCTAAATTGCATGGGTCAACCTTGCTTTACAACCCCAATCAACTATACATCCCTCCTTAGCATCATCATCTCAAGAGATTAAACATTTTAACCCTGTATCTGCCAGTTTGATCACAATGTTCATTTGATGAAATTAACGTGAAGAACTACAAGTTTATATGGTGAGTGCATAAGGACAAACACCAGTGACGAGGGCATGGATTTTTGAAGCAAGGTTTGAGAGGACTGTGGTGTGTTACTGAGGAAATGACCAAGGCTTTGCGAAGGAGTTTCTAACTTTATTCTTAACACACCAACAGAACAATTCAACTCAAAAACTTTTGGGATTGCCAGTATATATATACTCCATAACCACGCCCCCCTAGCCCTCAGTCTCTGGGTAAGAGGCCACACCCTTTCGTGTCCGCCACGCAGCCCCCCCTAAACACCGAGAAGGGACTCAGAGCAACAACTAGTCCCTCACAGGAGGCCTGAGCAATCTTCTGAAATGGCTGTGGCGTCCCTCCGTCTGGACGCCAGGGCACGCTGGACACTGGTCCTCTGGAGGTACTACTGTCGTCCTGGAAGGGGGTCGACCATGGTGAGGAACCTGGAAGGGGCAAACAGCTTCACCAGCTACACAGTGTGCCGACTTCAACTGATGAAGCGCGACATGCTCCTTATACCCACCCATGTCCAAAACAAAACCCTTAGCGCCCACCTATGCGGAACGACCCATCCTACGGGGGCTGCAGGGGCAAACGGTAAGCATCATGCTGGACAAACACAAAACCGAACAAGAAAGGAAAACCTAAAACATGTCTGTGGCCGACGTGGAAGACAGGGGGACCACCTCTGCCCACCGGGTGGTCCTATCGACCATGGTGAGCAGGTGCGTAAAACCTTGCGAAGGAGGGAGGGGGCGCACCAGGTCGACAAAGTTGTGGTCGAAACACCTAGCCAGGATCGGAAACGGCTCTAGGGTTGCTTAACGTGCCTGTGAACCTTAGCCCATTGGCACGGCACACAAGCGGCCACCCACTCCTTGACATCCCAACAAACACTCGGCCAGATAGACTTCTCACAGACCAGTTTAACCAAAGCTCGGACCCCCGGGCGTGAAAGCGAGTGTATCGAGTCGAAAATCCGATGGCGCCAAGCCACAGGGACCACGTGGCGGGGGCGGCCGGTAGAGATGTCACAGAGGAAGGCAGGGCCCCCGACCTGCACCGCTACATCCTCCAACTGTAGGCCTGTGTGCGAACACTTCAGGGCGAGGACATCCATATCGCTGGGCTGGTCGGCAGGCATAGCCGCAAAATCAACCCTGACAAGCACAGGACACACCATAACCCATGACAGGCAATCCGTGACTGAATTGGACTTCCCCGCTGCATGCCTAATGTCCGTGGTAAACTCAGAAAAGTCACATGGGCCATGGCGAAAGTCAACAGCTTGTGGTCCACATATGCCGTGAAGGAGCGGCCCTCTAGCAGAAAACGGAAGTGCCACGTTACCAGGTGCATTGGCCAAGGAACTCTTGGCCCTGTCAAAGGCACAAACCCTCTCTGCGGTCCAGTCGACTGCATCCTTAGCACGCCTGGACTGCAAAGAACCGTAAAGCGGCTGGAAGAGATGGGCAGTGTGAGGGAGGAACCGGTAAGAAAAATTCACCATGCACAAGAACTCCTGCAATGCCCCGACCAACGTCGGTCGAGGAAAATCAGCTACCGCCTGTACCTTAGAAGGTAACGGTACTGCGCCCTGCGACGAATTGCGGTGCCCCAAGAAATCAATCACCAGCAGACCAAATTGGCACTTAGACGGGTTGATTATGAGGCCGTGCTCCTCGAGACGCTGGAAAACTCGTGGCAGGTCCCCCCCGTGTGCCTCAGCTCACGGGCTGGCCACCAGAATGTCATCCAGATACACAAACACAAATGAGTGATCCCGCAGCACCGAGTCCATGAATCTCTGGAAAGTCTAAGCGTCTCCCTTCAGACCAAAAGGCATGTGCAAGAACTCGAAAAGGCCTAAAGGGGTGATCACCGTGGTCTTGGGCAAATCCTCCGCATGCATGGGCACCTGATGATAACCGCACACCAGGTACACCTTAGAATAAATAGTGGCACCCGACAGCCGCACGGAGAAATCCTGGATGTGGGGAATAGGATAATAGTTGTTCGTGGTCACGGTATTCAACCGCCGAAAATTGGCACACCGTCTCCATGACCCAACTGCCGCCGGAATCATGTGGAGAGGAGAGGCCTACGGGCTGTTAGACCGCCTCATGATTCTGAATCGCTCCATAGTGGCGAACTCCTCCTTCTCGATCGCCAGTCCCTGGGTGAGAGGCCACATCCTTTAGTGTCCGCCACAGGACACTAATCATGTCACATTTCTTTGTAACATATTTAAAAATAAACATGAGAAAGGCCAACTTGCATAATTTATGTCTCCAAACTATAAAATCCAGAATCAAACCTTGGTAATCACCTACAAGCTGCAGGGGGGTGAGCTCATAACCATTAAATTCACTACGGTAATTGAATGAAAGGCGGACTGCTGTTTTAGTGGCTTGGGCTCAGGTATGTGCTCCAACAACAAGACAACAAGGTGCTTATGTGGTTGTTACAGTAGGTGTTGCGACATTAGATTTAAGGTCTGATTCGTTTTTTGGATTGTGCTCAGTCTGGTGTGAAATGGCAGAAAATGAAATGGCATCATTACGGCAGGGAATTTCGCATGGATAAGCTCAGTTTACGTTCCTCTTCAAGACCCCTTGAGTGTGCGCATATGACATGGAATGTCTTGTTTGTGTGTTCTGTATTTTACATTGGGTCTGTGTGTACAGATGTAGCTTGGTGTAGGTGAAGCCACTCCGCCAGGCATTTCTATCAGTGGGTGAATTGTTATCTTCAGCGCTCATATAAACACAACTGCATATCAGTATGTAAGAAATAATCTTTGCAGTGAGAAAGTGGAACAGTTACAAAACAGGATAAGATTTGTGTGCATGCACATGCGTGTGTGTTTGTGTGCACTTTACACCATGGGGCTCGGAGAGCAGGTTGTCAGCCACCATGGCATATGGTGTGCACCCAGGTGATGAGCCAGTCTCTAGTAGAGGTCTTTTTTTTTGTGTGCAAAGGTATGTGTGTAGGTGTGTGTCTTTTTCACTCTCATGACCATCTGTGCCCTACTCTTCAAAGCAGCCTTTTCTACCCAGCTCCATTGACAAATGAATTATTAAACTGCTTTTCCACATGACACCCCAACCATTTGTTTCGTCCTCTCTGGTAGGACAGCTTGAGAAAACAATCAGTCTGAATCCTAGCTTACACCCTTCCTCCGTATTTCTCTGCTCCACTTTCCTGTTTGCTCATTGTCATCTTTCACAGCTACTTGTAACTACAGCACCTCTTTACCACCTTTGTTCACTCATTAGATGTCCCTCTGTCCTTATAGCCCCATTTCTTTGCCTATCAAATGACTCCATGGTTAATTTGGTCACTCATTTTCTCTCTCTTTTACTCTCCGTCCCTCTCCTTTCATGCTATCTTTCATTCTATCTGTCCAAAAAGTCAATCTTTCTCGGCGCTCCAGCCGCAGGTACTGTGACCACTTGAGGAATCCAATAAGGTTGATTAAGTGATGACAGTATAATCACTGTAATGGCAAAGCCACGATCAATCTCTTGCTTCCAGAAAGGGATAAATGAGCCAGTCTGGGTACTGGAGATACGTTTAAGCTGTGCATTCTCAAATGGAAACTGAAGTCATTTCATAATTAAGTATACTTTTTATTTTATTATGTTTTTGTTATTGTTTTTTAGCATTTTCATTTGTATTTAGGGGTGCGTTATGGCTGAAATGCATGTTAACTACTGCCATGTACATTAACGATGACAAGGACAGATCCAAGTGACAAGTTTATCAATTCACATTCTGTTTGTGGAAAACTGACCACAAAATTTTATGTTGTTTTCCTCAGCATTGTGCTCATGTCTTTTTCACATGTGGACTCGAGCAGTAGGAATGAAGCTGCATGACAAACTGTAAAAATGAACCATGAAACCTTATTAGTGATGCACATCAGAACAAAAAATAAGACATTTAAGGGGGTGAAAGGTCTCACTCCATGCAAGAGGCTACAAAAATGGATGGATATTTGATAAATATCCTGAATGAACAAGAAAAGTCACTCTTGTGTTAAAAATCATATATATATATATTTATAGATAGATAGATAGATAGATAGATAGATAGATAGATAGATAGATAGATAGATAGATAGATAGATAGATAGATAGATAGATAGATAGATAGATAGATAGATAGATAGATATCACACATCTGCAAGGTGTCTCCTGATAAAATTGGACCACAGCAGGTGTAAATTCAATCAATGGAGCTTGGCAGCAGTTCCCAGTCATAAAATACATCTACGCACAGAACACAGTACCTCTGATAGAATAACAAGAAACTGCAGTGACAAAGCTTGTGGGGGTCACATGAGTGACAGGGGTAGATGATCTAATAATGCTTTGGAAGCTTCTACACTGGCACTGATTGCTCCCTTAAAGTAAAAATAACATCACCCCTGTAAGAAAACACAGAAAAAAAAAAAAAATTGCCAATCATGACTGCCTTGGGCTATATCTACCTGTCATGTTTGGCTTATACTTCACTGATGTCTCTTGAGGCTCCTCTGCAGGGCTTCCTTTGACCTGCTCAGTGTTTGCTATATTGTCTGACAGCTCTGCATTTGTTTTGCGAAAAATTATATGCGGCCACAGTAAAAGAGGTATTCGCATGACTGGGAAAAGTACATCAGGCTGTATACCCATAAGACACATCAAATGTTATTACTGTGTGTAAATGAGGTCATTGGGTGTGATGATAAGGGTATGGAGTGGAGCAAACGCGAATGGTCACACCCTTTGAAAGTTCATATCCCTGACATCTGATTCATTGGCTAATCCTGCATGATGAACAGATTGGTGAAGGCTTAATTAGAAGCTTTAGAGCTATAGATCAAGTACTACAGAAATCAAATGCCCAAGGATAAAAAAAAAGGGAATTATCTCTTTTTTTGTCTCGGGGAATGTGTTGAAGCCTCTTTGGAGAGCTTAACTTGAAATGTGAGTAATGTCTCTCCACCTGTTTGTTGCGGTTTTAGCGGAACTCCCTTCTCAGTAGTGAGGGCTTTGGCAAATGGTCAATATGCTCATTAACCTCAAAGCCGCTTTCCCTGTGATTGTGCTTTGGTAGTTCATCTGAATAACTTCAAACTCATCATTTGTGAGAACTACCACATTTGATTTAAATAAAATTAAAAAGAAACATTTCAGGACTTTAAAGGGGTCAGGTGTGCTGGGTGTTTGACACAGGAACGGAGGATGTCTTTCATCTTAAAAGGCATAAAAAAGAGCCATAAGCAAGGCCATAACTCACTGAGACGCTCCGTCTCCTTTGAAGCAAAATTAACCAGAGTTAAAGGGCCTTTGTCAAGCAAGGCATTGAAAGAATTAATGGCAGATTGGTGAATATTTTAATTTCTACAAGGATACTGGCTCTGCCATCTGTTTCACTTTACAAGATAACAAATAAGGAATTCATAAAAATCCATATTTCATTGATAAAGGTTCAGATAGGTGATTTTCTCAGTCGATAGTGTTTGACGTCAAAAGATTTATGAAACTGACTCGAAAAAAGATGGTGTTTCGAATTAAGAAAAAGGAAATAAAACAAGATACTTTGATGTCAGGTTGATATCAAAGTAGTGACAGACATGAAACCTATCTCACATCTGCCTTTCCTTCCCCCTCTTTTTGGCAGGAGATTTTTCAAGTTAACCCCTCCCCTCTCCATCTCAGTTCCACCGCAGCAACCCACTTTTGTCAATATTGTCACACTTTTGTCGCTCTCGCTGACACGAAGACCTTGCATAAACAATGACGCAACACTTTGGAAACACCTCATGATGGAGGGATTTGGGGAGGGAATAAAAGAGAAGTGCATTCATTCCCAGCTCCTACCCTCCTTCCTTGTCAGCCCATTGGGAGGGGAAGCTTAAGTACTTTGGAGCTGGGGTGTCTGTCTTTCACACATCAAACGATTTGTTTTATCCGGTTCATATTCTCCCCTTCAGACCGTGCACGGCCTGATAGGGCTTTGATGATGAAATGTAGAGGACATTCGTGAATTATATCGGAATTGGCATGCATGTAAGTTTGAGTGTGTTTGCTATTTTATTTATTTATTTATTTATTCTTACAACAACTTGCAAAAGCAATGTCAACAGCACACCTCAATCTCACTACCATGTCAGTTTCTGAAAACTGGTGTCATCCAGTCCATCCAATTCCCTGTCTTTGTCTTTATTCCACATTCCTTGCCCTCTCTCAGCAGTACCAGAAGTAATGCAATCACATGAAAAAACCCCAATCAAAGGCAGCAAAGATTTCTGAAGCACCGATACCAAGCTGTCACAGAGGCCTTCGGATGAAGACAATCAAAAGCGAAGAAAGAAAATATTCAAAGGGAGGATCACCAACCTTTGTTGATCAAGTCTGCTCTTGCAACAGACTATCTGAATGCTTTTCTCGTTCCCAGGATGTTCGGACGTCATATGGACAAGTCAAATGTTGGTATCTATTTCAGTCAGACGTTTATCATTACGTCAGGTTTGTCATCTTGACTGAAGAGCATACCGGGTGTGATCCACATATTTTGCCCAATATTGGTGAGGGTGGAACTGTAAAAATATCGTATAATTTAGATTTTGCTTTCAAGGTCCATTTTCAATACGCTCCCTCTGTCCGCCACTTGCCACCATCAGAGACCTCATTAAATAAGCCCGAGAGAAAAGTTTCTTTGTTTGTTGTTTTTTAATTTTAGATTTTGAAAACAGGCAACACATAGCATCTTATGCCATGAAATACTCTGAAAGGCAGAGAAATCCATGTCGATAAATTGACTCTGAACTTAATTTCCTATTCTGCACTGATGGCTCCTACCCATGGAAAGAGTTGATGGTGCAGACCAGGTGAGAGGAAGCAAAAGAAATGCAGACATATCCAGAATAGACAGAGTTCCTCACCAATTTATTCACAAATGTGACCTTCTAATGTAGCAAAAAAGTGAGCTTATATATCCTGACTGTCCAGTTTGACATTGTAGACTGCTGTTATGTCCTTGAGAAGTCTGCTTGTCCACCGCCTTGACTCACAGACCCCCAAATTCCTGTAATGAATTGTGAGAGTGGTTTCAGGACCCCTAACACAATTTTCTAGATCGTTTCTCCCTATCTAACCAAGCTAAATGTCATTATTGACCTCAGTTGACTGCCCTAAGGCACTGAAGGGGTAAAGACCAGACCTACCACTGCATGTACTTTCACAGCCCCTGCAATTGATTTATTTCTAGGTTCAGTTGGTCAGCCTTGGCATGAAAAGTGTGTCTTTGTAGCCCATTTCAGATGATATGACTGTTGGTGGCCCTGAAGCTTTATGCTAACTATTTTTAAACAAATAAATAAATGATTACTGAACTGGATGGCAGCTCGCTGTCACTCCCATATGGTTTTGAGTCATTATGACTCGGGGTCTAAAAAAAGCCATTGATGCCACAAGCCAAGTTGCTGAGTCAAAAAACAGTGTTGCACTGCTACTTTGAGCATTCTTCATAACCTGACTCAAATCTTTGCATCACACCTATTGATCTCTACCCTCTCGTACAATATTTTCCCCAAAGTCGACAACACCCTTTGAAATGGAAGTAGTTATTAAATTGTTATGTTACAAAACAGATAAAAAAGGTTTAACTGTTACTTTGCCTGTTGTTTCTCTTTTCTCTTGTAGCCCACAAAGAGGCTGCAACATCTTAGATTTGATCAGCTGATGTCATAAGGTTGTGTTTCCACAAGGTTTCCACATGTTTCCACAAGGACAACAAATAGGTTGCAACACGCGCACTTTGCATCTTATACATCTTTGAATTAGATGACTGACATTTCCTTGCTACCAGGTTGATAATAATGTACAGACATTTGATCTCCAGTGTTTTATTGACAAAAAAAAAAAAAAAAAAAAAAAAAAAAAAAGAAAAAACACCCTAAAATAAAAAAAAATTTTAAAAAAAAAAAAAAAACAAACACAAT